>JAXQQM020090790.1:0-37916 GCA_034641835.2 Pinus albicaulis
AAGATGATGGAGCTTAGTGGAAAGAAGCCGCCTTCACTAAGTGGGCCCGCAGGCTATTTTTGGCGCAAAGTCCATTTTTATACTATGTCTATTTTTAGACATATGGGCCGTAGTTTAAAGGGATTCAGTTTGATTGTTAGACATTGGTCATGTTGGTAAAAATAGATGGGACTCTATTTTTAGGTCAAAAGAGGTCGAAGTCTATTTTTAGACTGCCTCTCCTAAAAATATGGAAGTCAAATATTATTTACCCTTAATAATATTTGGACTATAAACAGCAGTTTATTCTCTTGGAGCACTTCAGTTCGAGCTACAGATGTGGCACATGCAACTGCCAGAAGGAAATATGCTTTTCTTATGGGTTTGATGGCATCATGCATGGTTGACTTCAGTTAGACTTCAGTAACAGAAGTTTGGAGGAGTTAATGAGATTGCTAGTGGAGTTGTGTTCTGTTTATTTTAGTTGAACTAGTTGAGATTAGTTTAATTAGCTAATCAATTAGTTATGAGTGGAGTGAATTAAATAATATTTAATTCATTAATTAGTAACTCATTATTAAACTCAAGAACACATCATTTCACTACAGTGCATGATCAGTTCAGTGGAGACCAGTGAAAGAGATAGATGAAAGGGTGGAGTTAGCTATCACTTGTGACTATACTGTTGCTATTTGCAACACAGAGATAGGAGGAGTAAGCCCATGAGGATTGCACAGTTTAGGCTGGTGTTTTATCTATATAAAGAGGCCATCCCATAGCATTGAAACACGCAATAGAGGCAAGGCAATTAGTGGTGAGTTTTGAACCAGTAACATGTTCAAAACCAAGCTAGTTTGTGTGTAACTTCAGGAGATAGTACTGAGTACTTGTGAGGAGTATTGTACTGAGTTTGTTACTTGATTTCTCCATTATAATATACACAATAGCTGCGAGGTTTTCAGCTATAATCTTTCCCCATACATATTGTGTTAATGTGTGTGATGATTTGATGTGCTATCGCTTGATTTTATTTCACATGTGTGATGATCTGAGTGGAAGAGATTATGTGTTGAATATGAATTCGAATTGATATGTGATCAGGATAATCTCGGTGGATAAATATCATTATTCAGCAAATTTCTACATGGTATCGGAGCTAGATTAATTATCGGAGCAGAGATTGATCATCATAGTGATTACAAACTTATTTCGGTAGACAGAGTCTGCATGCGGGCCAGGTTGCCTCTGGATCCATCCTTTCCTTTGAAAGGTGATATATCCAGTAAATGCCCCTTGCAGTCAATCTCTGTGCTAGAAATAATTTGTTCTCACAGATCTAGAGCGGTTGAGCTTTGAAGTGGAATTCGAATTTTTGTAGCAGTTTTGTTTTCTTGGTGCCAGTGTTGAAAATGTCTTTCAACGGTTTGCGACTCGAATATGCTCTTGAAGGCAGAGTTTGAATTATGTTGCATGGAAGGATCGCATGGAGGCGATGTGGGAAGATAATGGTCTGAAGGAGTTCATAGATACGGATGTCCAAAAGCCCACTGATCCTACTGAAGTCGATGCATGGCAAAAGAAGATGGCGAAATGTCGAAGGATCCTGTTGTAGGGCGTTAAGGATCATATTGTATCCAGCCTGCATGGAAAGGCTACTCCATATTTAATGTGGAAAGATTTGACGGATCTATTCCAGAGTAAGACTGAACAAAGGAAGCTGGCGCTCAAAGATAAGCTCGGGAACATTAAGATGGAGAAAGGCGATAGTATCGCCAAATACCTCACGAAGTTCACTCAGTGCAGAGATGAGCTGGGAAGTGTGGGGGTGACTGTCGAAGATGAGGACATGGTCGACCTGGCTCTCCTTGGTCTTAGGAAGCAGCACTCATATCAAGATGGTGTCGATGGTGAGAGAAGGCTGTAGGGATGGGAGAGCGCCCCCCCCCCCAGGCGGATCTCATCGAGAGGGAATGGGGGAGGACTACCTCGAGATGGATCTTCATCAAGGGCTGATGAAAAGAAAATTAAACTATTATTGTGCAGCAATGAAGGACAAGGGTAAATACTCATTCTGGTGCAAAGGGCAAGAAGCGAGGATATGGCGAAGGTGAAGTGTTTTCAACGCAACGATCACGGACATTATGCTACCAATTGTCCAAAGAAGAACAAGAACAAGCAAGCGGGAAGATCTGCAGATGGAGAAGCTTTGGCTTCCCAGTTCCAGCTTGAATTTTCACTGATCGCATGCTTGGTTTCAAGTGTGTTGGGATCGGTATGGTTCTTGGATAGCGGTGCATCATTTCATATGACGGGAGATCGGGATTTGTTCTCAGATCTGGAGGACAAAGATTTGGGTGTGCACATCGAGATGGGAGATGATGGTAGATACAGTGCGACTGATATTGGTACCATATCCTTTCAGAGGGAGTCTGGTAAACCCTTTTTACTGAAGGATGTCATGCATGTACCTGGATTGAAGAAGAAATTGATCTCTGTGGCGATGTTGGAGGATAAGGGGTATGATGTGGTCTTCAGCGAAGGAAAAGCCTTCCTACGCAGTAAGACTACTGGAGAGACCCAGAATATAGGGGTTAGAACCAAGAACCTTTATCATTTGCAGGTAGATGGCTGCGCAGCTATGGCATGCAAAGCGGGAGAAGTGGTGAGTCGGGATGATGAGGGCGAACTGTGGCATAGGATATTGGGCCACCTTCACCATGGAGCTTTGAAGATTCTGCAGCAGATTTCTCTTTGGTCTTAGAGGGCACCCTTATGATCGAGATCGATTAGGGGAGTACTTTAGGGAAGTATGTGGCCACTTCACGAGAAGGATGATCGCGCCACGACGATCTTGAAGGAAATTCCTGAGATGTGTGTGGTCCTTTCTCAGTTGCTTCGATAGAAAAGCACAAGTATTATGTGATCTTTGTTGATGATTTCTCTCGAAAGTGCTGGATCTTCTTCATGCAGAAGAAGAGCAATAAATTCGCGAAGTTATGTGAGTTTAAAGCACTGGTCGAGAAGGAGTCGGGGAAGAAGGTGATTGCTCTAAGGAGTGATAACGGTGGTGAATTCATCTCGGCTGAATTCAACGAGTTCTGCAGCGCAGAAGGGATTCGAAGAGAGCTCATCGCACCCCATAACCCACAGCAGAACAGGGTGGCTGAGCGGAAGAACAGAACAATCGTGGGTGCTGCACGGAAATGTTACCATGATCGGAGCTAACCCTTCACTTGTGGGCCGAGGCATGCAATACAACGATGTATGCGGAGCCATTTTCCTCTGGGTTCTTGTGGTGGACGGAGGAGAAGATTTGCGAAAAGGGGCCTGATAGATCTATTTGCGGATTTTTGGTTCTACTGTCTATATGCATGTGATGAAGGGTGCGCGAAGGAAAATTTGGATCCAAGCTGCGAGGTTGGAATATTTTGAGGCCTGTGACACCTCAAAACTGTCGGGTGTATTTGTCAGACAGTCGCAAGACTGTTGTGCGACGGGATATAAAATTTCAGGAGGAGAAAGCCATGCAGTGTTCGCTTGAGAGGGAGCTACACTTGCATGCAGATGAGGAGATGTTAGTTCCTAAGGAGGAGATTTCGGATGTGGATCAGCCACAAGAGGAAGTTCAGGAGGTGGAAGAAACCACCCATGCAGCGCCAACCATCAGAGGGCGCATGCGCACTACAGAAGCTGAGCGACTGGCTCGAGATGCAGAGAAGGTTGTAGGACCACCTACAGCACAGCGCAGACAGAGACAGTCACCAGATCGGTACACTGCATACATGGCTCTTGTGGAGTATTTGTGTTGCAATGAGAACCCATCTCTTTTGAGGAATACGTGGAGGAACCCACACAGGTTGATGCCATGATCGAAGAATATGGTCGATCGTCAGAGCCGGTCACATGGGAGATTGTCCCAAGGCCGTTGGGAGAAAGGCGGTGGTGGGTTCGCGATGGATCTACAAAGTGAAGCGGCGGTGACGGGGTGTGGAAAGTACAAGGCGAGATTTGTGCCCCGGGGACCCTTTCACGGATCGAGATTCAGCACGGGATACTTTTTGCTGTCGCAGTGCTCTTCATACGGACGATCTTTGCTCTCTCGGCGCGGATGGGGTGGCACTATTCATCGTGAGATGGATGTTAAGTCGCTCCTCAACGGAGTCATTGAGGAGGAGGTGTACATAGAGCAGCCTGAAGGTTTCAATATCTTCAGCAGTGAGTCGCATGTGTGCCGACTCAAGAGAGCTCTGTACGGGCTGAAGAAAGCACCTCTTGCTTGGTACACTCGCATAGATAGCTACTTCACCGGGCTTGGATTCTTCAAGAGTGAGGCGGATCCTAACCTGTACCAGATTGTGGTGGAGGGGAAGCTGTTGATCATTGTAATGTATGTAGATGATCTGATTTTTACGGGTGATGAGCGGTTGATACTTTCATGCAAGGAGGATCTTGCACGAGAGTTTGAGATGAAGGAATTGGGCATCCTTCATTATTTCTTGGGATTGGAGATTTGGCAGCGCAGTGGAGGACTATTTGTTTCTCAGGGAAAGTATGCCCGGGAGATTCTGGAGAGGTTCAACATGCATGGCTGCAAGCCTGTTGATACTCCTCTTCCTGGTGGTTGGAGGAAGGAGGATGCTACTTCGGCGGAGGTAGTGGATGCCACTTTTTATCGACAGTTGGTGGGGTCGCTTATGTATCTGGTCAATACACGACCCGACATATGCTATGCTGTTAACCAGCTTTCACAAGCTATGGTTAAGCCTACCAAGCTCTTTTGGAAGGCGAGGAAGCATGTATTGAGATATCTCAGAGGCACATCGGGATATGTTCTATGGTAAATACGAGGAGGATGGAGCGCGGCTCCCCAAACTGTTTGATGCAGATTGGGCAGGGAGTCCAACGGACCGGAAGAGCAAATCTGGAGGAGTTTTCAGCATTGGGTCGACAGCAATTTCTTGGTACTGCAGGAAGCAGAGATTCGTGGCACTCAGTTCAGCAGAGGCCGAGTACATGGCAACTAGCTTGGCTGCATGCGAGGCTATTTGGATGAGGAAGATCCTCGAAGGATTGTTCAGGTTGCATTTGGAGCCTACAATGATCTACTATGATAACCAGAGTTGCATTAAACTCTCGGCTAATCTAGTATTTCATGATGGGTCCAAACACATCGACATCAGGTACCATCATATCAGAGATTGTGTTCGGCGGAGAATCATGATGCTTTCATATGTTCCCACGGAGGATCAGGATGCCGACATCCTGACGAAGGCGCTCACCAAGAGCAAGTTCGAATTCCACGAGCGAGGATAGGGGTTGCGGATAATCCATGTCTTCTTTGAGGAAATGTTGAAATGGAAGCAGATGATGGAGCTTAGTGAAATAAGTCGCCTTCACTAAGTGGGCCCGCGACGAATTAAGACGCAAAGAGTCTATTTTTAGACATATGGAGCATGGTTGAGGTTCCAGTTTGAGATGATTGGAGCATTGGTCATGTTGGTAAAAATAGATGAGACTCTATTTTTAGGTCGAAGAGGTCGAAGGCTATTTTTAGACTGCCTCTCCTAAAAATATGGAAGTCAAATATTATTTACCCTTAATAATATTTGGACTATAAACAGTAGTTTACTCTCTTGGAGCACTTAAGTTTGAGCTACGGATGTGGCACATGCAACTGCCAGAAGGAAATACGCTTTTCTTATGGGGTATTGAGCTCATGCATGGTTGACTTCAGTTAGAACTTCAGTGGCAGAAGTTTGGTGGAGTTAATGAGACAGATAGTGGAGCTGTGTTCTGTTTATTTTAGTTGAACTGGTTGAGATTAGTTTAATTAGCTAATCAATTAGTTATGAGTGGAGTGAATTAAATATTATTTAATTCACTAATTAGTAACTCATTATTCAACTCAAGAACACATCAGTTCACTACAGTGTATGATCAGTTCAGTGGAGGCCAGTGAAAGAGGTAGATGAAAGGGTGGAGTTAGCTATCAGTTGTGACTATACTGTTGCTATTTGCAACACACAGATAGGAGGAGTAAGCCCATGAGGATTTCACAGTTCAGGCTAGTGGTTTATCTATATAAAGAGGCCATCCCATAGCATTGAAACATGCAATAGAGGCAAGGCAATTGGCGGTGAGTTTTGAACCAGTAACATGTTCAAAACCAAGCTAGATTGTGTGTAACTTCATGAGAAAGTACTGAGTACTTGTGAGGAGTATTGTACTGAGTTTGTTACATGATTTCTCCATTATAATATACACAATAGCTGCGATTTTTTCAGCTATAAGCTTTCCCCATACATACTGTGTTAATGTGTATGATGATTTGATGTGTTATCGCTTGATTTTATTTCCGCATGTGTGATGATGTGAGTTGAGTTGAGTGGAAGAGGTTATGTGTTGTGTATGAAGTTCAAATAGTATGTGACCAGGATAGTCTCGGTGGATAATTATTTATTATTCAACAAATTTCTACACTACTTGCCCCTGTGCTCCACCCTGATGAGGTAAGGGTTGATAGTAGAATTTATGTTGTGACCTCATGACTCCAAGTCCATTCAATGTCAGAAATCTTCAAGAATTTACTGAGTGATTTTCCACGGGTCTATACCAGCTCAATAAAATTATCCACGCTTCATTTTTCATGAACATAACTCCTATTCCCTATTCCTCACTGGGATGAATCTCTTATCCCAGAGGAGAAGATAACTATTCAACTGTCCAACCACCTTTTCAGTTCTTGGAAAAAAATTACCAACAACCTTTCCACTTTTACTTTCCTAACCAATTTTATTATTCATAATTAAGAAGTAGGAATAAATTTTCCAGAAAATAATAACAATTGTCTCATACTTTCATTAAATCAATAATTAAAAATGTCTTTTTAACTAGTTAACAACTAGTTATCATCATTAATGCAGTTGTCACAAAAATACACCCTGATTTACCATCGGAAACCCCAACAAGAGAAAAACCAACCAGCTATTGCTGTTCTTGGATAAACATAGCGAAGCCACTTAGTCATGTCCAAGTGAGTGTTCCTTCTCAACTCAGAGATATTTCAATGGAGAATCCTCAACTCTTTTAACTACTTCAACTCTATGTAATACAATGAGCTTAATACCATGGGTTACCAATTCCCAAAACAACAACTCTTAACTAAAACTATTGACACAACCTCAATTGCTCCACTCGATCAAGTTTATCTAACATCTATCAAATGCTATAAAAAAGTTTGCAGCTTGAGATATTTGATTGCTTTTGGCACTTGATAGATGCAAAATTAAAATAATTTTATGTTGATTATTTAAAAAATAGAATCTAATTAAACTGAATTATACAAGCCCTTGGTTTAAAAGAAAAATACTTTTATAAAAAATAATTGAAATTATTATTTTAAATATGTAGCATAAGTATTAAGATCGTGAATATTGTCTTGAAAGTTTTGTGCTAGGTATTGTAGTTTCTATATGAGAATGTATATATTAATTATGAGGTGAGTAAGATTTGATTTTGGGTCTAGATTAATTAGACAAGTTGTCAAATGATTATATTAAAAAAAACTTATAATGACAAAAATACACAACAATGGGATATTTTTTTTATAGTTATCTTTTTTGATATTTCAATATCAAATAAAATATATTATAATCAAGATAAATCATAAATTACTGAGTTGAGAGGATAGGTAGGCTTCAACATGTAAAACTTAGTATAGGGTAAATATGTAGGTGTCAACATTTTCACATGTCAGATTTAATATATTAAATTTATAAAATGTAAAATATTTTAGGCATTAACAAAAACTTAAAAGTAAAAGTAAAAAATAAAAAAATAAAATAAAATTTATTATATTTTAATTTTGTTTACTAATAGTTTTCTTTGGATAAAATAAAATAACACTATAGATATCATGTTAAAATATATAACATATGACTACTAGCTATAAGTAAAGACTCAATTTACCTTATACATTAAAATAATGATTTTGTAACCACATTTAAATTTAATTCATAAGCCCATAGAAACATTAATAATTACAATAAACTTACCATATAACAATACTTTTAACCATGGATATTCTTGGAAACTTTACCATATATATTATTAGTTGTAAATAGGCTTTGTTACAATAGGTGCCACAATCAAAATATTTTGTTAATATTTTATTTAAATTTAATTATAATATTTTTTTAATTAAATCTAAAAGTAAAAACTTATAATTTTTTTTGAAATATATCTAAACACTCTATCACATTAAGATATATAATTTATATACAGTATCAATAAATTATGATCCTTAAGCGTGCTTGAGCCAAAGGAGTTCTAGGATGGTGACCTCTCGAGAAGTCCTGAACACTCTATGACATTAAGATATATAATTTATAAATAGTATTTGTAAATTACGATCCTTAAGTCGGCTTGAGCCAAAGGAGTTCTGGAATGGGTGACCTTTCGAGAAGTCTTGGTTACTGGATGCAAGCCCTTCCAAGTCCTGGTTACCAGATGCAAGCCCATGCAATTGAATCCCAAAAATGATATCTAATATAATGCACTGTGGAAACTCCTCATACTCATTTTTCTTTTTTTTCTACTTTTTTTCTTTTTTAATTCTATCTTCATCAACAACCCATCTCACCACCTTTTAACCAACACCCCCACCTGCCCTCATACTTAAATTTAAATTTCATTAATAAGCACATAAAAAATTAATATTTACAAGATAAAAACACTTTTAAATATGGATATTCACCCAAATTTACCATTGATATTATTAACTTTGTTACAATACCATGGACCAATGCTCATCAATAATACATGCCCAAAAACCATCTCTCATTTCACAATCAAAATATATCATAAATACATTTCGGTTTTACCATATAAACTAAAATAGTAATTTAAATTTTATTAATAAGAACATAAAAACTCACTGTTTAAAATATAAAAATACTTTTAACTATGATATTCACCAAACTTTACCATGGATCTATAAACTTTGTTACAATACCATGGGCCAATACTCATCAATACTTCATGCCCAAAAGCCATCTCTCATCTCACAATCAAAATATGTTATAAATATATTTAGGTTTTACCATATAAATTCAAATAATAATTTAAATTTCATTAATAAGAACATAAATACTTACTATTTAAAATATAAAAAGACTTTTAACTATGATATTCACCAAACTTTACCATGGATATTATTAACTTTGTTACAAAACCATGGGCCAATACTCATCAATACTACATGCCCAAAAGCCATCTCTCATTTCACAATTAAAATATGTTATAAATATATTTTTTTAATTTAATTTTATGAAATTTTTGGGTGGACTCTCTGAAATTATATAAAAATAGAAAATAAAATTATTAATTATAATTATTAATAATTAATAATTAAACCAATCTATGCCCATCTTAACTCTCTTAGAAGGATCAAGGCTCTGGAGATGCAAACATTTTCTCGAAATTTTCATTCAAAAAAATTTTGCATTTCAAAATATTTTATTAATATTTTATGAATCAATATATTTTATTTGAATTTAATTTATAATATTTTTTTAATTAAATGTAAAAGAAAAAAGAAATTATAATTATCTTTGAAATATATATAAACCCTCTATCACATTAAGATATATAAATATTTTATTAATATTTTATTTGAATTTTATTTGTAATATTTTTTTAATTAAATCTTTTGAAATATATCTAAACACTCTATTACATTAAGATATATAAAGTATAAATAATAACTATAAATCTTGGTAGAAATTGATTATTCACCCAAACAAAATACCTTCATTCAATTTTGAATGCATAGAGCAGATAGTCTCCTTTTGTATTCACTATAAAATTATTACACATATTTGTTTGGTTGCACATTAGGGATCGGAGGGTTTATTGTATCTCAACTCTAAGTATACTTGGAATTAGATATAAGAAAAAAAAAATAATACAGAATAGAAAAAAAATAATTGGCATCAACTTTATGAATCAAAATTGCGGGCACCTAAAAGGATAATTATGTCACAAAATTTTAACTCCAACTACAAATTTGAGAAACTCAAGTTTCTCTTTTACTTTGACCATATCAGAGGCATCCTTAAGAGATCCTTTAAGGTGCCTTTATTTCCTCAAGACAAGAAGGGAGTGGATATTCTATGTATCCCACAATCTTTATAAGTGTATGGATTTCTTCCAATATTTTTTCAACACGATCAAAATCTTGCAAAACGTCAACCAACTCAAATTTATTTCAACCCTCGAGTTAAATTCAAAATAGTTGATCAAATACTTCAAATCCCTAGCTTCCTTCAACATCTTAAGACATGACAATTCAAAATAGTTGATCAAATACTTCAAATCCCTAGCTTCCTTCAACATCTTAAGACATGACAAAAGAAATCATTTTGATAACCACTAATAAATGAAAAAAATATAAATATTCCTTGAATCTATTGTTTCAATATCATACTAAAAATGCATGATCGACGGAAATCCATTCTAAATTTTTATGAATATGTTTAGAACAAATATACACTTTAGTTGGAGAATCTAACCGAATCAATCACAGTAAAGAATTCCAAACACTTAAAATCAAGTGAAAAATAAATCTTGGTGATATAAACCCATACCTCTAATCACAAACCTGAACTAAAAGAATATTTAATCACAAAAATAAGTGCAATAGAGTTAGCAACACTAAATATCACAGAGGTCACGCTATCAATAATGACTACCTATGCCTAAAACTCCACTGAGATATCTATCACCGAACCCCAAAGCACATGTCTTTTTTCAAAAATTACAACCTTAATTTGAAAACTGCTTCACATAAACCTCGCATTAAGTTTCTACAGGTCCAAGAAAATAATTCTGCAACAAAAAAGGATTCTCTAGTTCTAATTTTTGATCTTGAATGCTTTCAAGAAGAAATTTGAAAACCTGCTGATCATCCATCGGGTTATCTTTTGGCCCGATTGCAAAAGCCCGCGATCAACTTTCACTCACCAAACATCAAAAAAATCATCTTACATCTAAGAGAAATAAATAATTTGTCAATTTCAAAGCACTGCCAATTAATGACAAAGATGGTTATCAAGCCAGTGACATGACCAACCATGTATTCAATTCAAGTAATTGATGCAACTGATCGATTCCAACATAATTGAATGTGATGAACGACGTGTTTCAAAACTCGTATTTAGACCCCAACAACTTCTTGGTACCAGATAATTGTTCTGGATAGCCTTCTATTGTTTTTTTCCTTGTTTACTATCAATCCTCACATTTTAAAGTTGTAAAAAAAAATCATATAACTTCTTGTTTAGAGACGAAACTCAACATTTTTCATATAAATTTTTATTTAGAAGCCAAACTCAACACGCTCATAAAATTATTCAAACCCTCATCCTTTATTAATTTTTCGTCCTTCTTGATACACAATACATCACATGCACTTCATCATCAACTTCTCCTTTCCTGGAAAGGAAGCATAAGCACATACACTTCATCATCAACTTCTCTTTCCCTGGATAGGAAGCGTAAGCTTTTTTTTATTTATATATTTATATCTTCTTGTTTCCAATGCTAGGTGATCAGAGTTTAGGCTGAATTGAACGATTCTCTCTCATTCATCAATGAAGTTTTTTCTCTTGAGAGTATGTTGTTCCATGTTATTTTTTCTTTAGAACTCTTTTTATCAATCTGAAGAATATTAAGATTGTATTATAATGAACCTAGATTTTGTACAAATCTTACTTCCATTTTGATGGCAATTTTATATGGATGTTGATAACCATTTTATGTTGATTTGATTTCATACTCACTAAATATGTTTTTTTCTTTGTGGATTCTTGACCTATTAAATATTGTTTAATACACTAAGTTTTCATTGTATTTCTAAACTGATGATACAAAGTTGGTCACTTTTGTTCTTTATGCAGATAGTAAAAAATATATGGAGCATGAAAAATATATTCAGGGCATACTTGCCATCACATTTGTAGAGAAAATTATAACTATGTATCACACATTTTTTTTATTATCAAATCTAAACTTATCCTATACGAAACACTTTTCCTATCAGATCTAAATGCTCTTATATGAAATCATGTTCATAGAGAAAATTATATCAGTATTAAAATTTTCTTTCTTATCAGATCTAAATGATCCTATATGCAACCCTAGCTTCCTATACACACAGTGAAGTGGGGAAAGAAACAAGAAAAAAAAAATAGTTCTCTAATTAATGTTGTGCAAGGCTTTAGACCAAGATTTCTTTCTTATCTGATCTAAATGATCCTATATGCAAACCTAGCTTCCTATACATGCAGTGAAGTGGGGAAAGAAATAAAAAAAAATAGTTCTCTAATTAACATTGTGTATGGCTTTAGACCATGAAAAAAGTGCATTAGACATTATGAAGAAACGTTAGGGTGAGGAATTATGATAATTATCCTAAAATTTAAGGTGATAAATTCTTATCCTAAACATCATATATATGAAAATTTTCGCATTCAAATGTCTCATTTCAGTGTTTGGACAACTCCTAATGACAATTCAAACCTATTATTTCAAATTTTTGGGAAACTCATAACAAAATTTTTTCATAATGCTTGGTGGCCACATGCATTGTTACAAGAAGGGTTTAATGAAATCTAAGGATGTTTTCCAAGACTCCACAACCACTAGGTTTGGGTTTGAAAGACATCCATATATGGATCCATTCATATAGTAAAAAACATATTCAAGGCACATTTGTAAAGAAAATTATAACAAAATATCACATTTTTTTTCTTATGGGATGAAAAAGGACAAAAGTAAACCATTTAATCCTCACAAGAAATTTATTTTTACAAATTCATATATGATTGGATAATTGAAAATTATTTCATATTTAATTATTTCTTAAATATTTTATTACTTTTTTATAATTAATTAAAAAAAACTTAAACATAGAATTCCGTTTGTAAATGTTATCTTTACTAAAATATATATTTAAAAGTGTTTTGTTATTCTTAATAAAAAAATTCCCTGAATTACTAAATATTGAATTAAATATTTCATAAATCTAAAATTAATATGTTGTTTGTTGATAAAGTTGTAACTTTGTATTTCTTCCATGGTTAAGCTTATTCCTCTATAAATCATTATTTAGAAAATAGACAGAGGCAAATCCATGTGGAGCATGGAGCATAAGCAATTAATTGTAAATTTCATATTTGTAAAGATTCAATTATCAAATGTAAAGTACCTCAAAGTTAAAATTTTATATTTTAAATTTCATTAATATAATTTATTTTGTTTATTCGAAATATTTTATAAATTAATCACATTCTTACTTACATAATTACATTTTAAAATATAGTTTAAATAATTACAAATTGTTAGTTTTGTTAAGGGACTATGTGAAGTCACTAGTTCAATTCTATGCCCTTATCAAAGTGATACATTGGACATGATGAAGATTGTAGTCCTCTCAACTTATAAAAACAAATTCTTCCTCTAATTTATAATGAAAAAAAGAAAAAAAATAAACAGTTTAATCTTCAGCAAAGAAGTTATGGATTTTGATAAGTTATAGGTTTGGATAGTTATGAAGTGATTTCTACCCTAAAAAAACAAGATTCATACAATCCTACTTATTAAAAATTTTATGAAAAAAATAGTAAAATTCATAAAATGTTTTCCATATAAGCGAAATGTAAGCGAAATTGACGCTAAATAGATAACACTGCCTTTAACAAAGTGACAACGAACTTGAATTATCGTCCTTTTCATTTTGGGTTTCACCCATTGAGGACGGTTGACATGTTTTATGTGCCTATCATTGGCTAAAGCTCTCCTTTGTTGAGGAAAACTAAAACGAGCTAGACAGAAGGTTATCTATATGGCAGCCCTAATGCACAAAACCCAAATAAAAAAGTAAGATAATATTAAAAAAATAATCTAATCCATAGAGGTTTAGATAATATTAAAAAAGGGAGATTTAGTCAGTAGAGGAAACGTTTCTGCAGTTGAAGCGTCGGACTTGCTTGTAATCTGATGAAGCACTCGGAAACGCCGTCAAAGCACTAAAGCACTGAAGTAACGATCGGTGAAAAGATATAAAGAGAGAGGACGACGAGCAGGAGGTGGAAGTTGTGTTAGATAACAATCCAGTGACTGGAAAGTGGAGTCAAACCTTTGTACTGGGTCACTAACCTCACTCTTCTATCTATGGGGATAGTAGTGACTGGAAAGTGGAGTGAAACCTTTGTACTGGGCCACTAACCTCACTCTTCTATCTATAGGGATAGTTGATAGTATTACAGTGAAAGAGAAAACAACTTTAAATAAATTTATATATTTACTAGAATTGTTGAAAAAATATAAAAATTAGATTTATATATTTTACATTCTGTTGAATAAAAATGCTTTTTTTTCTGACATTTTCTTATAAAAAATATTTTTATAAATAACATGAAAAAATACTTTTATAAATAACCATGAAAAAGGCTAAAGTAATATTAACAAAAAAATAAGTGCAGTATTAATGCAAAAAATGATTATGGCCATTAGAAAGATGACTAGGATCAACATTAGCAAAAAGTAAGTACAGTATTAACCCAAACATCAGTTATAGCCACTACTTACTTAAACTTGGCCAGTAATAATTAATAACATTAAGAAAAACACATTGAAAAATACCAACAATAATACTCTTTCTATTATTAATTTTACTATTATTTAAGTAAAATGTTAAAATAAACTAAAACAATTGTTGTTTAATTCTATTTGCACTCTTTTCAAACAGTAATCTTGTATTCATGGGTAATTATAATGAAGTGTATATTAAAAATATTAAACATTTCAAATTTATTTTACAACTTATTTCCAAAAAAACACATTTAAATCAAACTTAATTAATTGAAATAAGTTGCATGATCTCTTTTTTTCCTCTTTTTATCCATTTTTGCTTGCGCCCACTTCATAGTGCTTTCCTCTGATTTGTTACATTTATATGTTTCCAACTAATTCAATGATCCTGGAAGATCCTCTATTTTGTTACATCTTCTCATGTCTAGCATTTGCAGGGAGCCCACTTATCTTTTCTAATGCAATACTTCATTTCAAATCCATAGATGTCGGTGTTGTTCGCAACTCTCCTACCTCCATCAGCTCGGGACAAAATTTGAGGTTGAGATGTTGTAGGTTTGGAAAAAAGCCTTAAGGAATTGATATTTTCTTTATTGTCATCCCTTGCAGTTCTAACTGTTTGAGTTGAGGAAAGTTACTGAGACAAAACGACGGCATTTAGAACCTAAAACAACCACTCAAGCTACCTCTTAAATCTCCGATGGAGTCTGGCAAAATTTGTGAGCCAACACACCCAGTCGAAGGTGCCTACAAAGTCCTCTCAATATAAATATTTTAAAATTATTACGAGACTACCAAAACACAACATCACTATACATAACCATATTAAATTTTCGAGATTAACTTGATTCCGCCAATGGGAATTTGATGATGTCCATGACGATGTTCAATATGGAATGCTCGTCTATGGCAGAGTGAACATAAACCCTTTTCCTCTTTCCACTTATTCTTCTTCAATTTATCTACCACATTAGTTGTTCTATCAATGGATGTTGATGACCAGACATTAATTCAAAACAAATATAAATTATAATCTTCCATAAGGTTAAATTAACATTGAGTGAAAATATATTGAAATCCCAAAAAATAGAACAAACCAGATCAATTGTTTTACCTAGTTAATTTTTAAATGCAATTAACATTAAAATCATTACATTTCCACACCACCCAACAATTGAGATTCTTTATTTTACTAAAAACATCAACGAAGAGAGTCAAATGAAACTTATGTGAAGGTTTGGTTAAATACCTGGTAGAAAAGAAGACCGTGCTTGAGTAAAAAGTCATAACCTTTAGCTGCGAAACTATAATTTCTTTGGGGGCTTACTTGCAATTGAAAATATAACTTGTGAGCAACTGTTGTATTTGGTAGTAAACATACCTTAGAGAGAGAGTAGTTCTATGGCGAACTCCACCCACATAAGTCATGGAGACAGATTAATTTCCAAAACTATTTTTAAATTATACATTTAACTTCTTAACTAAAATATGATTAACGAGTAAGTTAATCCAGTAATGAACATGATTTATTTTCTTTTTGAACAAAGAATTATTTATGGTATGGTTTCCATAAACTGATGGTAAAGATTTCCAAGATTCCAACATAGTTAGACAAAAAGAAGCTATAGATGGTTGTCTTTTTTTGGAAATAATGAGAGGGGCGTGTTGGGTGTGGAGCATGATTATCTTGTTTACTTTGTATCACAGTATTGGACCGCTATACCTTCAAAGGGGCGGCAACGCTGCCGTGGGGGGTCTAGGGGGGGCGGTAGCACCCCTGAAGCTAAAAACAGATGTAAAATTGCCTTGTAAAAGTATAGTAATTTCTAGTCAATCTAAGCCGTTCATTAGGCAAATGATCTGACGGTAGAAGTTATGTTTAGATTAGGGTTTTTTGCCCTAGAAGGCAACCCCTCGCTTTTATGAGGGGCATTGTATTGCAACTGTTCATTGTGTGTGTATTCTCGAAGCGAAAAACAGAGAGGGAGACTGCGAGAAAGAACAGAGGATATTACAGCGGATCTGCTGTAGGTTTTTTGTCTTTTCATTTTGCTGGATAATAGAAAGGAAGGACTGGGTGTTCGGCGTGGACGTAGCCCAAACTGGGTGAACCACGTATATATGTGTCTCTCTGGTTTTATGTGTTTTTTGTGTGCTTGTATTTTCCGCATATTTAATGTGTTGCATTTCTCCATAATATATAATTTTCTAACAACTGGTATCAGAGCCGAAGGTATATTTGGCTGATAAACTCACAGGAAAGAAGGGTTCCTGGTTCCAGTGGGAGCAATGGCGGATGATGGTAAGTTTAGGGTCAAGAAATTTAATGGCCAAAACTTTCCGCTGTGGAAGATGCAAATGGAAGATTATCTGTATCAGAAAGATCTATACCTACCACTGAGCGGAAAAACAAAGAAGTCGGTGGCCATGACAGACGCGATGGAAAATTCTTGATAGAAAGGCACTCAGAATAGTACGGTTGTGCCTTGCGGCGTCAGTCGCCTTCAATAATTCAAAGGAAACAACAACAGAGGGTTTGATGCAGACGTTGGCGAAACTATATGAAAAACCCTCGGCCTCAAACAAGGTATTTCTTATGAAACGACTATTTAATATGAAGATTTCGGAATGTGGATCTGTTGCAGACCATTTAAATGAATTTAATACAGTTACCAGTCAGTTAAGTTCTGTAGGGGTAAACTTTGATGATAAAGTCAGAGCTCTGTTATTATTGTTCTTATTGCCAGAGAGTTGGAATGGTTTAGTAATGGCCATTAGTAACTATTTCTCTGGATCTAGTACTTTAAAATTTGATGATGTTGTTGGTGCTATCCTTAGTGAGGAAATGCAACGGAAAATCTCCGGTGAGACATCAGGTAATGCTTTGAGTACAGAGTCTAGGGGAAGAAGAATGGAAAGAGGAAAGAGCTCGGGATATCATAGTAAATCAAGGAAAGATAGATCCAAGTCCAGATCGGGGATAGTGTGTTGGAATTGAGGAAAGAAAAGACACCTAAAGAAAGAATGTAGATCTTGGAAGGGAAAAGAAGGAGACACACAACAAGAAAACAATCATGAAGAAAATGTAACAGGTGATGTGTTACAAGATTCTTTGATTATTTCTTTCGAAAATGTTATTGATTCTTGGGTTGTAGATTCAGGGGCTTCATTCCATGCCACACCTGATAAGAAATATTTTCATGACTATGTTCAAGGAGATTTTGGACAAGTTCATTTGGGTGATGATAAACCTTGTAAAATTATTGGAATGGGTAAATTTCTTGTAAAACAACAGAATGGAAAACAATGGCTATTAAAGGAGGTAAGGCATGTTCCAAATCTGAAGAAAAATATGATTTCAACAGGGCAGTTAGGTGGTGAAGGTTGTGTGACAACTTTCACAGATAAAACTTGGAAGGTCACCAAAGGAGCGCTGGTAATAACAAAAGGTGAAAAGTTTGGTACATTGTATTTATGCAATGGTATTTATAACTATGTTAATGCTTTAACTTCCAAAGAAGAAGATGCAGCATTATGGCATCATAGGCTCAGACACATGAGTGAGAAGGGAATGAATATTCTTCACTCAAGAAATTTGTTGCCAGGTTTGAAGAATGTTGATTTGGATTTCTGTGAGAATTGAATTTATGAAAAACAAAAGAGAGTCAGATTTCTCAGAGTTGGGAAAGAAAAAAAGAATGAAAAATTGGAGCTTGTGCATATAGATGTATGGGGACCTGCTCAGGTATCATCTCTCAGTGGCTCTTTTTATTATGTTACTTTTATTGATGATGCAACTAGAAAAATATGGTTTTATTGTATTCAGAATAAATTTGATGTATTTGATACTTTCAAGAAATGGAAAGCTTTGGTTGAGATTGAGACAGGAAAGAATTTGAAGTGTCTCAGATCAGACAATGAAGGTGAGTATTATAGCAAAGAGTTTGATAGGTACTGTTCAGAGCATGCAATTCGTAGAGAGAAGACAGTTCCAAGAACACCACAAGAAAATGGTGTGTCAGAAAGGATGAACAGAACAATAATGGAGCGTGCAAGGTGCATGAGATTGCATGTAGGATTTCATTTACAATTTTGGGCAGATGTTGTAGATACTGTTGTTTATCTAATAAACAGAGGGCCTTCAAGTTCCTTGGATGGTGGTATTCCAGAGGAAGCATGGACAGGTAAAAAGGTAAACTACTATTTTTTAAAGCCTTTTGGTTGTGAGGCCTTTGTTCATATTAATAAAGAAAATAGAACAAAGCTTGAGGCAAAATCAAAGAAATGTACCTTTATTGGATATGGTGCTAATGATTTTGGTTATCGCTTATATGATTATGAAAATCACAAAATCCTTAGGAGTAGAGATGTAATATTCAATGAAAAGGTCTTGTATAAGAATCAGTTGTAGAAAAAGAAACAGGAAAAAGAAAGCAAGGAATACATGGTTCTTGATGAGATAACTGAAAAAGTAAAGGTGCCTGAAAATAATAATAATCAACAGTCACAGCAGCAGCAACCACCACAACAGCAACAGGCACCTCAAACACCTGAAAGTGGTGTTAGAATATCTACCAGGATAAGTAGACCCCCTGAATGATACTCTACTTCATTATATTATTTATTGTTGACTAATTCTGGTCAACATGAATGTTATGAAGAAGCAATGCAGGTTGAAAACAGGAAGAAGTGGGAGCTATTCATGGAAGAAGAGATGGACTCCTTAATGCATAACCAGACTTGGGACTTAGTCAGGTTTCCTGCAGGTAAAACTACATTGCAGAATAAATGGGTTTATAGGCTGAAGGAGGAAGATGCAAGAAAACAAAGGTACAACGCTAGACTTGTGGTGAAGGGGTTTGCACAGAAGAAAGGTATTGATTTTGATGAAATATTTTCTCCTGTTGTTAAAATGAATTCAATCAGAACTATTTTAAGTCTTGTAGCAGCAGAAGATTTACATCTTGAACAGTTAGATGTAAAGAGAGCATTTCTCCATGGAGATTTGGAGGAAGAGATATACATGCAGCAACTAGAAGGATATGAGGTCAAAGGGAAAGAAAAATTGGTGTGCAGGTTAAAGAAGAGCTTGTATGGCTTAAAACAGGCTCCAAGGCAGTGGTATCTAAAATTTGACAAGTTTATGTCTGAACAAGGTTATACTAGATGTCACTCTGATCATTGTGTTTATCTAAAAAGGAAAAATGATGGCAACTATATTATATTGTTATTGTATGTAGATGACATGCTTGTTGCAGGATATAACATGCAGGAAATAAATGTGCTCAAAAGAAAATTGGAAAATTCATTTGCAATGAAGGATTTGGGGGCTGCAAAACAAATCCTTGGTATGAGGATAACTAGAGACAGGAAAAATCGCAAATTAAAACTGTCTCAAAATGAGTACATAGAGAAGGTGTTGAAAAGATTTAATATGAAGAATGCAAAACCAATTAGTACACCTTTTGCTAGCCATTTCAAACTTACTAAGGAGATGTGCCTCAAGACCCATGAATAAATGGAATATATGTCTAAAGTTCCATATGCATCTGCAGTTGGAAGCTTAATGTATGCAATGGTCTGCACAAGGCATGATATTGCACATGCAGTGGGAGTTGTAAGCAGGTACATGAATAATCCACGAAAAGAATATTGGATGGCAGTAAAATGGATTCTCAGATATTTGAGAGGTACCACAAATCAAGCATTATGCTTTGGTGGTTCAAACATTGTTCTATAGGGATATGTTGATGCAGATATGGAAGGTGAAAGAGATAACAGGAGGAGCACTACAGGATATGTATTTATTGTAGGTGGAACAGCTGTCAGTTGGGTTTCAAAATTCCAAAATTTTGTTTCACTTTCAACAACAGAAGTAGAGTATGTTGCTGCTACAGAGGCTAGTAAAGAAATGATTTGGTTACAAAGGTTTATGGATGAATTCGGTAAGCAGGATGATATGGGCACACTATACAGTGATAGACAAAGTGCTATTCATCTTGCAAAGAACTCAGCATTTCATTCCAGTACTAAACACATACATCTCAAGTACCATTTCATACGGTCAGTATTGGAAGATGGAGAGTTGAAGCTGGAAAAGATACACACTAGCCAGAATCCTGCAGATATGCTAACAAAAGTTATAACCAGGGAGAAACTGAGAACATGCTCAGTTTCAATTGGTCTTCGAGGATGATGATGAAGATGAGAAACATCCAGGTCCAAAGAGGAGTCATTGTCCAGCAAATGAAGCAGCGGTGGAGTTGCTACAATCAGTCTCCAAGTGGGAGATTTTTGGGTGTGGAGCCTGATTATCTTGTTTACTTTGTATCACAGCATTGGACCCCTATAGCTTCAAAGGGGTGGCAACGCCACCCGTAATTAATCGCTGTCGTGGGGGGTCCAGGGGGGTTGGTAGCGCCCCCGAAGCTAAAAATAGATGTAAAATTGCCTTGTAAAAGTATAGTAATTTCTACTCAATCTAGGCCGTTCATTAGGCAAATGATCTGACGGTAGAAGTTATGTTTAGATTAGGGTTTTTTTCCCTAGAAGACAACCCCTCGCTTTTATGAGGGCATTGTATTGCGGTTGTGCATTGTGTGTGCATTCTCGGAGTGAGAAACAGAGAGGGAGACTGTGAGAAAGAACAGAGGATATTATAGTGGATCTGCTGTAGGTTTTTTGTCTTTTCATTTTTCTAGATAATAGAAGGAAGGACTGGTTGTTCGGGGTGGACGTAGCCCAAAATGGGTGAACCACATATATCTGTGTCTCTCTGGTTTTATGTGTTTTTTGTGTGCTTGTATTTTCCGCATATTTTATGTGTTGCATTGCTCCATAATATATAATTTTCTAACAGGGGGGTTGTTATACAGTAATTTGTCACCGTCCTTACCATTCCCCGTCCCGCACAATGGAGGACCCATTTTGTGACCTGTGAACATTTTCATGCCTTGAAAACATCATCAATGCATTCCTCTAAGCATGAGCTTCAATTGCCCTAAAGACATCTCCTTGCAAAAATCATAAAAACATCTCCTTTTGCATTAGTGCGGGCATACAGTTCACCACTCGCGCCAATGGGGAAAATCCTACAAAGAGGCTGCGCCAACTGGCGCTCTGTCCCAGAGCAGTAGTCGCGCCAACCAATTTAAGGAGTGTGTTTTAAATAAAGATGGCGGAAGTTGTGTTTCAACAAACTCAGAAACCATTTCCTATCTTGAGTTGGGAGGTTTGGCTGCGGGAGTTCTATGGAAGGGAAGTAGTTTTGCCACCTCCCATGGAACCTTCCTTGTTGATAGGGCCAATCCCACAATAATAGGGATCCCAACTCCCTGCTTCCCCATCTATAAAATCCTGCTCAATTCCATGGCAAGATAGTCTTGAAGTGCCTAAGCTTTGAATCTCCAAATTCCCAAGAGCCTTTGTGCTGTATGAGCCCTCTTTCTTCCCTTAAGGCCGACTCAAGTAAGGAGACTATCGTCGAGAGAATTAGGAGAGGTTTGCCCTTTCCCTGGCGAGCTTTGCGAGATGTGAATGACTGGAGACCTGTCCGAAGGAGACCACGATGTCAGAACTTTGGTTGTAATCTCTTTCGATTGTTATTTAATGAATGATTATGATTATGGTTCCACTCTGTTTTCGATTATGTTAATATGAGTAGTATCATTTCTGACTGATATTTAGTTGCGTATGCCAGATTTTATGCTTGTATCTGTTTGTTTCTTGCACGTGTAGGTATCCATCCACGGAGATCGTGGAGGTTCGTGATCTGCCGAGGCTGAGGAACGGGAACGCTCTCTTCTTCAGATCGTAGCATTGGATTCCAGGTAGGCCTCCATCTTTGGTCTTTTCATTTCGTAACTAGGAACTTGCGTTGTAACATTTCGTGTTTGTTGCTAGACCCCTGCTGTGCTAGTAGGGATCGCCTCTATCCGCAAAGGGGATTTACCTCCTCAACAATTTTGCGACTCCGCTAGGGATCGTCTAGACTTCACTGTCTCGTTTGATTGTTTTATGATTTTCCTTGCTTGAGAAGCCTTCTGGGTTGGGTTCTTTTGTTGTTTTTGCTCCTTGGTTTGCTTAGTTTACATTGATCTGCTTCTGGAGTAGTTCTTTTTTTAATTTTGGCTGAGAAACTCGACTGGCGCGCTTTTTAGCTCGACAGTCGCGCCAATTGGTGCATGTTGCTTTTGTTTAGCCCGCGCCAATTGCTTTCTGGCGCCAGTTGCAGCCTTACAGTTGCGCCACTCCTGTAAGGTTTTTGAGTTTCCTCAATTTTGAGTTCTCTGGGTTTGGTCAGTGTTTTTCTTCTTGATTTTTCGACTACCTGAGTGTGTTGGAGTCATGTTTGACTGCGAATTCGCATTCGTCCTTTGGTTGTTTGCTTTTATCTATCGATTTCACGTTTTGAGCCCTAGGGCATCTAGTGGCTTAGTGTATCGAGCCCTCCTTGGGAGTTTTGGTGTTTCGTTTGTCCGGTCGACTTTCTGATTGCTCCTCCACATTCTCTTAGTAGTTGTTCATTGTTTTGTTGCGATTTTTGGGTGATTGTTCATTCCTTCATTCAAATTTCGTTTGGTCTTGCCTTGGGCATAGATCACACGGTCCATTGGAGCCTTTGAGTCTTTTCTTGGTTTTGAGAGACTTTGGTCGATTTGGGACCTGATTGCTTGTGTTGTTGAGTGAAATTTGCTTGTTTTTCTCTCTCAATATCGTTTC
Source organism: Pinus albicaulis (assembly GCA_034641835.2). NCBI lineage: Eukaryota > Viridiplantae > Streptophyta > Pinopsida > Pinales > Pinaceae > Pinus > Pinus albicaulis. Next base: position 23,353 of record JAXQQM020090790.1, read on the forward strand.
TCAATTTGTTCCATTTGTTTTCAGTTTGTTTAGTGCATATTAGCTATCAAACGTTGAAAATTACAAAAAAAAAATCTCTTGTGCTCTTGGTTGAATTAGTGCAAATTGTAATCTTTTCGATTTTGCTAGTGATTAGTGATTTGAATGAAAAGTTTTCAATTTCATTAGTTGCATTATAGATCTCATTGTTTCTCTTCCGATCATTTCGTTTGTGTAAAAGCTCTCAACTCATCTGTAACTAGTTTTCATCGAATGAAATGTTGGACTGTGGCATGTAGCTTTGCATTTAAGAGTCTTTTAAGACATTACATATGATAGGGCCTGAAAATTGAAACTTAATTGAAGATCAACTTTAAAATCTATCCAATTAACCTAAGGCAGCATTGAAATCTAATGAAACATATTTAGAGGTCTAGGCTAGAGACGTGTTCCGGCGTCTTTAAACCTAGCAGCTATTGTTCGCCTTTTGGCTTTAGACAGCGCTAGTATGGACTTGTGCTCCCCATACCGTCGCGTATATAAAGGGAGACCCCTCTAGTTTTTCAAATCTTTATCCACAGGAAGCCGAGTCTGCCGCCCTATACCCATGATACACCGAACACAACATTCGGGGAGATTGCCTGCACGTACGGAAAGTCCTTGGTCGATTTCTGTTTCATTATTGAAACCAAGGCATATATTGTAGTTCACAGATATTTGGTACACCCTTTGTGCCTAGTTTTTCTTGAGCAGTCATTTGGTCTTTTCTGACTCCCTAAATTTGAAAAGACCATCAAGCGCTTGTCCTTTCACGCTTGTATCAAATCTGAGAGAGATAGAGTCATCTTTCTATCGTTTCTCGACTCTTAAAACATGAAACGGTAGAGTTTCTTACTTTTCAATGTGGTAAAATTAATCACCCACGATTACACGCTCGCTTAGATATTGCTTGTTGACCGTTTGATCCTGTGCCTTAACTCGTTTTCAGCCCATGTGTGTGTTTGCTTCTTTTTCTCTAGTTTTTTGCCACAGTGCCGGAGCCTTCGGTTTCGTCTACTGGTAGTCCTTACACGGACGATTATTCAGAGGCTTCCCAATCCTCTGTCGAACTACAACAGCCTGTTTTTTCCGAGTTTCCTAACGGAAGACCGGTTCTCGCTGAGCAACCCTTTGGAGGACCAGTTGAGTTCAATTGGCCCTTTTCGGACCCTGTGTCTAAATTGAGATTAGGAGCTGATTTCCTTTCTCTTACCTTGGGTTTGCCTTTTGTTGCTGCTGTATTTCCTCCTAGTCCTCGTCATCTTTCGCGTGATTTAATGGCAGGATCAACCATGAGTGATTCTGGTGAGGAAATCCCAACGTCCGGTGAAGACTATCAGTTCTTCCCACGAAGATTGTTTGAGGGAGATAACTCTGAGCTGGCTGCCATGTCAACAGCCAATCCTTCTTTACCACAGGGATAAAGATCTCTGGATCAGATCATTTCCACTGCAGCCTCTATGGGAATATCATCCCCTGCTTCGAGGCTAGCTGCTACTACACCCGGGGTGTCTCCTCAGACGCCCGTCACTTCTGTTCCCGTCCTGCCCACTGTCTGTGTGGCCACCGCTTCTCCTATTGTCTCAGCATCTGCTACTAGGGCTGGGCCAACTCCTGAAGATGTTTATCTAGCTACTGCTATACCGGAGAACATCTCTCCGGAGGAGTATCGGTTGTCCTTGCAACAGCCGAACGCCGAGGTTGGACCATCCTCCCAAGATCCCTACCGATCTTACTTTTCACATCATGCACAGGATGGTACTCCCGTGTATGCTTTCCCAGGTCAGTATGACGAGCGCGGGGAGATTTTGCGTCTACCCACTCCTGAGGCTTATCTTTATGCTCAAATGTTACCGTATAGCTAGGCTTATAACCCGCAAGGACAACCTTTCCAAGGCCAACCTACGGGCCAACCTGGCTATCTTTATGATCCACAGGGGCGGCCCATTCAAGGCTATCCTGTTGGCCAACAAGGGCCATCGTACGGTCCGCAAGGACAGTATTATAGCCCTTCTGGGCAACCTGTTTAGCCTCAGCCGGGATATCAACCGAGACTGGTCTATGGTCCTGGGGGGGAAATCCAGCCTTCTTTACCGATGCAACTGCAGTATCCTGTTGTTTCTAACGTTGCATATCAGCCAGGACCATCCTATGGTTCTGCTTCAGGTCAAACCAGTTTCCAGCAAGCACTTGGTCCTATTCCTCCACCGAGCCAACCGGTTCATCCGGTACAACCCGGTGTCCCGCCTCCAGGCCAACCGGCCCATCCGGTACAACCTGGGGCTCACTTACAACTAGGTCAACCTATGCAACCAGCGCCTCCTGTCTATCCGGGTCAACCTGGTCATTCAGGTCAGCCCTCACATCCGGGTCAACCTGTTCACTCAGTTCAGCCCTCTCAGTCGGGTCAACCTGTTCATTCAGGGCAGCCCGTTCATTCCATTAACCCTGCACAGCAGCCGGTTCATTCCATGCCGCAGCCAAATCAACAGTTGCGCCCTACTTATCAGGCTCCGCAGGGTTCCACTTTTCAGCAGCCTACTCATCCTCAGGGTGGTTATTATCCTCATGGTCAGTCTCAACCCAACTATAACCACCCCAGAGGCTCTCAGTATTATCCTCCTCCACCCGGTTTTACCTACGCTCAGCAGCCAAATCCAAACGCCGCCTATACAAGGCCGACGCATAATCAGGGTCCATACCCTGGTTATCAAGCCCCACACTATGGTTACCAGCATCCAAATCAGTCTGGTTATACGACCTACGCCCCCTACGGTCAAAATCCTGCAGGACAGAACCCGTGGGGGCAAGGATATTCACAACCATCGTGGAGTATGGGTACCGGACCTCATCCTGGGCCTGGCATGGCAGTTAATCCTCCATTGCCGTTCCTGGCTACCTTGGAGCTGCCAGACATTTCAAAGTTGACCAATGATCTGATTTTACATAATCCGTATTGGACTCCGGTTCCCACCAAGATACCAGGTGATTGCCCCAAGTTTGAGGGAAAAGTTGGGGAGGACCCCCAGGCGCATGTGATGATGTATCATCTTTGGTGTTCATCTAACTCTTGGGTCGACGATTCGATTCGCCTGCGCCTCTTCCAGCGTACTTTAACTGGAGCTGCTGCTAAGTGGTACATAGAGTTATCCCATGGCATCTTCCAAGATTTCAACTCTTTAGCCATGACTTTCGTCACGCATTTTCAGTTACCGGTTCGGTATGAAGCCGGGACACACCTCTTGACTTCCCTGAAGTAGGATAAAGCCACTCACATCTCAGATCACATTCATGAGTGGCGGCACCGTCGTAGACTGATCAAGTTTCACATACCTGATCAGATACTGACTCACTAGTTCACCACCTCCTTTGTGAATAAAATCGCTCAGGATATTGCGATGGGAGTGTGCGTGACAGAGGAACAAGCCATCGCGCGTGCTCAATACTTGGATCTTGTCTATTCTCAGTTCGGCACGTTTTATGACATCTTGACTGATGCTCCACAGCCCGGAACCACTAAGGCCCCTCCTACCCCTGCGGTGGATGGTGTCATTGGTTATGTCTCTCAGAATTCGAAGAAATCTTCGAATGGGAAGCATAAGGCTAATTCTTCCAACAATACCTCTGCTAATCTCGCCTCATCCGATTCTGGTAAAACCGCGGAGGTGAATGCCGTTCAGGCCAATCCTGCGGACAAATCCTCCAAGGGGAAGAAGAAGGGGAAAGGCAAATCTAAATCTGATGCCCCGAAACCATAATCTAAATCTCGTACTGAGGATGGCTCCCAGCGTAAACCGAAGTACCCTTGCCTCATCTGTGAAGGGGGCCATTATACTAAGGATTGTCCACGACGATCCGAGGTTAGTCAACTTCTTAAAGGCCCTAAAGGGACTCCAGCTATTTTGAAAGAGCCATTTCCATCTCAGCAGACCCAGATGGTCAAACAGCCGTCACCATCTGCACCATTTGGGTCTCAGGTTTTCATGGTGAAGAGTGTTGCACCTATCTCTGTCGCTACGCAGTCGAAGGATTACAACGAACCGCGGCAGGCACTCGGGAAGGCAGTTGCGAATGGGCCACCTCCCCCACCTGTCTCCGATCTCTTGGAAATAGAGAAGCCTTCTCTTGAACCCGTTGTGAAGCCACCTCCCAAAGGTGTCCTTCAAAGATCTTCTTATAATCCAAATGCTCGTGCCGCTCAACATTACAGTATTGTTGAGGATCTGGCACAGGCGCCATGTGCTATGTCTGCACTTGAGGTTCTTCAAAGTTGTCCTTCGCAACGGAAGGCTTTACTGTCTGCAATCGGGGGCATTGATCCCACCGACTCGAGTCTTCTCACCTTCAATTTGGAGAATTTCACTCCCCGGCTTCCACATCAAATCGCTTTGGTTATTCAAATCGGGATTAACGGTTTGAACATTCATAGGGTCGTCGTAGATGAGGGTGCATCTACCTGCGTTATGTCCTCCGCTTGCTGGAAGGCCATCGGCTTTCCAGCCCTGTCGTCATCTCCCAATGCCCTTGAGGCATTTGATGGTCGGGAATCTAAACCCCTGGGCATTCTCGAGAGTCTAGCGATCACATTACAGGGAAAAACTGTCAACGTAGAAGTAGAAGTGGTTGACGCTAAACTCAACTACAATATACTTCTTGGCCGCAGCTGGACCCATGCCATTCTCTACGTGCTGTCCACCGTCTTTCAATTCATTAAGTTCCCTCACGAGGGCAAGATTGTCACAGTGGATCAGTTGTCATTTTTCACCTCTAACTCTGAGAACAACGTGCCATACGTGGATCAAATTTCGAATCCCCCGGACAGTGTAGGACCTGGTCTCTTCAAAGACCCAGTCCTCATGGGTATCTTTCCTGCACCGCCACCGCATACCGCTCAAGTCAACATGTTGTCCAGGTCTGATGACCCCTGGCTCATTCCTACACCTGAGCAGGTATATGAGTTTGGAGAATCCATGCCTTTAACGCCAGTAGAGATCAACTACTGTGAGATTGTTGCTGCATCAGATCCTCCACCTGCTCATCATGCTCCTTTGAGCATGGCTCTCGACGTCTACTCTCAATCCCCCTGGCTTGGTCAGGCTGATTCACCTGATCCTCTCAGAGAGAATTTTCCTTCCGATGAGGCTATCATTGAAACTATGTCTCTTGAGGAGCTGCCTTGGGGTGATGGACATCATCGCTCCTTGTTTATGCCTAGCTTGGGGGCAATGACTAATTGTCTGGAGCGTTATGCTACTCAGGTCCCTTCCCCTCCTCTTCAAACACCCATCTTGACGCACGAGGTTTTTTTGGAGGGTAACCTGAGTAACATTACTCAAACTGTTCCAATCAACATCTCCGTTAAACCGGGGATCGTTGAGAATATTCACGTGGGTGTGACTTGTTCTCCCGATGAGATTCAAGTCTATACTGAGCTTTTCAAAGAATTCAGAGATGTTTTTGCATGGTATTACGAGGAAATTCTGGGGATTGATCCCAATATCGTAGTACACAAGATTCCAACCTATCCAGGTGCGAAAATCGTGTGCCAACGCTTACACCCCATGCATCCTCAAAAAGCCGCTGCCATCAAGGCAGAAGTTGAAAAACTTCTGAACGCAGGTTTCATTTACCCCATCCCCCTCACAGAATGGGTGTCTAACATTGTCCATGTTGATAAAAAGCAGGGTACGATTAGAGTCTGTGTAGATTATCGTGACATCAATCGCTCCTGTCCAAAGGATAATTATCCCACTCCGTTTATAGACCAGATCATTGATGAATGTGCTGGGAGTGAGATCTATTCTTTAATGGACAGTTTCTCAGGATATAACCAAATCAATATTGCACCTGAGGATCAACACAAGACCACATTCATCTGTCCGTGGGGTACTTTCGCGTACAAAAAACTCCCGTTCGGCTTGAAAAACGCTGGAGCCACTTTTCAGCGTGCGATGTCCTACGCTTTTCATGACATTCGTCATATTGTTCAGCCTTATCTGGACGACTTGCCAGCCCATTCGGGTAAGCGAGAGGACCATCCTGAGCATCTCCGCCAGATATTTCTCCATTGCAGGCGCTATAATATCAGGCTCAATCCTCATAAATGCATCTTCTGCGTTGATTCTGGCCGTCTTTTAGGATTCATAGTCTCGAAAGACGGAATTCACCTTGACCCTTTAAAGGTCGAGGCCATCGTAAATCTCCCATCACCCTCCTCCCTGTATTAGTTACAGAGTCTGCAAGGGAAAGCAAATTTTCTTCGGCGCTTTATCCCGAATTATGCCGAGGTGGCCAGAGGATTCACTCGTTTGTTAAAGCAGAACGTTCCCTTTCATTGGGATGAAATTGCTCAGGAATCCTTTGAGAAGCTGAAGACGTTGCTTGTCAATGCTCCGTTGCTTCATCCTCCGGACTACCACTGCGACTTCACCTTATATCTAGCTGCCACATTTAGCACCGTAGCCATGGTCTTGGTGTAGGATGACGATCACGGTGATGAACATGTTGTTTATTACCTGTCTCGGAACCTTCTCGACCCGGAAACGCGTTATGCACATGTCAAGAAGTTGGCATTAGCAGTGGTACACGTTGTACAACGCTTTCACCATTACATCCTTTTGCGCACGATAACAGTGGTTTCAGACTGCAACCCTATGACGTATATTCTTTCTAGACAATTACTGGGGGGCAAGTACTCCAAATGGATTGTGATCCTGCAGGAGTTTGACTTGGAGTTCACTACTGCTAAGTCAACTAAATCACTGGTCTTCGCGGATTTGATATGTTCTCTCCCTATAGACTCTGCTCCCTCACACTCTGAAGACCATATACCGGACGAAACGCTTTTCCTCATCAATACTTGTGACCCTTGGTACGGTGACATAATAGTTTATCTTTAGACCTCAACATTTCGATCTAGGTTGGATAAAGCTGCCCGCCGTCAGATTCGGCACCAGTCCCAACCCTACTGTATAGTAGGAGATACCTTATATCATGTTGGAGTAGATTCGGTGCTCCGGCGATGCCTAACCTTGGAAGAGGATGAGAAGGTCCTAAATGACTACCACAGTGGCGCCTGTGGTGGACATATGTCCGGGTATGCTACTGCCCAGAAGATTCTACGAGCAGGTTATTTCTGGCCTTCCATATTCAAAGACTGTATCACTGCAGTCCGTAAATGTCATCCATGCCAGATATTCCAGTGCAAGATGCGTGCGCCGCCTTTACCATTGCATCCCGTTATTACCGTCGGCCCTTTTACGAAATGGGGCATTGATTTTATGACGTGTAACCCTCACTCGAACGGAGGGCATGCGTATATCATTGTCGCCGTCGACTACTTCACCAAGTGGGCCGAGGCGATGCCTACACTAGCTGCTGACGGGAAAACGGCTGCTCAATTTATATTCAACCACGTTATTGCACGATTCGGGGTTCCTCAAGCCATCGTCACTGATCACGGTACTCATTTCCGAGATTATATGATGGCGGAGCTGACTTCAACATTGGGCTTGCATCACGACAGCTCGACACCATATTATCCTCAAGCGAATGGTCAGGTTGAAGCAGTGAACAAGGTTTTGTTCACTATGCTTCAGCGAACAGTTGGTATTCACAAATCCAATTGGCATCTCCAACTATTCTCAGCTCTCTGGGCATACCGAACATCTGCAAAGAGTGCAACTGGATTCATGCCATTTCAATTGGTGTATGGCCTGGAAGCAACTCTTCCGGTTGAATGCGAGATTCCTTCATTAAAATTAGCTGTGGAGCTTCTACCTAATACTTCTGCTGAGGAAGAACATCTTCTGTATCTAGAACGGTTAGATGAAACCCGTCATCTGGCTGCTTTAATTATCGAAGCACAAAAGAAGAGGGTCAAAACTCATTTTGATCAATCTTTTTCTCCTCGTTCCTTTATTGAAGGGGACCTCGTCCTACTGTACGATCAAGCACATGATAAGCTTGGAGCCGGTAAGTTCCAGCCTATGTGGCATGGGTCCTATATAGTAAAACGCGTTTTGAAAAACGGGGCCTACGAGCTTATAGATTATGAAGGAGTTCTGCTGGCGCAGCCCAGAAATGGGTTGTACCTCAAAAAGTACTATGCCTGAAGTGATTTCTTGGTGTGGTGTGTGTACATAGGTGTGTGATTTTCATTTGTGTGCATGTATTGTGTGGTGTGCTTTGTAAACATCTTTCTGCTGATCAGATCTTCCTGGTTGTGCAGATGTCTATTCATCCATTTGTTGGTTTCGCAGATGGTGCTTCCCGCAGTACCAGGAATCTGTCTTCAGCAGCCTGGGTAATATATGATCCTGCTGGTGAGTTGATTGACCTGCAAGGAGTGTGTCTAGGACGTACCACGAACAAAATCGCGGAATATAGTGTTGTGTTAGAATTATTAACCGAGGCAGTAAACCTTGGTATCCGTGAATTGCTCGTGTATCTAGATTCGCGACTTGTAGTGTTACAACTGAACGGACACTATTCGGTAAGAAACCCATCCATCTTACATCTCTATCTGTGTATTCGATTACTGGAAAGAAATTTTGACTATATTACATATCATCATATACCCAGACATTTGAATACATTAACAGATGCAGTAGCAAATTTGGTATTAGACAGACATTTGTGCAATTTATAAATCATCATCACATGTAAAGAAAGATCCATCCATAAATAGATATGCATATATATATATATAGATATCGAAATGTTTACATAGAGTGTGTCACATAAAATTAAAAATATACATAATCGTCTTAAGTACATCCGGAGACGATATGTCTCTCAAAAAATAGGTGTGGTATAAATCCTAAGAGCTAATCTGCATGGTGCTCATGATAGCATGTGACTGCACGCACTAAGCGTCTCAAGATCCGGTGGATCCGACTTGGAACTCCCACCGTGTGGCGCTGGTATGCCATCGGTACGTCCGCTAGCCGAGCATAGTCCGAAATCCCTCGGGCAATGCCCTCAAGATTCTGGATCAACTCCTCTCCTCCGGTGCCCTCTCCCTGAGGATCAGGGGTGAGTTGTGTCCTCCGTGAGATTGGAGACATCCCAGCTAGTCTCTCAGGTCCCACATCTGCATACATATATAAAATGTGTTAAGACGAATGTGTATTAACAAAAAAAAATAAACCATAAAAAATCAAAAATATGAGGTCTTACCCAACTCCTCGTCCCAGTCATCTCCTTCCGACAGTGGGAGATCTGGGTCTCCGGTGAAGTCAGTTCCTGCATAGGGCTAGTCTTCCACAAAAATCAGCTGGCGCCGTAACCACATAAAGAACTCCGGCCTCCAGGACATCTGTTGGCCACCTCCAGCTCTGGGCATTAATGCTGCCCAGCGAGCCATTCTTGGCTCTCATGGTATCGGATCTGCTACTGCGGCCCCTTGGCCCTGGAAGATTGGTAAACGTTCTAGAATGAACAATACCAGGATGGAACCATAACCAAACTGTTTCAGTTTACCCTGTTTGCATTTTGTGAGCTGCCTTTTCATATTTATTGTTACTGTTGTTGCCCAGTCAAACAGTAAGGGACTCATGCATTCTGAGGCTAGCAGGAGTTGGGCCTTTGTGGCCTCGTGCGGTGCCTACGACCCTGCAGCCCGCGTGATGGTATGTAGGACAACTCTCAATGCCATATCAGGGATAGTGTGGATATCCACCTTCTTGCTTCCTGATCCCATTTGTGCTCCTCGGCACACTCGTGCCATCACTTCTTCCATCTTCTCCCCAGATGGTCTGCTTCCAGTCAAGACAGGGATCAAACCTCTACGGGACAATCCGGTGATAAAATAAACATCAGAAACCTCTAGTTCTAATACCTAATCTCGTAACCTGAACACCTGTTCATGTTCATCCTAGATACTGATCAAATACTGGAGGAGCTCGGGCTGAGCTCATAGACAGGGTGTGAGGAAGAACTTTTTCAGCCCACAGTTTCTGAGGGCATTCATGCAAGCCTCACTTTGGATGGCCTGTTCATCCTCTTCTCCATGCTCTCGTTCTTTCCATTCAATCGCCATTTTTCTTGATTACCTGCATTCATATGGTCATAAACCCTTAGTTAGATCTCTGATAGGCCTCAAATTCCATGAAATTTGGTTTAAATATCGATTTTTAGGCGGATTTTTAGGTTCGGCCGCTGGCACGGCTGTTTTGTGAACAGTCGCGCCACGTGGTGCGAGCCCTTTGTATAAAAGAGCCCATTGGCGCGGGTCCGTGCCCGATACCCGCGCCAATGAGCGCGGCCCTAAAATTTCAAAAGTGGCCCTAGAGAACTGATTTACAAAGGAAAATTATCAAAAAATGGATGAAAATGTAGAGCAAGGGAGTGCCTCTTACCTGTAGCAGACGAGAAGCTGAATGGTCAACCGGATTTGTCGCAATCGCCATCAGAAGTTTCTGCTCCAAATGGATCACTGTTGCTTTTTACCAAGGTAAATAGTAAATGTAATTTTATTTTTACCAATTTGACATATTTATAACTTTTTGACATAAAATGAGTTGTAAAAAGTCATTTTTATCGAATATTTTTATACGTTATGTCGAAAATGGGTTTTACGCTTGCTTGGTATGTGCAGCAGCAGGTTTTTGCGACTTTAACGATGGAAACGAGTTGTATTTTATACTTTTTTGGACTCGGTAAATACATGAAAAAGTCACTTTGGAGTCATCTTTCAGCTCTTTTCTAACTCTCTAAACATGAAAAGATTGTCGAGGCCCTTGTCGTTTCGATCTCGTTAAATTGGAAACGAATCGACATCTACCCAGTATACGTTTACCCCTTTTTCGGGCTGGGATGGATTGATTACCAAAAAGGAATACCCTAGCCTATCGTGACTAGGAGGTTTTCTCGGATATTGTTTTCTACCTTTTCGGATCTGAGAAACTATTTACGAAAAGGGACCTGTGGAGTTTACTTTTTTGCTGTCTTTTCAAACTCTCTAAACATGAAAAGACGTCGAGTTCTCCCTTTGTCAGACTCGTTAAACCCTGATGACATCGGATCCAGTCGAAATGACGTTCTCTGAGTTCCTCCTTCCTAGGACTCGTTAAATGCACTAGGATGGATTCGCCCGAAGGGTGGACTTATATTACAAGCATATGCTATCCCCTTCAAGCTTGTTATCAAAAATAATTGGGGTACTCGCCCGAAATGGTGGGGGAAAAATGGAACCATCGTCGTTGTCGTCGATAGTATGTCGCTCTTGAACATGGCACTGGTCTGCATTTGTGTCAGGTTGGGGACATCTCATCTCGTTTTTTCACTTTGCCTCCGTGGGTTTGGATAATCCCTTTTGACCTCTCCTCTGCTCATTGCCTCGTCACCATGACCTCTGATCCGTTGATGTCAAATACTGCCAAGTCCACTGTCGTGTCGTTTATATGTTCAATAGAAGTTGACCTCTGCAAATATCAACCTTCCTCTGATTCTCATAAGATCCTGATTCACGACAAAACATCATGTTCCTCTATCTCGTGTCGATGATGTGGGAAACATTATGGCCCACCTTCGATCAAGGTCACCTCCTGTCGACTTCAGCTCATTATCCAGGAAGCTGATCTAGAGACTCCTTTATGGTACCTTGGAGTCTGCATGCCTCAATGGCAGGTTCGTCGCATTCGACGTGAGGTTTTCATCATTGGCCTCCGATCGAGTGATTCTGCAGGTGTTCGACACCAACTCATTGATTCACACGCCGTAGATTGTACCTGTAGTACCTTAAGGACCATTGTCATTATTGGTGGTTTCTCTCGCGTCTGTTAACAGCTTTCATCATTGGCTGGTAATCAGACGATGTTCCTGCATGTTCGACTTCAGCTCATATATTCGCATGCTCGAAATTGTACTTTGTTTGGGTCGAGATGGAGCACAAGACCCTGGATTGTGTCTGTTGTAATCCAGGCTGCGATTGTGGATTATTATCATTATGTATATGACTCATTGATTGGATGGCTGCGACCATACCTGAGTCTATTTGTTTGATCCTCGCTGGATGGCTGCGCCCATACCCTGGATCCGGATTATAGTGTACTCTGTTTCGGATGGCTGCGCCCATACCATACATACATCATGTACTTGAGATATCAATTGTATTTTTCTGCGCAGTTTTTCCGACGGCAGGCCTTCAGTTGAACATGTTCTCGTAAATCATTTCACCCCTCTCTCTCTCGGGCCTCATACTTTAGGGGGCATATGTTATACAGTAATTTGTCACCGTCCCTACCATTCCCCGTCCCGCACAATGGAGGACCCATTTTGTGACCTTTGAACATTGTCATGCCTTGAAAACATCATCAATGCATTCCTCTAAGCATGAGCTTCAATTTCCCTAAAGACATCTCCTTGCAAAAAATCATGAAAACATATCCTTTTGCATTGGCGCGGGCAGACAGTTCACCACTCGCGCCAATGAGGAAAATCCTACAAATAGGCTGTGCCAAATGGCGCTCTGTCCCAGAGCAGTAGTCGCACCGGCCATTTTAAGGAGTGTTTTTTCAAATAAAGATGGTGGAAGTTGTGTTTCAACAAACTCAGAAACCATTGCCTATCTTGAGTTGGGAGGTTTGGCTGCGGGAGTTCTATGGAAGGGAAGTGGTTTTTCCACCTCCCATGGAACCGTCCTTGTTGATAGGGCCAATCCCACAATAATAGGGATCCCAACTCCCTCCTTACCCATCTATAAAAGCCTGCTCAATTCCATGGCAAGCTAGTCTTGAAGTGCCTAAGCTTTGAATCTCCAAATTCCCAAGAGCCTTTGTGCTGTAAGAGCCCTCTTTCTTCCCTTAAGGCCGACTCAAGTAAGGAGACTATCGTCGAGAGACTCTGGAGAGGTTTGCCCTTTCCCTGGCGAGCTTTGCGAGACGTGAACGATTGGAGACCCATCCGAAGGAGACCACGACGTCAGAACATTGGTTGTAATCTCTTTCGATTGTTATTTAATGAATGATTACGATTATGGTTCCACTCTGTTTTCGATTATGTTAATATGAGTAGTATCCTTTCTGACTGATATTTAGTTGCGTATGCCAGATTTTATGCTTGTATCTGTTTGTTTCTTGCACGTGCAGGTATCCATCCACGGAGATCGTGGAGGATCGTGATCTGCCGAGGCTGAGGAACGGGAACGCTCTCTTCTTCAAATCGTAGCATTGGATTCCAGGTAGGCCTCCATCTTTGGTATTTTAATTTCGTAACTAGGAACTTGTGTTGTAACATTTCGTGATTGTTGCTAGACCCCTGTTGGGCTAGTAGGGATCGCCTCTGTCCACAGAGGGGATTTACCTCCTCAACACACTAAAACTAATAATAGATAATATTGAGTTGAAAACTCACATTCTCCACCAGTTATTTTCCAAACAAACATTGTTTAAGGCCTCAAAATAGCTCTAGAAGTTTAGGAACCGAAAAACTGCCAAATATAGTAAAATGTGGTACAACTAAAGAAACTAAAAAACTAAAAGAAACAATGGTGGGGGTCCAAGTGGAATAGGAAGGTGACCACCAATATCCACTGGATCATTCCTCCCCATTTAGGAAGAAATGGTCCCCATTGCATTGACTTCCTCCATGAGATGAGGAAACTTCTGCTGAACTGGGTCCCTGGTGAGCCGCTTTCCCTGGTGAAGGAGTTGGTCTGCTTTGAGAACCCGATAAAGTTGGATCCTTTGTTGTTGGGTGTTATTTATTTGTGTGTCCATGATTCGATCAGTTTTTTCTTGTTCCATGCAGTATGGTTTTAACTCTATTCTTGTGAGTTGTTATGCAATTTCGGATGTGTCCAGTAATGGTGGAAAGTATGGCCAAAGGTGATCCACATTGAACATTGGGTGTCGTCCAAGGAATGGTGAAATGTAGAGCTCAAATTCATTATCTCCCACAACCTCAATAATGGTGTAAGGCCCATATCGGAGTGGTATGATCTTCCAATGAGCTTCGGTTATGCGTTCTTTCTGCAAATGCAACCAAAATTTGTCGCCCACCTAGAACCTGTGTGGGACTCGATGTTGATCATGTCGGTGCTTTTACTTGGAATTAGATTTCTCCAAGATATTGTGGACCTGTTAGCGGATGTATTGGATGTGTTCAGAAAATATGGTTTCTTTATCAGCCTAAGAAAGTACACGTGAGGAGCTTGGCCTGATGTTCCCTTTCTGCAAAAACTCTTGGACCTGCCTCTTGATTTCAACATTCTCCATAACAAAAAATTGATAAATTGTCCCATTAGGCAACAATGCACCTAGGTTCAGATCAATGGAGTGCTTGACCCAACAGTGTAGAAGAACCCCTATGGGTGAGGAGAAAATATCCTTATATTCCTCCATGACTCTGTCCATCTTCTGTTGCTACGCAAGGGAACCTTATTTGCAAGTTGTCATGAAAAAAAACTTCCCAATTTGGTAAATAATATTACCGCGTTTACTTTTAGTACTCAAATATATGGTGGAAGGTGGTACTACCTCCGTTATCCAGTAAAAATTATTTTCCAAACTAATAATAACAGAATGAGGCCTAGACTCATATAG
>JAXQQM020075110.1:0-118749 GCA_034641835.2 Pinus albicaulis
CAATATTCATGAATCTTAGGAACAATTTTTTTGCAAATACCTCAATCAATTTGTGCAAGTATTTTTAGATGATATTCTCATATACTCTAAGAATGAGAAAGAACATAAAGAACATCTTCGGATAGTATTATCTTGCCTTAGGGAACACCAATTATATGAGAAGTTATCTCAGTGTTCTTCTTTCAAAAAGAGATTCATTACTTGGGACATATTATATTTGGTGAAAGAATCTCAGTAGATCCTGAAAAGGTGAAAGCAATCATTGAATGGCCGATACCTAAGAATGCACAAGAAGTGCGAAGTTTTATGGGCTTAGCAGGTTATTATCAAAGGTTTATAGAAGGATTCTCCAAGATTGCGAAGCCTATCACAACCCTCCAGCGCAAAGGTGTTAGGTATGAATGGACTGAGACATGTCATAAAGCATTTTCCGAACTTAAAAGATTATTGACTAGTGCACCAATTTTGTGAGTACCTGATATGGACAAAGACTACTTGTGTATCGATGCATATAAACAAGGATTGGGTGCAATATTAATGCATGATAGAGGTGTAATAGCATATGCTTCAAGAACATTAAAGCCACATGAAGAACATTATGCTATGCATGATTTAGAGTTAGCCGCCGTGGTACTAGCTTTAAAGATATGGAGACATTACCTGGTAGGAAGAAACTTTGTACTCAAAAGCGACCACCAAAGTCTACAATATTTGTTCACCCAAAGAGACTTTAATGCTAGACAAAGACGATGGAGTGAATTCTTAAGTGAATATGACTTTGGAATTTCATATATAAAAGGGAAAGAAAATGTAGTAGCAGATGTTTTAAGCAGAAGACCACGAATATTTTCCCTCATACCTATCCAGGTAGACGTAAGACAATGAGTACTAGAACATCTTGTAAGAGATAGATGATACTTAAAAGTAAGGTTTGGGCTAGATAGTAACCATTTAAAGGAACCTAAGTTTGAGGGATATGATCTGGAAGATGACGGAATTTTACGATTCCGTGGAAGGATGTACATACCAGATAGTGGAGATCTTTGAAACACCATCCTAAAGGAAGCCCACAGGGCAGTTTATTGTGCACATCCGGAAGTAAAGAAAATGTATGTTGATACAAAGAAACTCTTCTTTTGGACAGGAATGAAAAACGACATTGTCAAATTCATTGCTAAATGCCTTGAATGTCAGCAAGTAAAGGCTGATCATTGTCACCCAACAGGTCTCCTACAACTTCATGACATTTCAATTTTCTATGACTAAATGGGAGATAATTTCTATGGATTTCATCATCGGGCTACCTCTTACTCCACAAAGGCATAATGCCATTCTGGTTGTGGTAGATAAATTAACGAAGAGTGCCCATTTTATTCTTATAAGAGATACTTATGAAGCTGCCGATGGAGCACGGGTATTCATAAATGAAATTATCAGATTTGATGGAGTACCTAAGAAAATCATATCAGATAGGGATTCATGTTTCACCTCCAGATTTTGGACATGTATGCAGTTAGCAATGGGAACTCATTTAAATTTAAGCACAACATATCATTCTGAGACTGATGGACAAACAGAAAGGGTAAACCAAGTACTAGAAGATATGCTAAGAATGTATGTTATGGACCAACAATCACATTGGGAAAAGTACTTACCCTTAGTTGAATTCGCATACAACAATAGTTATCATAGTTCAATTGGGATGCCTCCATTTGAAGCATTATACGGAAGACCTTGCAGAACACCATTAAGCTAGGAAAGATTAGAAGACCGGGTAATAGTGGGGCCAAAATTAATCCAAGAGATGGAAGAACAAGTAAAGCAAATTAGGCAAAGATTGAAAGAGGCACAAGATAAACAAAAAAGTTATGCTGATGCTCACAGGACAGATAGAAGCTATAAAGTAGGAGATCAGGTTTTCATCCGCATCAAGCCAAATAAAAGCACCATACGGTTTAGGAAATGGGCAAAATTATCTCCCCGATTTATTGGACCGTTCAAAGTCCTGGAAAAAGTTGAACTTGTCGCCTATCGTCTTGCACTGACACCCCACTTGCATAAAATTCATAATGTATTTCATGTATCCGTCTTACGACACTATATTGCTAACAAATCTCATAATCTTCAATGGAAGACACTGTAGGTATCGGACGAGGGAACTATCACGGTCGAACCATTACGTATACTGGAACGTAGGGTTCGACAACTCAGGAACCAACTAGTAGATCAAGTTAAAGTCCAGTGGGACAAATATAGTCCTAGATCGGCTACCTGAGAAGATACAGAGGCCATATGTCAAAAATACCCCAACCTGTGCTAAATTTTGAGGAACTGAAAATTTTATGTGTATATAACTACTCTATTTCGGACATTTGAGAAAT
Organism: Pinus albicaulis; assembly: GCA_034641835.2. Taxonomy (NCBI): domain Eukaryota; kingdom Viridiplantae; phylum Streptophyta; class Pinopsida; order Pinales; family Pinaceae; genus Pinus; species Pinus albicaulis. The sequence continues at coordinate 2,382 of JAXQQM020075110.1, forward strand.
GAATTTTATTTTTCTAGTACATGGATACCATAAAGATATGATGTTTATTTGACTCTGTTGATACATAATATATGTTATTGTTTAACTTTACTGGTACATGGATACCAATATAAAATATGTCATTTAATTAACATTGCAAATATGAAATTAGATCATAGATTATGTTATAAATAAAGATATCTATAAATTTATTTCATTTCTACATGATTAAACAAATAGAAATAACAGAATAACTACATTTCAATATGAAATGACTAAATATGTTAAGTCATAGATAGCAACATGTATGAATTACACAAAATTGTTATATGAATGCAAATTGTTTTGAATATATCAATGCATATGTTATGATGTATGGACAAGTGTTTAAATTGCAGGAAGGTCGTTCCAAAATGACCACATGATGACAAAATTTCAGAACAATTGAGACTCCATGAGATTTCATGATAAGATGTTACTCTTGGTCCTAATAGGAAGGGTGGAGGTATTGCTCACTGTTTATCTTCCAAAACTTGGGGTCATGGGAGGGATGTGCGAGTCACGCTCTCCTAGACGTGTGATGATGACTGCCGGATGCCTACTGGGATATCAGGTCGATAGAGTCGACACTGTCTATGAATGGTTAGGTCACTATATAGGACACCATTGCATACCTAGTAGAGGATGGGATCAAAAGAGATTAGGAAGGATAAGATGATTCTAGAATAGCTTGGAGATCAGTTTAATATATATATATATATATATATATATATATATATATATATATTAACTGTTATAGAATACAATTATAATTGGCCAAACAGAAATTTTATCTTAAAAATAAAATCCTCACATAATCACACCAACCATGGAAATAATTAAATATATCATATAAACCCTAACTTTGGGACAAAGTTTTTAAAAGGAGGGAGTAATGTAGTGACTCATTTCTAATCATAAACGAAAGATATTAGTAAGCATACGATATATGCGTATGATATCTACATAGGCATGCGTCGTATGTCTTACACTAGTATAATTATTTATGAAGGATGCCTGAGTAAAGGATAAATGGACCTGGTACCTTAAAACATTAGTGAAGAAAAATAGTCTTATTTAATAGTTATTAATGTAAATATATGAAGTTATATTTTAATTTAAATATGATTAAAGGAAATTAATTTTAAAATACATATATATATATATATATAATATTATAATTTAATATAATTAAAATAAATTAAAGTAAAATAATAAAAAGAATTATGAATTTAACGACAAACTCATACATATCCCTCATTTAAAATAGAGATTACACGTATGTACCTAATAAATGAATAAGAAGGCAATGAGGAGGTGGTAACCGCCTAAGATGGAATATTTAACCGTATGAAGAGTAGAAGAAAGGGGGAGAGAAAATGAAGGAGAAAATGGCGGAAGGGTTGAGGAGTTGAGTTGAGAGCCGAAAAGACGAACTAGATCAAAAATTACAGAGTCTCCATTGTTTTGAAATTTTGGACACGGGGGCCAAAATCTCTCAAACTTGAGGATTTTGGAACTGAATACCGCAACAGTATTCAATTGGCTGGGTGGTTTTGGTATTTTGGAACGAAAATGGGAACAAAGGTGGTGAAGCAAGAGGAGTTTACAGTAAGGGAAATCATCACCGAACACAGCAAGGAAAATCAGGTTAGTATCTAAAAAAATATACTTCATGAATTTTGTTATGAAGGTAAAATATTAGTTATCTGCTGAATTCCTATTCTGATTGTTAAATTATGTATTCTTATTCTGAATTACTGCTTAAATTCGTATTTTGATTGTTAAATTTCGTAATCTTATTCTGAATTATTGCTTAAATTCTTATTCTGAATGTTAAAATCAAAATTTTAGTGTTAATAATTTTCAATGCTTATTGAAAATCCAGACTCACAGATAATTATACCTATTAGATTCTGATGGTGAATTTCAGGAATTGAATTAGAGTAGCAGTAGGATTCTTAACTAAATTTAGAAATTTAGGACCTTACATATGCAACTTCTCCTACCCGCCTGATCACTCCGTAAGGCCCATAGAAGTGGGGCTTAAGCTTCTCGGCCCCCTTTTGCTTCAGCGTAGACTGCTTGTATGGTTGAAGTCAGAGGTAGACCAAGTCACCAACCTCAAACTGTCTCTCTACCCGCCCTCTATCTGGATCTTGCATACAACTTTTGCTGGTTCTGTGCTGTAGCCATGTTGTCCTTAAGAGCCCAGAGTATATCCTGGTTCTCTTGGATCCAGTCCTTGGCCCTGGGGGCCTTGCTAGCTCCAAGCATAACATCAACAAAAGTTAGAGCATTATATCTATACAAAGCATAAAATGGAGACATACCAATAGACATATGGAAAGTGGTGTTGTCGCAGTATTCTCCCAGGTGAAGCCAACGCAGCCATGCCTTCTGCTGTCCTGGGACATAGTTCCGCAAGTAGCCTTCCAACCACTGGTTCACTATCTCTGTTTGCCCATCCGTCTGTGGGTGGTAGCTGGTACTAGAAGTTAACTCTGTACCCACCAAACGAAAGAGCTCCTACGAAAAATGTTGATTTATGGTAACATCGGATGTGCTCTAGCCTTGTAATTTTGTATACAGGCTAGGACACATGTATTCCATAATACCCAGAAATGGTTTAATTAAATTAATTAATCGTTTTTTAATGTTTTCCTAAGTCTAAAGTTAGGGAAACTGATTAATTAAAGGGTATTAATTAAATTAAGTGTGAATCTTCTAGATAAAGTCATGGATCACCTCCAAGTTAACTTAGCCCTTGATTATGTTGTAATCTTGGCCGTTGAAGAGTCAATAGAAGAATATAAGGAGGGTGAGGGGCCTATGGAAAACACATTGAGCACATTGAGGCACATTGAGCATTTGGCATTTTCAAGTTTGTGTGACGAGACACAGCTTTTGGTTAGAATCGAATCACTAGGGCAGGGTTTGTGATTTTGATTCAGTGATCAGATCCAGAGAGCGGAAGATGCAGTAACTGGTTAGGAGGATTACATTTCAGAGAGAGGCAGAAGTGACGCAGAGAGAGGCAGCGTAGTTTTCTGAAGGGGTGACGCAGTCCCTGCAGGAAATCACGCAGAAGTGATGCAGTGCCTTCCAAAGTTAGTCCAGAGATAGCTAGAGGCTGATGTTTTTGAGCCAGGAGGGCCAAAATCCAGTCTCAGATTAGCTTGATCAGTTGTAGAGGAAGGTGACGCAATTCCTCAAGCTTGACCACGCAGGCTTACGCAGTTCCAGCATAGGAAATCACGCAGAGGCAGAGAGGGGCTTCACCAGCACTGTTTAGATTGGCCGGGGACTTGCAGAGTGAGGTATATCTCACAATTTCATCAGTTGTCTAGATTTCTCTGAAGGGTGAGCTGGATATTGGCATCCTAGTTGTACTCAAGATTCTGTTGCTTAATAATATAGAACCCTTAGATCTGCTGCACCGGTTTTCTCGAGTTGGGTTTTTCCAAGGACTTGGTCCAAAAATAACTGTGTCAAATGTGGATGTTTTGCATTGTATTTTGTTCAGTTTGTTTCAGCACTTAGATTTATTCCGCAACATTATTTGTGTAGACTACTTCAATAATTACTTCGATATTTCACTATAATGAAATAATTATGAAAAATAATAGGAGAAGTAATTTAGATTTGTTGCAGTAGGAATCTGGATTTAGGATTTTTCACAAAAAACCGCCCATGAAACGGCTGTCCCTGTCATTGACTATGGTCTTGGGGAGACCATGTAGTTTGAAAACATCACGGAAGAATAGCTCGGCCACTTGTGAAGCTATGTATATGCGGATATGGCGAGAAATGGGTATACTTTGTTAGTCGATCAACAACCACAAAGATGCAATCCTTGCCCTGCATTCTGGGCAACCCTGTGATGAATTCCATGGAGATGCTTTCCCATTTTCCTTCCGGAATCGGAAATGACTATAGCAAACCAGCAGGGTGGCTCATCTCCCCCTTATTCCTCTGACACACTTCGCACTCCTTGACATGTCGGAGTACGTCCTCTTTGAAGCCTTTCCAAGAGAACCTCTCCCTAATGGCCCTCTAGGTCTTTGTGAACCCCTGGTGGCCTCATAGCGGAGAATCATGGGATGCACGCAGTATCTTTTCCTTGAGCTGGGATTCCCAGTCAAGAAGATCTTGTCCTGGTAATAGATGACCTCATCCATCACCCGATACCTGTCATCTGTAATCTTGCCATCCAACACCTCACATGCAAAGCGGTCCTTCGAATACTCCGCCAGCAGTTGAGCCCTCCAGTCTGTGTCTAAGCTCATCAAGGATAATTCTACTAGCCTGCGTGACAATGTTTTGAAAATTGCGACTGGGATTAAATCGGCGAGGGTAAAAAATCGGAAAAAATCGTAAAAATTGGGAAAAAATCGGTAAAAATCGGGAAAAGATCGGAAACATTAAAAAAATATTTTTTTTTTCAAATTTTTAAGTATTTAAAGCATCCACGATTTTGGATGATTTTTTGGTGATTTTTACAATTTTATCGCAATTTTTACGATTTTTATCGCGATTTTTTTCATTTTGGAAAAAGTCTTGGTGATTTTTTCACGATTTTTTGGCGATTTTTTCAAAAATGAAAAAATTGCCGATTAAATCGGCGATTTAATCATCATGCGGAAAAAATTGCGTTTTTTAGAAAAAATCGCGATTTAATCGCGATGTTCGCAACACTGCTGCGTGACAAGGCATCTGCCACCACGTTGTTCTTCCCTTTGACATATTCAATGTTAAAGTCGTAGGTCTGGATCTTACTGACCCACTTCAGCTGCCTCTCCTGCAACTCCTTCTGCTCAAGGAAAAACCAGAGGTTGTTGTGGTTAGTCCTCACTCGAAACCTGTTACCCACCAAATACTATCTGAACTTGGCCAATGCATGCACAATGGCCATCATATCCTTGTCGTATATTGGATATAACCTCTCATGCGACAATAGCTTCTGGCTCTCGAAAGATATAGGGTGGCTTCCCTGCATCAAAATTGTGTCTACTCCTTCCCCTGAAGCATCACACTCCAGAATGAAGGGCTGCGTGAAGTTCGGCAAAGCCAATACCGGATAGCTGCTCATCACCTCTTTGATCTTGTCAAAAGCCCTCTGTGCAGTATCAGTCTAGCCAAATGCCCCCTTCTTGGTGAGGTCCATGAGGGGTGCAGCAAGTTGTGAAAACCCCTTGACAAATTTGCAGTAGTAGGTGCAGATGCCTACAAATCCCCGAAGCTCTGTCACATTCTTTGGTTCCGGCCAATCTTAGATGGCTCTTCTCCTCATGGTCTCTTACCCCGTCCACACCAATGATGTGTCCCAAATAGAGTATCTCTGTCAGCCCGAATCTGCATTTGGAGAGCTTAGCATAGAAACGCTGCTCCTGCAAAATACGCAGAACAACCTCAATGTGCTGCAACTGCTCCTCCCATGTGCGGCTGTAGATGAGGATGTCATTGAAGAACACCAGCACGAACTTCCTCAACTGACCATGGAAAATGTGGTTCATGCATGACTGAAAGGTGGTTGGTGCGTTGGTTAGCCTGAAGGGCATCACCAAAAACTCGAAATATTGCAAAATCTCCTTTTAAAACTTCAGATTTGCTCCTACACAAACAAAAAGTAAAAACCCAAGACTCAACACATACAAGAAATTTGAAATTTAAACCCAAATCCCAAGTTAAAAAATAAATAAAAATGCTTCAGATCTATACAAACAAATTACAAATCTGTCAGATCTGAGGAGTATGAGTCCAACTCCGCTCCCAGATTTGAAGACTTAGACTCGTTCAAGCCAGATTTATCTATTTGACACAAATTTATAAAAGATAATTTTTTTAAATTTAGGCATAAGCCCCAGAAAACACCCTACAAGAGGAAATCCATCAGATAAGCCTGGGGAATTAAATATGGAAGGCTGTTCAGATCTTATTTCTTTGGGAGTTAGTTGGTCCAACCGACGACTTCCCCAAACGCCCAATTTTGAATGCGAATGATTTCTGCACACTTAAAGTTCAACTGCCAAATCAATAGAAAAATAAAATAAAAATATAACTATCAATAATTACAGAATCCTGCCAACTCAATAAAAGTAATTTTTTATCTTAAATCCAATAATCTATGCAAGATACCTATGCAATGGATTACTCCACAAGAGCTATTAATCAACAATTTATCAAAATTATAACCAACAGAATATTAAGAACAAGATTACCATAAGATGTAGAAGAGGAACACCACCATTAAGTAAAACCCCAAAGACTTGCGTTTGTATTATTCCATAATGTAGTACAAGAGAGCTTCAAGAGCGAGTACACGATTCAATGATCGGATCCTTTGATCTGACAAATGACCACTAGTTTATAGATAAATTCTCCAACGGCTAACTGGCTTGATCCTCGTCAAAGTAATCTTGACCGTTCATAAAGATTTAATTATCTTTTAATCATGACCGTCAAAGTTATTTATTTTTTGAGAAAAAATCGATTTTTTCATTTAATTGTTTTTTAATTAACTCAAAATTAATTATTTTGAGTTGATTTCCTTAAAAAATTGACTTTGATTTAACCACCAAGGCCCAAGGGTCCAAAATCTCTTGAAATTTTCAATATTCCATTGGTGGAGGACCTCTAAAAATTAATTCCTCTAGAACCCACAAACTTTTTAATTTGAAGAATTTATTTTTCCTAAGACTTAACTTAGACTTGAATTAATTAAGTTTCTGGCTTAAGATTTTTAGTTTATTTTTGCCAAAAAATTTAATTAATTGACACGAGGGAATATTTTAGCACTATGGCTAAAATATTATTTATATAAGATAAATACATTTAATCCATGAAGGGGGAACACCCGTTCATTATAGACCCTCAAATATCTACCCAATTCTGCGACTCAAAATGTGATTGAGTAGACCAAGTATTTCATAATAAAATAATCTAGCCCATTAGCTAGGATTATTCCCAAATTACTTTTACAAAGACTCGATAAAGAACACTAGCACTCACCTAATATCTTGATGAAAAAATCCACCCTAGCTTTGGGGTGAGGCTGGAGGGAAAAGGCAAGGAAGGAGTTCGAACTAGTGGGCCCACAAGGAATAGAAGGGGCAACAACTATATATAGGAGAAGCAAACTCATTTTGACGGTTCCCTGATTGTGCATTTTCTGTTATATAGTTTGTTTGTGCTGTTTAGCCAAGTCAACTGGTGCTGCTTAGCACAGGGATTTCCAAGCGGAAAATCCCACCTCTCTTTCGATGAACCCCAAGTGTCACCCTAAGGGAGAAATTGGAGCTGATCAGAGGGTTGAACTTTTGACTATTGTGAGCCATTCCAACACTTCTTTCAGCCAATGCTAGTTTCATGGAGGACGCATGGGCAGGAGTTCATACAGCTTGGTTGAGGGGTTTCCTAGGGAGAAAACACTTGGATAAATCGCATAAATTTCCGCTGGGAGAGGACAAGTTATCCAGGTGATTTGCAGAGTTGCAAAGTGTTGATTTTGAGAGGGTTGAATTTGTCTATCCTGGGGCATGCACAAAAGTTTTCCTAGGGGAATTTGTAGAGCAAGATTGGAGCTGAATTTGTGCCGGAAAGGGGCAAGAATTTTGCATACAACCATAGAGATATTTTGTTGAGAATTTTCCAGCACTTGAGGGAGAATTTGGAGCTAAAGTGTAGCAATGTTTTCTGGGTGGGATGCAAGGCCAGGGAGATAGAAATTCGTACAAATTTGGGCAATTTTAGGAGGTTAGAGCCAACCCAAATGATTTTTGGGTTTGATTAGTTTGGGGTAGGAGAGCTCAACCCTAATTTTGCAAAATTTTCAGAGTTAATTTGAGGCCCCAAATTCTAGTTTGCCTCCAGTAGCAGCAACAAAAAATTCCTGAGTAGAGTGTTGAGATTTTGGGTAGCATCAGGGGTGTGCTCTGAAATTTTGTGGAGAGGCTAACACACGAGATTGAAGCGTTTGGAGAAATTTCATTTGGTGTTGAAGTCATTCAAATAATTAATTTTTTTAATGAGGACCCTAAGTAACTTAGGGAATTAGAAAAATTAAAGTGAATTAATTAAACACATGTGATGAAATGTTCTAAGTGACGTGGATCATGCAGTCTTTTAATCTGAGTTGTCGATAAGAGATTAGATCACGGCCGTTGGTTTCCCAACGAGAAAAGTATAAAGGAAAGGCTTAGGGTCAGTTGGAGAACACACACACACACAGAGCATTAAAGCGAAGTCGAATTTTTGGGGCAGGGTTTGCTAAGGAATTTGAAGCAAGTATGTAGTGCAGTGAGAGGCAGAGATTGGCAAGGGATGATATGATCCAAGGCCAAGAATACAACAACAGAGAGGCAGTGAGTACCAGACTGCGTAGAGCCAACCAGGAGGACGCAGTTCAACTAGCACCACGCAGAGGATTACGTAAGCCCAGCAAGGGTGATGCAGACCCAGCCAGCGCAACACCAACTAGGGTGACGCAGGCCCAGCTAGGGCAGCGCAACCCCAGTGAGGGTGACGCAGTGGGGACGCTGGCCAGTAAAGGCTGACGCAGAGGTTGCAGAGGCAACGCTGAGGGTTCCAGTGGGTTACAAAGGGCTCGTGATCTGCAAATCCTGATTGAGGGTGTGATAGAGCCATATATTCTGTCTCCGAGTGAAAGGTACTTCTGCTGTGTAATTTCTTCGCAGGGCAAACCATTTTTGGTGCCCAGAATGTTGTATTCAGATTCTGCATAATAATAAAACCCTCTAGAGTTGTTGCACCGATTTTCCTGCATTAGGTTTTTCTGGGGACATTTTTCTGAAAAATATGTGTGTAATCTTGTCACATGTGCGTATTGTTCAGTAAATGATTTGTAGATGTGTAGGTTGCAATTTGTGTCTGATTTAATGTTTTTCTGAATACTTCAGTTAAATAACTTGTTAAGTTAATGAAACAAGTAGGCGAAGTAGATCTAGATATAGGGTTTTTGTTTTGAAACTTTCACATGGTATCAGAGGATTGAAGATCAAGCTGATCCACTAGCAGAGCGGCTGAAGAAAATTGCTACAGAGAGGGCAGCTAAAGCAATAGAGTTCTAGAAGAGGGCAGCGTAACACCAGGAGGGACGCAGCCCAGCCATTTGCGTGATGCAGAGGTAGCGCAGAGCCTTCCAAAGTGACGCAGGATCAACTTGTGCTGCACTGAGCCAGTCTACTCACGCAGAGGCTAGCCAGAGGGATGCAGTCCCTATGGAGATTGTTGTGTAGTTTGCCAAAGTCTGGAAGCAGAGATTCCCATATTCAGAAGTTGTTGGTGTGGCATAGGTTCTTCCAGTGCAGAACAATGCCTAGCAAAGGTGACAAGAGCGGGAGGAGAACAGTCGCTCAGCAGATTTGTGCCAAACAGATCTGAGATTCAATCAGGAGGGTGATCGTAGAGGTCTAATTCAGTTGTTTTGGCGGAGGTTTTCCGGGAGGGAAATCAATGGTCAGAGGGATCAACTACTATAGAGGGTTTCTATCGCCAAGAAACCCAGATCTAGTTTTTTGTTGAGTGTTGCAGCAGGAAGAGGGAGAGGAGTACCTGTTTCGACAGATTTGAGCAGAGTTGGTTTCTCATGGACTGAGAGATTAGGATAGGTTAGACGATGTGTCCAACTTTGTTATCTGGAGGGCCAGGATCCTGACAGTCTTGGATGAGTACGGCATCAAGGACCATGCTCAGAATGTCCTAGTTGTGCCTACCGATGTAGATCCCCTAAAGAAATTCAACGAGAATTAGGCACGGGTTAGGCGCTTGATCATGTATGGAGTCAAGGATCACGTGGTTCCACATATTGCCAGGAAGAATAGAGCAAATGAAATGTGGACAACTTTGAACACGATGTATCAGGGAAGCTCTGTCCAGAGGAAGAATCTTCTAGAGAATCAGATGCGGTTGTTCAGATGCAGGAGGGTGAGGAAATCGATGCCTTTCTCTTTAGACTTCAGACTATCAGGGACCAACTGACTGCCATGGGTATGACTCAGGATGAAGGGCTCTTGGTGAGAATTGCCCTGAATGCAGTCACCGATGAATGGGAAACATTTGTCCAAAGCATCTTAGGCAGGGCAGCATTACCATCCTGGGTAGACATGTGGGCAATCCTCAGTCAGGAGGAAATCGGGAGATTTACCAAGAGGCAAAGCAGCAGCGGTGGTGTCAAAGTAAAGAAAGAGGAGGAGGAGGATGTAGCCCTTGCATCCAAGGGACAAAGGCAACAAGGGAAGAAGAAGAGGGACATATCCAAGGTTTGGTGCTTTAATTGTGGCGAACTTGGACACTTCGCCAACACTTGTCCTAAGAAGAAGGACAAGGGATCTTCTGATTCCAAGGCAACAGCAGCAAAAGGGGACGATGATAGTGACGATGACGTAGCCATGAGTGCTCATGAACCAAGAAAGTGGGGCGACATAGACCTGTAGATTGAGCTACAGATGGTGATGGCAGGATCCTTGAGCTGCCCAACTCTGGATCACATACATGCTACGGGAGCCTTATGACAGTAGCGGGATGATTAGAGCAGTGGCAGAGTTGGGACGCTGAAATCTGGAGCAATGCTGAGGAGAGGCAGCAACAACGTAGAGGCTGATGAGATTTTTGCAATGTAGAGGCTGTGCTTACGCAACAGACAATGCAGTGCTTTAGATAGACAACGCAGCGCAGCAGCAGGGGGAGCTTCAGTGATGAGTTGCAGCCCAAATGACTTGTCTGTCAGTGATTGGGTGATGGTCCTTCAGTTGCTTACTTCAACAAATGAGTTGCAGTGCAACAGTTAGCAGTGACAGTGCTATGGGCATCATGATGCAACAAATTGAGAGGGAGCTGCAGTACAGATGTGGCAATGTCAGTGGCAGTGACATGGGCAACAACACAATGGCAGCAGTGCAGTGGATGGAACGCAACAGGCCAAGCATCAACAACGTAGAGACCGATGTCGAGATCAGGCAATACTTCAGAGTGGGTGTATTGCTAGAGCACACTCCTCGCTAAGAGGGAGTGTTGAGATTTTGGGTAGCATCGGGTGTGCTCTAGCTCCGAAATTTTGTGGAGGGGCTAAGACACACAAGATCTCCAAAACCTAGAAAGCGTTTGGAGAAATTTCATCTGGTGTTGAAAAATAAATAATTTTTTTAATGAGGACGCTAAGTCTAACTTAGGTAATTAAAAAAATTAAAGTGAATTAATTAAACACATACGATGAAATGTTCTAAGTGACATGGATCAAACAATCTTTTAATCTGGGTCGTCGATTAGAGATTAGATCACGGCCATTGGTTTCCCAATGAGAAAAGTATAAAGGAAAGGCTTGGGGTCAGTTGGAGAACACACACACACACACATACAGAGCACTGAAGCTAAGTCGAATTTCTGGGGTGGGGTTTGCTAAGGAATTTGAAGCGAGTTTGCAGTGCAGTGAGGGGCGGAGATCGGCAAGGGATGATCTGATCCAAGGCCAAGAATACGACAGCAGAGAGGCAGTGAGTACCAGACAACGCAGAGCCAACCAAGAGGATGCAATTCAGCCAACACCACGCAAAGGACTGCACAAAGGCTGCGTAAGCCCAGCCAGGGTGATGCAGACGCAGCCAGCGTAGCATAGGGGCAACGCAACACTAGCTAGGGTGACACAGTCCCAACCAGGGCAGCGCAACATCAGTGAGAGTGACGCAGTGGGGACGTTGGCTAGTAAGGGTTGACTCAGAGGTTGCAGAAGCAGCGCTGAGGGTTCTAGTGGGTCAGAAAGGGCTCATGATCTGTAAATCCCGATTGAGGGTATGATACAACCATATTTTCTGTCTCCGAGTGAAAGGTACTTCTGCCGTTTAATTTCTCTGTAGGGCCAACCATTTTTGGTGCCCAGAATTTTGTATTTAGATTCTGCATAATAATAAAACCCTCTAGAGCTGCTGCATTGGTTTCCCACATTGGGTTTTTCCGGGGACATTTGTCCGAAAAATCTGTGTGTAATCTTGTCACACCTGCGTATTGTTCAATAAATAATCTGTAGATGTGTAGGCTGCAATTTGTGTCTTCTTTAATGTTTTTCTAAATACTTAAGTTAAATAACTTGTTAAGTTAATCAAACAAGTAGGCGAAGTAGATCTAGACACTACAGTAGGGTTTCTGTTTTGAAACTTTCAGAGAAATCATACAACTAGTTGGGTCAATTCCAACGAGGAGATTCACTCTAGTTGACCTGGGTTTTGCATGCTTACTGTGGCAAGCCGGTTCACACATTCCATTCATATTGTACTCGGATTCACTCACGATTTTGCAATAAAGTGGCTCAGAATTGTTGCTTCTGCTCCATGATGATCTGATTGTCTTGCATGTGTGAGATTTTCAGTCACATGTCCATTTATTTGTTGTAGCTTAGTTCATGTTCTTGGTATTCACTATATTTCTCTAAGTAGAATATTACAATTAAGTGAGCGAGAAAAGGTTAAAAGGTTAAAGAAAGGGTCAAAAGGAAAAATGTTATAACAGAGAGACCCGTTGACCACTGGAGTGGCACCTGATGATGATGTGAAGATTCCATGCCCAAGGATGAACCAGAGGACCCTTGTACCATCATATAACATCAGATATCATCATTTCAACAGAGTTTTTAAACTCTACTTCTACTTCTCATCATAATTCTCTTGTACCCAGATTCCACGCCCTATAGGAATTGTAATAAGTGATGGTAGTAATGATGAGTTTTGAGTCAATATTGAGTCTGTAACAGGCCTAGGTAGCTTGGGATCTTGCCAACAAGTGAGTATTACTCTGGGAGGTTTTTTCCACTCAGTTAATTATCATCTCCCTACCAGGACTTAATACTTAATTGAGTTTTTTTCTCCATTTTTACCCCAAAGATGGAGTACGGCTTGATAGTGAGGCCTTGGGTGAGTCCTAGTGTCTAGAGTCAATGTATATTACCATACTAGATCACACAAAACATTTCGTGGATTTGTTTTAGGTCTAGGAAGTCATTTTTTAATTTTTTAGATTTTCCGCTGGTCAAAAATTGCAATAAAAATTGTAATTGCATTGTAATGAGTGTTGTCTAGAGAATTTGTATGGGGTATGAGTAATCAAAATTACACCTCTCACCCTCAACTTCATATTATGACACACTTTGAGAGGTTAAAATGTGCTTTGAACCCTTAAAACCCATTGTTCCTAGGTTTAGTGGGAAATCTGACAATTAATTAAGCCATAAATTAAATAAATAGAGAAAAATAAATATCAACACATCCTAAATGAGGTGCAAATGAGGTGTAAAATTATGGTGGATTTAAAGTGAAGTTCCAAAGTGATGTGTAATCCTAAAATCAAGGAAAGGACATGTGTTGAAATAAAATCGAAATTTTGGCATTAAATGAGAGCTGCTTACTTGGAAATTCGAATTTATAAAGTTAATGCACATTTTGGAGGATTTGGGAGAATATTTGGTGGAGATTTTTGTGGGCAATTGTCCCCACATGGGAAACCACCCATATACACCTATCATTTCATCATAAAATTCAAATTTGGCACATAAGGGAAGAAGAAAATGATGTCCATTTGTCAGAATTCGATTTTTACACTTGGCATTGGAGTTCCACTTATCAAATTTGAATTTGCCTTGTGATCTCCTCCCTCTCACCCCTTGGCATTTGGTTCTTCATTGGGATTTGCTCCCAACTCTCTATATAATGGAGCCATGGGCTGTCATATTAGATATTGTTTACTAGCTATTGTGCTTGCGGAAGCGCTACTACTTTGTACACTTTTCAAGAATATCAATAAAAAGACTTTGGGGGTCCATTCATGGGTGTTCTTCCTTTGGAGCATGGTGCATTGTGAGCTATTGGTATAATTTTTTCTATGCTTTGAGTTATTTCTTTTTCCATGTATTCTTGTGAACTTGCTAACAACTATCTTGTATTAGCATTTGATTTGAAAGTAGGCTCTAGAGGTTGAATGTTCTAGTTTATTTTCAAATAAATTTCTAGAAGTTTCAATTCATTGTTTGCTTATCTAAATCTACATGGACTAATGTGTGACTTGAGTATTGTAAAAAAATTATTTTTTGGATCAAGCATGAGGGGAAGTCTTTGGGAGACCAACCCACTCTTGAAGCAACTTCAAAGGAACTTTCATTTTTTATTTGAATTTTTCATAGTTTATCTTACAAAAAAGTGTCTTGCAGGGATTCTTTTGGACATAGTTTGTATGCATGCAACCATTTAAAAATATTTTACTTTTCATTGTGCTTCATTGGATCATATTTTTCTATGTAAAGAGCTTAAGCATGACTAGACAAATAGGAGAGTTTACTCATCCTCTTTGGGTTAGCTCTTTGTAGATTATTGTGCAATATTTTGTGATTTTCTTTGTCTAACACTTGGTTGGTTTTTTGTAGCATTCTTTTTCTAACTTGTTTTCTTGTAGCAACTTGTGGGATTCACCTTCAAGAAACTACTAACAAATTGTTGCAGAAACTTTGAGCTCTAATGTCAAATGAAGACTCTCTCTTTTTCCTTTGGTCATGCAGTTAAGGAGCTTCCTTAAGGAAGGTCGAGTTCCTTTCGTGGCTTCTTCTCTCTCTCTTGGCCCTGAGCATTGAGCAGACCTAGTCTCTCTTCTTCACTTGTAAAAATATGATTTCTATCGAGTTTTCATATTGCAGAAATTTTTCATCAAGGATAAGTCTAAGACTTGAAGTTTCATTTGTAAAGGTTTTCCTTGAGCTTGTAGGAGGCTTCATAGTTTCTTACCTCTAATAACCAATAAAATTTCTGATTTTGGGAGCATGGGTTTTACCCATTGGCATCCCAATCTCTCTATTTTTTGGAGAAGACTTGTCGTGTGATTTGTTGATCTCTTTAAATTGCAGGCATATCATCTAATTGGTCAATTAACAGAACCATGCATTTCATTCATTTCACTAGCTATTCACTTTGATTTGCTACAAGTTTTAAGAGCATTTACTTTCATAACAAATTTAGATTTTTTATATGCAAGCATATTTACTTGAGTTTAATTAGCTTGAAATCATACTTCAAATTTGCTTATGCTTCACCATTGAGCACACTCTACAATATTAAGTTTGATGCATTAAGTAAAGCTACATTTTATTTCATGACAAACAAATATATTTCAAGTTGAAGTTGAATTTTCATTTTCATGTAGATTTTACATGCCTCAAGCATCACTAAAATTTACCTCCAACTTAAGTTGGTTGAATAGACATTTTAGGGACCCTCTATCTCTATGGACTCCTCACTCTGAGATCCAAACCTTTGGGTGAGGGTGAGGTCTGAGGATTAGAGTTCAATTATAATTTTGCTTTAAGGCTAACTAATAAAATAAACCAAGAGCACTATCTCGTCACATTTTCTTGCAAATCTCTCAAAATTTTTGCTATCTTGATGGTTTAAACTTTTGAAGTTTCACATGCAAATCTTATTTCAAAAAGCACTTTGGATGCAAACATTTTAATCTCTTAAAATTTTCAACAAGTTTAATTCTATGTTACTTGGAAATTTGCTTACTTTTGCAACTTCATTGCATGCTGTCATTTTAATGGTCATCATACTTATGGATGATTGATATATCTTGTTTCATTTGCAAGTACTCTTATTTGGTGTTGTAAATTTAATTGCATGTTGTTATCTTGGTCTAACATTTGAGTTTCTCTATTATCTCATTTCCATTCTCCAAAGTAGATTACTAATTGTTTGTGTTTTGGGAAGATATCTTCACATATTTTGATTCACCAATTTATTTATCTTAAAAGCATTCTTGTATCTTGCATTTATAATATCTTGTGCGAGCAATTTCTTGTTTCATTTTTCAGGATTACTTTTTGCTTTCCATTTGAAAGCATTTTACTTCATTTAAGCAAATACAATTTCATTTTAAGAGAAATATTTTGAAGGCACTGGTTTTGTATATGTTTCATGTTTATCTTATGTATTGATGGTTATTGCTCATATCACTTTTTTTTGCTTATAAATCTTAAGAAGTAATCCATTTAACTCTAACAACTCTCCTAGAAAACTCACATCTTTAACTTAGTTTTCCATTTAGGGACTGTTGTCGCACAGATTGTCAAGGCACCGCGACAACGGCTCAGATTGGGGGCTGTCACTCTTATCCCCAATCTCTCTATTTAAGCTGTCTCCTTGCAAGCTAAGGGAGGTAGACCCTATTATAAATGAGAATGACAAATCCAGGAGACACAGCTAAAACATCAAATACTTGATAGAATGAACGAGATTCCACAGATCTAAATTAGATTTCACATTTAAAACCAGTGCCTTATGGAGTCAAATAAATTCCCGTTATGCAATTATAAACAAGTAAGTGACGATTAACTGCTGCTTATTAAAACACGATTAATGATATTCAATGAAAGACACTACAACCATGAAACAATACGATGAAAATGCCAGGATTTAAAATGTTCCAATTAATTTTCGATCCAGACAAATCAAAGATGTTATATAGTCACTCTTTAGATGAAGATAAAATTAGCACATTTGACTATAGAAAAATTTAAAAAAAAAATTTATATTTTTGTATTTTCTAGATTTTTAGGATTTTGAAATTTTGAAATTTTGAAGTTTTTATTTATCTTAGAGCAAAAATTAAAGCTAATTCTAAAGAGAAGCTAAAATTAAAATCTAAGAAATTTAAAGTCTAAAACTAAAACTAAAGTTAAATTTAAACAAATCTAAACTAAATTACAACTGAAGCTAAACATTAAACTAAAACTAAAATCGAATTAAATAAATCTAAAACGAATTAACACCATCAAAATCGAATTAAACTAACGCTACCAATCTAACACATTACAAAAATTAAATCTAAAATCTAACAACAAAAATAAAAATCAAACTACGACTAACCTAGCAAAAATGAAAATCTAAAACTAAGTCAAGACTAAAGCTGAGACCCTCCACAAAATAGATCTGGTTAATTCATATGCGTTCAAATTTTTATGCGTGGGTTTCTTTGTCGTTTGTCGTTTATGTTTGCGTTGCAGGTCGATGGGAGGCTCGCACGACAGCGATGAGGACGGCAGGCGCGTAAAGAAGGGAGGCCAACAGCGTAAGGGGCACGACAGAGAGAAAATGGACAAGGGTTCTATGAGTGTGCAGGTTGGACGCGGATAGCAGCGTGAGAAGAGACGGATCGAAAGAGATAGAAGGCGTAGGTTTGGACGTGAATCGACAGACGTGAAGCTGCTGGACAAGAATAATAATTTCGATGAAGCAGAAGAAGAAACCAACAGCGTGAAGAAGCTCAGATATATGCAGAGAAAAATGGAGTTCAACAGTAAAGCGGCCAGGATGAGGGCGTGAAAGCAGAGGGATTGGGGATAAAGGTGACAGCCCCCGATCTGAACCGTTGTCGCGGTGCCTTGACAATTTGTGCGACAACATTTTTTGGCGCCGTTGCCGGGGATAGAGTTTTTCTGTCCTTGGTCTTAACGACATTTTCTAATCTTCTGATCTTTCATTTCCATTCATTAGCCTGTCGCAAGGGATCACATTTTCTGGCGTTCTTTCATATCTTCATCATCTAATCTTTTCATCTTTAGCACCTGGACATTTTGGTTGGCTTCTTGTTTGGGTGGCGACTCCACTTATTCATCTTTTTATTCCCAGACAAGAATCCCCCTCTGATATCCATCTGCTATCTCTCGATTATTTCTCCTGTTTTAGAATTAGTTTCATGTTTAAGTGGCGACTCCAGTTCTTTCATCTCTTACAAGAGTTCCTGCTAAGAAGTTTGCTTCTTGAGGACCTTTTGACTATTCTTGAACACGGATCTATTTCTAAAATCCTAAAAACGATATCATGGATGTTTTTGCCCCGTGTAATTTTGCTAATATTTAGGGTTATCCCCATGATCTCCCTCAAATGGATAAATTACCTATCTTTCAAGGAAATGATGCAGTTAGTGTTAAATCTCATTTGTTTGCTTTCACTAACTGGTGGAATAGATTTGCAGTTGCAAATAATAATTTCGATGATGTAAAGATGAAAACTTTTGTTCTTACTTTCGGCGAGGATGTTGCTGAATGGTTTATGGAAAAGCCTGATAATTCATTCAATACTTTTGAATCAATTGTAACTGCCTTTAAGGAAAGGTACGGTGATAAAAGGGAAGATAGGCATTTGGTAAGGGAAATCAGTACCATAAAAAAGAAATAAAATGAAACAACTGAAGATTTTAACAGGAGATTTAATGGCATCCTCAGAGAAATATCTCAAACTCATAAACCTCCTGATGGATCTCTTCTGAAGTTTTACATTGATGCTTTTGATTCTGATAATTCATATGAGTTAAGGCGGGCTAAAACTGCAAATTATAAGGCTTGTCAATCTTTAGCTGAGGAGATTGAAAAGGATAAGAAAGCATCTGGAATGTCCAAAACTCCAGATTTTGATAGGTCTTTGACAGATACTCTAGAAGATGATGATGACCCTATGAAAAAGTTAATGCAAAAGCTTGAAAGCATGGAGCTTAATCATGCTAAGGAAATAAGTGTCTTACAGGCTAGATTGGTCCAAATGGAAAGGGCTCAAATGCAGAATTCCCAACCTAGAAATAATAATGCTTTGCAGAAAAGAGACCTATCTTATGAGTAGAGACCGACAAATCAACTTGAATTTGCAAATCTTGTGGATGAAGCTCTGCCTTATTATAGAGCCTGTAATGATCTTCATGAAGAGGTTACTTGCCATGTTGTCAAAAGAATCATAGCTAGTAGAATGGCAGGGTCGAGCCATCAAATTAACATTGTTGGTAAAAACTATCACAGACATATAGAAGATCATAAAAGTCAGGATAAGGAACCAGCTCAAATGATTAAGAATGTGCAACCCAATCATATGCAAATGATTCAAAACATGGAAGCTAACCAAATCAATCTTCAAAATAAAATAAATTCCATGGAAGCAAGTCATGCACAGGAAATAAATGTCATGGAAAACAGGTTAAAGATCATGGAATTTAATCATTCCAATCAAATAATTGCCATGGAAGAAAAACATGTTAAGGAAATGAATACCATGAAGGAAAATCACTTGTTGGAGATGAGTTCCATACAGAAAAGGTTGGAAAAAATGGAAAAATTACATATACAAAAGTTTCAGCCGAAATTTGATTATGAAGATTCATCAACAGATCATAAGACTTCTTGTCTGCTAAGGCCATTCCCATCTCATCACACAGAGGATTTAACTATGATTTCAAAGGATGTTGAGAAAGACCAAGCTTATGTGTCACCATTGACAGAGTATATCCAGAATAACATTGGTCATGCTCCAGGTTCTTCAGATATTTTGTACAAACATCTTCAAGATGAGGACAAGAAATCTACAGTGGTCTCATTGCTGACATCACAACCCACTCATAAGAAGAGAAAGAAGAAGAAAAGAAGAAGTAAGTGGTTTGATTCGTCTGATGGTCGAGAGCAGCTTGACATTCATATAAGACAGAGTCCTACATTATGTAAGATCGGACATGGCACATCTAAAAAGCAACCTACAGACTTGCCTGAAAGCAGGCAAATGCTCAGCATACACTATATTGAGCACACCTGATGCCACAGGGCATCCTCTATATCGTATTTCTAACCCTACTCCTCGTTATTTCAGCATTTCATTTTGCAGTTAGAGTAGATTTACTTTTCATGTTAAGTAGAATAATAAATAAAAGAAGAGTTTCTATTTTTCATGAGCTTAATGTTATATGATGATATTTGGATGGACGCTACTTATGTAATCTTGTGTGTTGTTTGGATGCAGATTCTGGATTCTCACATTCCTTCAATGAAGCAACGTGTCCCCAAGTAGAGCCAGATGTTGACCACACTTTGTCAACGACCCCATAGCAGTACACCCCCCATTTTTTCAAATGGGATTCTTCATGTTCGACGTGGTTGCGCCATTCAGATTCCATCATCAGTCATCAGTCGACAGTTTTGCAAATGATGTAAACCCATTCTGCATGTTATGATGTAAATGATCTAAGTAAGACCGTTAATGTATGTAACAACCTAGGTAAGCCTAGTATGTTGTTGATGACTTCCATCCTAGGAGGTTTTTTGTCTCACTGATTCACGAAAGTGATCGGCAGAGTTTTTCCCTCCAGCCTCACCCCAAAGCTAGGGTGGATTTTGTCATCAGCATGCTAAGTGAGTCCTAGTGTTTTTTATCGAGTCCTTGTAAAAGTAGTTTGAGCTACTTGGTCTACTAGATCATATTTTGAGTCACAGAATTGGGTATTTATTTGAGGGTCTATACAAATGGGTATTCCCCATTCATGTATGTAAATGTATTATCTCATGTAAAAGAGGGTTGGAAAAATAATTATAATTCCCTCTCAGTCAATTAATTAAATTTTCTGGTCAATTAATTAATAAAATCTTAAACCAGAAATTTAATTAATTTAGGGTCCTAAGTTAGGATTAAATATTTAAAGGCAAAATTTGTGGGTCCTTGGAAAATTATTTTGAAAGCCCCAGGCCAAGGAAATATTGAGAATTTTAAGAAATATTGGACCTTTGGGCCTTGGTGGTTAAGTCAAGGTCAAAATTTTGGGGTAATTAACTCAAAAATAATATTTTTGAGTTAATTAAAATTGAATTAAATGATAAATTCGTTTTTTCCCCAAAATTTTAATTTCAACGCTCCGGATTAAAAGATAATTAAATCTTTTGAACGGTTGAGATTATTTTGACGAGGATCATCCAAACTAGCCGTTAGAGATCTTGTCCTATAAATTTAGAGGTCTTTCTCATTCTTGAGTCATCCGATCTCAGGATCGTGCACTTGTTCTTAGAAGCTCTTGTAAATTTTTGAGGAATAAAGCATAAAGACTTTGGGGTTACAAATCTGGATGTTCCTTCTTAGATCTATGTGGTGAATTGTCTCTAAACTCTGCTACTTTGTTTCTTGTATTTTATGGTTGATGGCCTTCATGGATTAATCTGCATACAGGTATCTTGTGCAGTTTTCTGGGTTTATAAAATAACATTTTGATTTTTCTGCAAAGGTCTTATGTTGTTTTCTTAAACCTCTATCGATCTAAGATTCAAATCTAAGTGTGTAGGGAATTTTTTTTTTAAGATTGGGCGTCTGGAGAAGTTTTCGGTTGGACCAGCTGACTCTCAATAAACATAAATCTGATAAGCTCTTTATTTGTTAAATTCCAGGTCTATCTTACGATATTTGTGATTTTGCAGGGTTTCAAAGGCTTGTGCCTCTCATTTAAAAAATTTTAATTTCTAAACTGTGCTAAATAGATTTAAATCTGACCATGAGGGTTTTAAATCTGTAAACTAGTTGTAAATTTATAAATTTTCTTTTAGGACTGTAAGGGTTTAATCGTTGCTTGGTATGTATCTTCAGGCCCGGCTGGTTTCTTGCAGATTCAGGGTTCAAATCAAATTTTTTTTTTAAGATCTGAAGCAGATTTGGCCTCCAATTACGACTGTGAACAAATCTAGGCGATATTTGATTTAAGGAGCATAATAAATCTGAGTTTGCAGGCAGAATTCTTTTAATTCGGAAAGAGAAATTTAAAAGTACTGGGTTTTACTGGGTTTTGATCTGTTTCTGGCATCTTTATTTACCCAGCTTCTCTATCCTTCACGCTGCCTTCAATTTCATTAATTTGCAGCCGCATTCCTCTGCTCTATAGCCATCGATCTCCCTTCTTTTGTCTTCATCATTCCTATGTCATATACGCTGTCCAGCATTTGCCTTCAAACTCAAATTCACACTCTCACTGTCGTCCGTACGGACAACCCTTTCCTCCAGCATTTTCGTTGCATCCAATTCCATCCATCTCAACTTGCCTTCAATCCACTGTCCAACGTTTGCTTGTACGCTGCCTTCAATTCACTGTCCGACATCCTGCATTACCTGCAGCTCCCCCTCGACCATTCTTTGCCCTTGCTTCATAACCTCGCGTCTCCAACCGTGAGCATTGCTTTCCTCGTCGACCTCAGCCGTCCAAGCCATCTCCTCCGCGACAGTCTTTGCTCCTCGACCTGCACTCAAACGCACAGCGCATTCAAGCATTTACATACATTTCACTTAGTTTTTAGACTTTAGATTTAAATAGTCGTCTTTGTTTATCGTATAGTTTTTTTTTTAACATAGATTTTAATTAGATTTTTGAATTCGATTTTTTTTAGGACTTAATTCGATCTTAGTGTAGTTTTAACTTAGTTTTATTCTAGTTTGATTTTAATTTTAGTTTAGCTTAATTTAAGATTTAGATTAGAGCTTTTATTTCGTTTTAGATTGTTTAGATTTTAGATGTAGTTTGTATTTTTTTTTATTTAGATTTAGTTAGCGTTAGTTTTATATAAGTTCGATTTGTTTAGTTTTAAATTTTAGATTTAGATTTTTTGTTCGATTTTAGAATTCGATTAAATAATCTTTGTTTAGTTTTAGGTTTAGGATTTTCGATTTAGATTTTAATTTAGATTTTTTAGAGTTAGTTTAAATTTTGATTTAGGGATTTAAGATAAAAAATATAAAAATATAAAAATTTCAAAAAATCCTAAAAAATCTAGAAAATAAAAAAAATATAATTTTTTTTTTTCTTTTCTATAGTCAAATATGTTAAAATTTTTCTATCTAAAGTTTTGACTATAGAAACATTTTCTGGATCGAGATTAATTGAAGCATCATAAATCTGGAAATATTGCAAAGGTCTGGCATTTTCATCTTGTGATAATATTGCTGTGGGTTTAAGATATTTTAATGCATGGTTGTGGTGTTTTTCAATTAAATATCATTGTGATCAATCATGTTTTAATAAGCAGTAGTTAATCGTCACTTACTTGTTTATAATTGCATAACGGGATTTTGTTTGACTCCATAAGGCACTGGTCTTAAACGTGAAATCTAATTTAGATCTATGGAATCTCGTTCATTTTATCAAGTATTTGATGTCTTAGCTGTGTCTCCTGGATTCTTCATCCTCATTTCTAATAGGGTCTACCTCCCTTAGCTTGCAAGGAGACGGCTTAAATAGAGAGATTGGGGATAAAGGTGACAGCCCCCGATCTGAACCATTGTCGCGGTCCTTTGACAATTTGTGCGACAACAGGGACCACCTCCCATAGCTAACCTAGGAGATAGCTTAAATGGAGAAAGTCGGGATTAGTGTGACAACCCCTTCTCTGAGTTCCTTATCACCAACCACACCTTGTGGGGTTAAAGACTTTTCTCACTAACTTGTAGGTAGGTGTAGGCGGCAAACGATAACAAGACCCACGGTATTCTGATGAAAAAGGAGATTGGAAGTTGGAACTCACTCTTTGGGCATGCTTAATTATCTTATTGTTTTTTGGAAATGTGTTGGCTTCAAACCCTTGGACGAGATCCTAAGGGAATTCTAGTTTTAGTTGTGAAATATTCAACTCTTGCCAGTAAGTTGGAGGGATCATTTTTGTTGTCACATTTGGTGTACAAGAGATTCAATTTGGGTTGGTTTTAGTGGTGAAACAAATCCACCCTAGCTGATCAAGAGGAAAGATCACTCAGATCTTTGACAGGTACTTATTGCTGAATATCCATCTCATTCCCAGATCATGGAATATTTGAGGAGCGCGTAGCAGTTATACTCAGCAACTCGAGGGTTTATACACTTGTTTTGGCCAAGGCGCAGGTACAACCCGAGCTCGTGGAGCTTGGAGGCCACATTGTCATTTACAGGTTGCATTATCAGCATTTTAGAGGGGCAGCTTTGGTTCAAAGCTTGCTGCTCATTCCCAGCACTATTTCTCTCATCAAAGCAAGGCACTTTTTGCTGGTTTGTGGCATAAAAAGGAGGATCAGTCTACTATAACCAGTCTATCCAGCATGATCTCTTTTAGCAATTAGGAGAAGGGATATTCCAACACACTTATCACTGTCTTTCTCCTTTCAAATCATGCCACAGTCAAGGCTGTTCATGTGATTCCAATTTCCCAGAATTGATTCTTGTTCCTAAAAAGGCCACCCCAGCTTGTCATAAAATGCCAAATTAATATAACAGATCAAGATATATTTGCTGAAGTATTTACTGTGGTAATCTTGCTTTTAGTATATTTGCTGTGAGATTGTTGTGTTAGAAATATTTCCTCTTTGGTTAAATGCAAAATGTTTGTCAAAATGTCTACAAGATAAAGGCTTCTTATTTGATTACATGAAAAGGGTTTGAAGAAAGGTTTACATGCAAAGAGTTTGACAAAATGTCTGAAAGATAAAAATAAAAAGTTTTGCAAGTTTGGTCAGGATAATTTAGTAGGGGATATTGCATGACCAAAGATTTTTTTACAGCTTATGAAGTATAAAATGGCATTACAAACCATCTTGGTTCACACTTCAATCCTAGAGAGAATATGTGCATGTCCTTATATTTGGATTTTATTCATTTTGTCAAATGCAATGGATAGAGACCTTATCTAATCTACCATGCATTTTTGGTTAATGCATGCTCTATGCTTTCTACTCGATCTTTATTTGCTTTGCATCTGTTCCTGCAGCCATGCAATTTTGAAGTACCTTGCTTGTGCATACCCAAGCGTTCCAGATCATTGGTAAGTGATTTTCATATGCTTTTTTGTTCATGTATATTTTTAGCCTGCTGGATTTGTGCAGATATCGATCCATTTAGCAAGGGATTTACCATAACTACTTGAAATTGTGTATATTCTTTTTTTGGCTTGATTCTATTTCTTAATTGGCAATGTTGTTTGGAAATATAGCTTTTTAATCAAGAGGTAGGAATTATGTGTAATAAATCTGCTGCTCAAATTTGACTATAGCATTTCAGACACAACTAAATTCCTTTTATATCCTCTGTTGTAGGTATCCAGCTGATCTTTCAAAGAGAGCCAAGATTGATTCTGTTTTGGATTGGCATCATTCTAATCTGCGTCGTGGTTCAGGTAGTTGGTTGTCTATGTGCAATTTTCTGGGATGATTAAAAGTGGGTGCCTTATATAGCCTTGTTTTGTTCCTTTCCTTTGTTGGACTTGTTAGCACTTGAAACCTGTTTAGTAGCAAGATAACTAGGAATCAGATCATTGTCATCACCAAAATCCGGTTCATCTACAGTTCAGGATAGTGTATAGTAGCCACATGTGGGATTTTTTGAATGATCTAAGATGATGTAATAAATCCTAACCCACATAACCTATTTCAGATCTGCAGAAAATAGCTTGCTGGAAATTATATTTGTGTTAAATAAATGCACATCAAGCATAAAAGTACAGATTTACACATAACCTTCAAACCTTGTTTTCCATGCAAATCTGTGATTTGTAGGTTCAAATAAATAGCCTGCAAATTTGTAAGTAATACTGATGTAAATTTAAAAAAAAATGATATTTATCTCTTTTAAATGAAGGCTGCTTATGCTGTTCCCTTAAAAAATAAAAAAGAATATAGTGAAGAAAGCTTGTTCAAAAACCTCCCACCTCTTTGATCCGCACAAGAAGTCAATATCTAAGCCTAATGAAGAGGAGGAAAATGAGATGGAGAAGCTCTTGCCAAGTTCATGGATCTATTGCAGTTTTTAAATAACAAGATGATTTGAGTTGGCAAAAATCTCTGAAATTAGCAGGCTCCCCCTATAAATCATGTAATGTCCCAAACTGAAGTTTTCGGCTAATTTAACTCAACAAATGCATACATAAAAAGTTTATTCATTTAACAGAAGATTGCCATGTAAAAACATAATCAGATAGAGCATTGCAATCCAATAAAACGATGAACAGAAAAAATTCTCAACTTTACTATAATAGATAAACTTGGGTTTTGCATGCTGATGCAACCAATATAGCTGAGACAAAAAAGCTGGCCTCAAGAATCTGATCCAACGCTGCACTAGCCCTTCAAAACTTAACTGAACTGCAATTGAAACCTGTGAATTCTGGATAAATCCACCAAGAGGATAAATGGGTTCTCGCCCACTCTCACTGAAATCACCCGAGGTTTTCCGTCCTGGGGCTACTGCTGAAGCTGGGAATTCATGGTTCTCCAAACTTCTTCACAAGAAGAAAATACTCAACTCAAAGATGTCTCCAAATGATCTCCTCCTCCTCTTTCATAGATGTAATATTCCTTTTTCTGGTGTTCCTTATGACAGGTTAGGATGGACTTCCAGAGTTGGGAGCAGACATGTCATAGGCACACGTTGGTGTCATCAACGGACCTAGGAGATTTTTGGAGGAGTTTTGAGGAGTTTCTATGAGGACCGGTGGCATTCACTTGGTTAATTCCATCATCTGCACAATTTGCCTTTCGTTCCGGTGCATTCCGACCACTTTCAGAAAACTGGGTTATTTTTGGGCTTAACTCAATTAATTACACTCAAGGTGGCATTCCAGGAGGAATACGTGATAGAACACCTTAGTGTAATAGCTCGTTGGAACCAGAACGAGAATACCTACATGATGGGATGGTTGGACATGAGTTTCAGTGACCGGGGGAGACATGCTGATCGATTTACTCCTTCCCGCATTAAAAAGAATATTTTAATAAAAGGGAAAAGTGCTCAATGATTAAAATAATAATAAACTAGAAGGCTGTAGAGGGGTCCATGAGATCTATAAAAGAAGAGGAGGCCATTAGGGAGTATCTTGGATTTATGATTTCTTCTTGTGGAGAGGTTTGAGAACTCATTTCTCTACTTCAGCAGTAACCCCAGGACAGAAACCCTCGGGTGATCTTGGTGAGAGTGGACGGAAACCCACCTCATCCCCTTGGTGGATTCAGCCAGAATTCATAGGTGTAGTGATTGGTTTCAGTTCAGTTTTGGAGGGCAGGTTTCAGTATTGGAGCAGACAGTTTCGGGGGTCAAATCATCCATCTCAGCGATTTCAGCCTATATCATCATGTACACTCTTTCAGTTGTTTATCATAATAAAGTCTGAGACTATTTCTGCTCAATGTGTTATTGAATTTCATGTGCTCTGTGTGATTAATCTTTACATGGCAATCTTCCATGAAATAAATGATGATTTTATTGAAAATTTTCTGTTTAAGTGAATTTCTGCAAAATTAGTCATAATATCTTGTTTGGGATATTACAGTGGTATCAGAGCTGGTCTTCCTGCCAGCCTGAGGGTTTAATTTGCAAATCAATTTCGAAGACAATTTCGAGGGTTTTAAAGTCTGTAATATCCCCAAAGGGAAATAACTAGTAATAAACAGAAATATGCCAGACAGATATAGAAAATACAATGCTGAACCAGCTCACTGAATCATGACACATAGAATACCAGAAACTGAGCCATTTTATTATTCTGAAAGTACATAGAGAGGAGTACAATAAATCAGAGTAAGTGCACCTATCCTTGCCCTAGGCAAGTGGAGACCCTCTCAACAGATAATGGCTGCAACAAGGACAACGTCCTAGCTGCTCTGAATGCTGAAGATGAACTGCGCTGGTACTGGGGCTGAAAACTGATGAAATGGCTGATCTCCAACTGCAAACCCTCTCCAATGAAAAACGCTGACTCTCCTAGTGACAAATACAGAACAGATGGGGCACTAGCTGCCCGGCACTCAAACATACATACAGATCGCCATCGGTGGGCTAGAAAACGCTCGTTGAGCCTACTCTCTCCTGTGTCTGCCATCGGATCATCTCATCATGGGATCTACTCCCGAATGCTCATATCTCGCTGGATCCGAAGCCTCCAAACTAGATCTCGCGTCCTTCCTTTCCCCGATCTCGCGTCCTCCCTATCGATCTCAAGTACCAAACCTTCGCATCTATACCTGAGCCGACAATATCTTCAGATCTACAGCCTCTAGGGCTGGATCTGATGTTAACCCTTCAGATCTGGACTAGATCTGCCAATATTTCCTCAGATCTGCAACTCCCCAAGCTAGATCTAGGGCTAAACCTCCAGATCTGCAACATACAAGACTAGATCTGCAAGTATCTGCTCAGATCTACCCTTTCCAAGATTGGATCTAACAATGGGCCTTCAGATCTGCAACCCTTCTCTTCAGAAATAGACAGCGTCCTTGCTCCCAGGCTAGACAGCGTTCTTCTCCTCCTGAACAGCGTTCTCCCTTGCCAGATCTGGACTGCGTCCTTCCTGGGACAGCGTCCTCACCCTCCTGCATAAAACAGCGTCCTCTTTCCAGGTGAGACAGCGTTCTCTCCTCAATGAACTGCGCAGCCACTAGAGGGCTTTCTCCTCCTCAGATTTGCTTCAGAAACTGCTGCTGCTCTGCTACTGGAACTGAAAAGTGTACTCAGAACAAACCTTACTAGGGCGGGCACTCGAAGTCCCCCGAAGCTAAGGGTGCAACCAGAAAACCTTACCAGGGCCGACACTCGAAGTCCCCCGAGGCTAAGGGTGAGATCTCCGACCGGAGACACTCGTGCACTAAACAGTGCTGCAGACCGACTAAACAACCGGCGTGCTGAAGCAGACAAAGTCTAGCTATCAATAAGAATATCAAATCATGCCTCCTCCAAATGAGGTGAGAACCTCTCCTTTTATAATGCCAAACTCCCTCCAAAACTTAGCTCTCCTTTGACCTGCGCAGTTTACCTTGGGTCAGCCTGATGCCTCCCCTATCATACTCATGTGGACCCCCAAGGCCCCCTCTTTAAGTTATAACGTTGATCAACTAGGAAAACACTTTATTTTATAAAGTGAGGTGACTAAAGTGAGGTAACCCCTCTTATTTCTCACTTTTTTTTATTATTTCTAGCTAAAGCGGCAAAATTAAACAAAAATGAAATATTCCAATTAGCAAAGCTAATTGGGAATATTACAGTCTCCCCCGGCAAAACGTTGCTTGTCCTCAAGCAACTCAAGTGATGGATGCTGTAAAGTCTGCTCGCTCTCCCAAGTGGCATCCTCATCCGGCAAAAATTGCTTGTTCTCAAGCAATGCTTGAACAAGCCTACTCTCTAGCTGATGCTCCCCGCCAATACTGCAAAATGTGCCTGTCCCATCAAACCTCTTCGTTCTTCTCTTCACCTCGATGAAGGGATATCTCAATGCCGTATCCCAACCGGCCCCTCATGGTACCAAATAATCCAATAGTCCTCCCGATCTCATCGCCACCGGTGGCCAATAATCGACAAGCCCTGTGGCCTGGATCGCCACTGCTTCTAGCTGCGGATCGAAGATCATGACCGCGTCGTTTCGCATATATCGGGCCATGGTAAGTTAAGTCTCATCGATCAGGCACCAGCTCATCATCTCATCTCTCTCCCATCAAGGCATGGAGTCGAAAATATAATGAGGAATATCTCCCTCCTGTGGATCCTCCATCTCCAAGCAATCATCCAGACCAAATGAGCCACCTCCCAGCAAGGCAACTCCCAAAAATCTCCTTCCACCTCAAGCTCTGGTAATGAAGGTGGGCTGAAAATATGAACTTGGCAAGCATCATAGCTTACTCATGCTGTCCTTCTCTCCACTCATGACAAGTGTAGAGTCTATGCTGATCCTGGGCTGCAAAATCATTGCCCTCCAATGGCAAAGTGAAAAACAATCCACCATAGAAGGTTCCTCCATCGATGAAGAACAAGCTGGCCCAAAACAAACCATAGTGCAGTCTCATCCACTGCAACCTCAGGAAATCACATGGCAAGCAATGTACAAGATCCAACACATCTACTAATGGATAGCAAATGGTTGAATATGACAACAACATAGGTCCAAACACTTGCCCATGGCTGTAAATATCAATCTCATGGCCCACATCAAAAGAGAACGCATACATAGTAGTGGTGGCCATGCCTCTTCCCATGCTCCCATTAGAACATGTAGTGCAGAAATTGTGAGAATTTTTCCCACTCACGGACACATCCAGCTCATGTGTCTCCCTCATAATCAAGCCTCCCATACAAATCTGATATATATCAGCAAATGAAGACATGATCAGCAGCAAAATGAAGGAAATACCGAATGTCTCATGTGGTGCAAGAAGATAATCCTCCTTATGCTTGGAAACCCAAGTCAAGAAGAATATGCCATAGATGTCTCTATAATCATTACTTCTTGTAAGTGCAACAAATATGAAGTGATCCTGGGACCTATGGGTTATAGATCCACCATATCCCTGCTGCGCACACTTCATCCGTAATGTTCTGCTCCAAAGTGACAACGCTGTGAGCTCATGCAAATAAGCTCCTGTCAATACAAGACTTTGTTCTCTGACATGCTCCCTGTCAGAGACTCCTCTAATACTGCTGCAACAAGTGTGGAGTACTCCCCAAGATGGAAGTGCTTCCCTGTCATCATCAAAGATCAAGGAGATAGTGCCATCCCCTCTTCCTGCAACATCATGCAAGGTGTGAGAGCAAATCTGTCCTTGCTCTCCCAGAAACAAACCAAGCAACCAAACAATTTGCTGCCTCCCCATACTTCCATCATACAACTCATGTGATGAAGACATAATGAGTATCATAGCAACATCATGCATACATACTCCATGCTGCTCAATGATACAAGTATCCAACCATCTTTCCTCCACCCTCCGACTCTTAGGAAGAGTGTTTGCCAAGAGATGGCCAAACTCTTTCAAGAGTAACCAGCGCAGCCAAGCCTCCTGCTGTCTGGTAACACAGATCTGCAAGTAGCCTCCTAGCTCCTTGCTCATCATCCCCATCCACTCAATCACTTGTGGATGCCTCCTTCTCCTCATCCTGGTACCCCTCCCATGAGGGCTACCATCCTCCCAAATCAAATTTCTGATTTTGCACTTCATGGGATTTTGAAGTATAAACTTCTCAAGGATCAATGAGACCCTATCAAGAATCAAACAGGTGGTAGGCAAAAACCTCCCATCATGATGTGTATGGCTCAAGGGGTGTCCAACACAAGCATGAGAGATGTTATCCATCCGAAGATGTCCCCCATCTTCTATCTGCTCTTGTGAGAAGGGAAGAAAACCATTGCACCCCGTGGTGTGTCGAAGTGCATCTCGAGTGAGATCTCTCCTTGAGACCTCCCCTTCATCCATAGTCTACTCCACCGAGTACCAACTCAAAATCTCTCGCCATCCAATCTCAACAGGTGGCTGCTGTATCCTGTGCAACTCTGATCGTCTCATACCACTATCCACGTCAACATATGAGACCTGACTAGGTGGCTCTTCCTCTCTATCTCCAACGGGAAGAGATGATCCAACAATACTGCTAGTCCCATCCATGCATGCCTGAAAGGGAATGATCTGATGCTGCAATGTGCCCTCGGGTTGTACCATCAGGGAATCCAGTTGTTCCCCAATGCGGACCAACTTGGCCGCCGACTTGGCACAAGTCGCTCTCATACCCTCCAGCTCCTGGTCCTGCAACAAAACGGTCTCCCGTACTGACGCGGCCTTCTCCCTCAAAACTCGAAGGTCTGTCCGAAGCCGATGATACCGCTGTCTGCGACCATCATCCAATATCTCTGTATCTCCTAGTGCCTCATCGATAGTGGATATATCTCCTGATACCTCACCCATCTGTCGTGTGCTGCTACCACCTGAAGACTCGGGCATGGCTCTAGTCATCTCCTCAGTGGATGGCTCTACCGGGGTAGTCTCTACCTCCTCCACTACGATATCAACCGGCACGGTCAAGGAAGTCTCTAATGATGGTAAGTCCTGTGTCTCACTAGGTGTAACCTCAGACTCCCTGCAATCCTGTGTGTCCTCATCCTCTTCTCCACTGCGCTCGGAGAAGACCTCAATGAAGTGTGCCTTCCCTGCCGCACACCTGTGTCCTCGTGCCCATGGCTCCCGGCAAGTGAAGCACAACCGCTCCCTCCTTAGCTCTCTCCTGGCCTCATCATCAAACTGCCCTCGTCCAGGATTCGCCTTGGGAGGCGGAGCCCTCGTGTCCTTACCCTTAGGCTGGAAGGCCTGTCTCTGGGGATAAGGTGTCTGAGTCCTCGGTAGGACATCCTGTAAGTCCCGAGTCCTGCTGATGGCATCCTGAAGGGTAGCCGGTCTGTTCGACCGGACTAGGCCACGAAGTGGCTCGGACAGCCCCTCCTCAAACATGTAACCCATCCAAGCTGCAGATAAGTCAGGTACCAACCCCGAAATCCTCAAGAAGTCTGAAATGTATGTCTCTATACTCCCAGTCTGTTTGAGCTTGGTCAGCTCAACAAAAAAAATACTGATCCGGATCCCCCCGGTCAAAACGCTCTACCACCCTCCGTGTAAACTCGGCATATGTCGTCACTGTAGCATGCCCGAGTGTCACCATCCCCTGGAACCACCAATCCCGGGCCTCACCATCCAGATGCAATGTTGCCACCTTAATGGCCTTCTTCTCTGACATCTGGTTAAGCTGAAAATAGATGTCCAGTTTCTCCATCCAAGACTTTGTCGTAGTCTTCTGTGAACCATCAAACATTGGCAAATGGAATTTACTCGCTGCACGGTGACTATCACGGTGGGATCCACGTCCCTTGTTTCGATCATGAGACTTGCCGCCACATCGGAACTGGATATATTGATTAAAAGGGAAAGCGTCCATGAATTCCTGTCCCATGCTCCGCCAATCTGCAAACAGAACCGCATGTTGAGCTAGACTCACATCTCCTGCCATTGGTATTTTCTGCTAGGTGCCTACAGGCTCCTCAGAAACTGCACAGCTGCTGCAAAACCATACTGCTGCTTAACTTCAACCTCCGATTTACCCACTGAAAACTATTCAGAAAATTCCAGGAATTTGGGAAAGTGATCCTTGTCCAAAACCCAGAAAAACCCAGAAAACGTTTTTCCTAATTCCAAACTTCAAAATTTGACCCTTTTTATTTTGGCCCTTTTTCCAACTGCGTTTCTGGTATTGCAACTGCTTATTGCTCTGTATGATCTATTTTCTGATGTCATAGACCACAGGCTG
This sequence comes from Pinus albicaulis, assembly GCA_034641835.2. NCBI lineage: Eukaryota > Viridiplantae > Streptophyta > Pinopsida > Pinales > Pinaceae > Pinus > Pinus albicaulis. The sequence goes on from JAXQQM020075110.1 coordinate 35,298, forward strand.
AGCCAGAATTATGCTCTGATACCACTGTAATATCCCCAAAGGGAAATAACTAGTAATAAACAGAAATATGCCAGACAGATATAGAAAATACAATGCTGAACCAGCTCACTGAATCATGACACATAGAATACCAGAAACTGAGCCATTTTATTATTCTGAAAGTACATAGAGAGGAGTACAATAAATCAGAGTAAGTGCACCTATCCTTGCCCTAGGCAAGTGGAGACCCTCTCAACAGATAATGGTCAAATAAGGACACCCTAGTCGCTTCCGAATGTCAAGATGAACTCATACTGGGTATCAGGGTCCATTATCATGAATAGCCGATCTCCGATAAACGACCCTCTCCAATGAAAACGCCCGACTCGCTTAGCACGGCCACAGAATAGAACATGCACTAGTCACCTGCACTCTCCGATAGATCGCCTATCATGGGCTAGAAACGCCGTTGAGCCTACTCTCCCAAGTCCTGCCATCAGATCAGCGTCCTACCAAGTCGATCTGCTCCTGAATGCTCAGATCTGCTAGATCCGAAGCCTCCAAACCAGATCTGCGTCCTTCCCTTCCTGATCTGCGTCCTCCCCTATCAGATCTGCTACCAAACCCTCAGATCTATGCTGGATCTGACAATATCTCTTCAGATCTACAGCCTCTAGGGCTGGATCTGATGTTAACCCTTCAGATCTGGACTAGATCTGCCAATATCTCCTCAGATCTGCAACTCCCCAAGCTGGATCTAGGGCTAAACCTCCAGATCTGCAACATACAAGACTAGACCTGCAAGTATCTGCTCAGATCTACCCTTTTCAAGGTTGGATCTAACAATGGGCCTTCAGATTCGCACCTTCGAAATAGACAACACTTCATTCTCGTGCTAGACAAATAGTTTTCTCTCCCCGAACAACGTTTTCCCTTGCTGGGACTGATCAAGGCCCTTTCCCTGACAAATACCCTACCCTCCTCGCATAAAAGAGCTCCCTTTCGTGTGAGACAATGCCCTCTCAATGATCTCAGCCCACTAGAGGGCCTTGTTAGCATTTGCTTCGTAAACCGCCATTCTTCACTGAAATCAAAAGTGTACTCGTAACAAACCTTACAGTCTTGAGACCCTAAGTCCCTGCCAAGGGTAGTAATAAAAGCCTACTGTGGCTCGGCAGATCAAGTCCCCCGAGGCTAAGGGTGAGATCTCCGACCGGAGACACTCGTGCACTAAACAGTGCTGCAGACCGACTAAACAACCGGCGTGCTGAAGCAGACAAAGTCTAGCTATCAATAAGAATATCAAATCATGAATGCTCCAAATGAGGTGAGAACCTCTCCTTTTATAATGCCAAACTCCCTCCAAAACTTAACTCTCCTTTGACCTGCGCAGTTTACCTTGGGTCAGCCTGATGCCTCCCCCATCATACTCATGTGGACCCCCAAGGCCCCCCCTCTTAAGTTACAACGTCAATCTACTAGGAAAAGAACACTTTATTATAAAGTGAGGTGACTAAAGTGAGGTGACCCCTCTTATTTCTCACTTTATTTATTATGTCTAGCTAAAGCGGCAAAATAAAGCAAAAATGAAATATTCCAATTAGCAAGGCTAATTGGGAATATTACAAAGTCTCAAATCGTTGCCGAAAAACACTTGTATGGCCAAATTTATCAAGCTTGCCATTGTTTGCAAAATTGTCTCACCAATATCCCATAAAATTCGAGCAAAAGGTTGTAGGCATTATAATGACTCGAAATTTTGGCTAATGAAGAATCACATCATATTATAAAGCTTAATTGCAAGGAGCCATCAATTTTTTTAAGGAGGCTGCATTTTTATTACTTTGCCAAATTATCAAATGGTTCGAATTTTCTGGCGAGAAATTATTTGGTGAAGCTGAGAGGCAAAATCATAATCAAAGGGAGGCCGTTTAAAATCTCAAAAGGGAAAACTTTTAGTAAACTCCAGATTATTTTATAGAGGCAAATGCTCGGTGAAGGCGTGGAGTATGAGTGTGGGCCATGAATTATTATTTTAAAGGGCCAGCATCAATTTTTTTTAACATGCCAAATGGTATTTGTGATTTGGTGGTGATTATTTATTTTACAATTTTATGAAGGGCCCAGAAATTATTTACCAAAATTTTAGGAGGCCGTAATGATTCCGTGTGCCAAGAATGGGTTCAATGGACAAAAAAATCATGCCACATTGAATATAAAGCGGAGTACAGTAGTATTCTGAAGTTCAAGGAGGGACACATTCTCTCCCAAAAACCACAGGTCGTGATTTATCAATAGCAGCATCTGTTGTTTATGTACCCAAGCAACAAATCAAGGCAGAGTGCAAAGAGCCAACCAAGTCATTATTAAAAGTTGAAGACCGGGTTCTGAGGGAGACTGTTTACTAGCTTCCAGCGCCATATTGTTTGCAGAGGCTGACTCTTTTAATTTTATGAAGGTCATGAAATAATTAATTCCAAGGGACCAAGGAAATTCGAGCTGCAAATGTGTGACAACGAAATGAATCTATTGCGAATTTTCTTCTGAGCAGGAGAGCGGAAATATCTTTTGAGGTCATGCCCAGATTTTACAGATGAATTAAAGGGGCATCTTCATAGGTTTCAAATTACTGTTGAGATGTGTATTGGGGTAGCATCGGATGTGCTCTAGCTCCCAAAATTTGTGGAGGGACTAGAGTACACCTAATCTACAAGACCCAGAAACGGATTTGGGAAATTTCATCTGGTTTGGGAGATATTTTATTAATTAATTATTTTAATGTATTTCCTAAGTCTAAACTTAGGAAAATTAAATAATTAAAGTTAATTAAATTAAACATGTGATGAAATTGTCTTAAGCCACACGGATCAAGCTTTCTTTTAATCTTAGCCATTGATTCAAGATCTGATCATGGCCGTTGGTTTCCCAACGAGAAAAGTATAAAGGAAAGGTTTGGGGTCATTTGTAAAGACACAGAGGCAGAGCACTGAAGCTAAGCCGAGGTTCTAGGGTAGGGATTGCTAAGAATTATCAAAAGTGTTTCAGATGCAGAGAGGGGAGTTTAGGCAAAGGGGATGGTCTGATCCCAATGCCTAGAATCAACAAGAGGCAGCGAGCAGCTTCTAGAGGTAGCACAGAGAAGCAGGAGCAGCAGCAGTAGAGAGGGCAGCAGCTGTGAAGCGCATGGGCAGCTTTAGCTACGTAGGTGCTACGTAGTCTCTCCCGGGGTAGGGTTAGGCAGTAGGAGACCCTTAGGGGTTACGCAGAGTCGCTCAAGTGCAACATAGGGTTTACGTCACGCATTCAGGGGTTACGCAACCCTCTCTAGGCCAATGCAGAGGGACACAAAGGTTGCAGAGGCTGACGCAGGGGCTTCATGGGCAACGCTAGGGTTTCTAGGGCCAAGATCTGGCTGAGTCCTGTAAATCGCGTTTGAGGCTGTGGATCAGTCAATATTTTGGCTTAAGAACGACAGGTTAGCTGCAGATCTATATTTTCTCTGTCGGGTTTTCCAGATCTGGAACGCAGATTTGTTGTATTTAGAAAACTTAAAATAATAAAACCCTCCAGCAGCTAGAAGACTGGTTTTCCCACATTGGTTTTTTTCTGGGGACTATTGTCTAGAAAATCCTAGTGTCACTTTGTCTATGTGTGCATGTACTTTTCTGTTTTAGATTTGAATCGGTGAAAGTCTATTATGAGTTTGCTTCGATGTTAATCTGAAGTTTTAGCATTAATAACTTAATTAAGTAGGAGAAGCATAACAAGATCTAATAGTAGATTTCTCCATAAGTAACATTCAAAAATTTTCATAGTTACTTCGTTTGAGACAAGGGCCAAGGGTTTCCTGCTCTGAATTTTCCTGTGCTAGAAGAAGGATGAATTATCCTTAATCGTAGAATTGAATCTTTAAACCTGTAACAGCTAGATTACTTCTTTCCAGAAAGGTTGAAGTGTTCATCATAGAAGAGGGTCGAATCCTAAGGCCAAATTACCTCTCCATTCGCATCAGATTTCAGGAGTTCTGTGTGCCCAGGAGTAGAGGAGTCGAATTCACTAAACTAACTCTGATCATTGCCCCCATAATTGAATTGAGCTAGTGATCTGTTCAGATTTGAGTATACACAAAAATTCAAATTTGTGATAACAACTCCAGTGCCAAGGTCGAAGTTTATTGCCACCTTGGAGATCGAGACCGCAATTTTCCTTCTATACACTTTTCTCTCATCGAATTTTCTGGTGTTTTAGTGAGCATATGAAGAATCAAGCGTACGAATGAGTTGAGATCAACAACAAAAGTTCAATAGCCTGGTTTTGACAATACATGTTGTGCGCAATTGGTTTGACAGAGATGGAGTGATGGTATATAATTACACACGGGTGCGAAAAGCCCTCGTGTATCAAACTAAAAGCCTCTGTGAATCACTCTGTTGATGTGTGTGTATCTTGGTCGTGATTGGAGGCTGCAGCAGTGGGACTGTTGAGATTTTTGATGTGTTGGGGTAGCATCGGATGTGCTCTAGCTCCCAAACTTTGTGGAGGGACTAGAGTACATAGGATCTCCAAGACCCAGAAAGCGATTTAGGAAATTCCATCCTGTTTAAGAGATATTTAATTAATTAATCTTTTTAATTAAGGACCCTAAGTCTAACATAGGAAAATTAAAAGATTAAAGTTAATTAAATTAAACATGTGATGAAAATGACTTAAGTCACACGTATCAAGCTTTCTTTTAATCTTAACCGTGGATAAGAGATTAGACCACGGCCGTTGGTTTCCCAACGAGAATAGTATAAAGGAAAGGCTTGGGTTCAGTTGGAGAACACACACAGTGGCAGAGCACTGAAACTAAGCTAAAATTCTAGGGCGTGGTTTGCTAAGAATTTCAGAAGTGTTTCAGCTGCAGTGAGGGGCAGTGTTGGCAAGAGGGATGGTTTGATCCCAGGCCAAGAGTACCACCGAGGCAGAGATGCAGCATACCAGAGTAGCGCAGAGGCAGCCAAGAGCTACGTAGTCCAACAGAGGCCACGTAGAGGCAGCGTAGAGGCAGCAGGGGCCACACAGGGCTGACGCAGAGCCAGCCAGGGCAGTGCAGGGGCAGCGTAACCCAATTTGGGGTGACGCAAGTCCTTCCTGAGTAGCGCAGGGGCTGACGCAGAGGAAACAAAGGCCACACAGGGCTGACGCAAAGGCAACAGAGGCCACAGAGGGCTGACGCAGAGCTAGCCAGGGTAGTGCAAGGGCAGCATAACTCAGTTTGGTGTGACGCAGGTCCTTCTTGAGTAGCGTAGGGGATAATGCAAGCTAGTCAGGCTGACGCAGAGGGCTTCTGAGCAACGCTGGGGTTTCCGGTGGGCTAGAAAGGGCTCAAATTCATAATTCCCCGTTGAGGGTTGAATCAGCCATATTTTCTGTCTCTGAAGATAGAGGTATTGCTTGGCGTATTTTTCTCTATAGGGCCAACCAAGTTTGTGCCTAGAAATGTTGTACTCAGACTCTGCATAATAATAAAACCCTCTAGCAGCCAGAAGACCTGTTTTCCTGCATTGGGCTTTTCTGGGGATAGTGGTCCAGAAAATCCTTGTGTCACTTTGTCATTGCGCATGTATTCAGTTTAGATCTGTATGTGTAGGCTGTTGATGTATTTACTTCGATGTTAATGCTGAAGATTTCACGTTAATAACTTAATGTAAGTAGGAGAAGTAAATCTGAAAATTAACAGTAGGTTTCTGTTTGAGATATTTAGAAATTTTCACATGGAATCAGAGCAATTGCAGATCTAGCCTGGATCTCCAGCAAGAAGACTGAAGAATCTTTGCTGCAGAAAGCAGCAGAGAAAGCAGCAACAACAACAGTAAACCGGAGCAGAGAAGGCAGCGCAGCAGCAGAAGGAAGTAGAGCCGAGCAGAGGCAAGGGTGATGTAGTCTCCACGTACTTACTGTGAAACAACAGCGCAAAAGCTGTGCTAAGACTGTCTGCTCACGCAGAGGCCAGCTAGGGTGACGCAGACCTGAAGCTGATTGCTGTTCAGAGTGCCGGAAGCTGAGTTGCAGACCTTCAGTGGTTGCTGGTGGGGTTAAAATTCTGTCGGTGCAAAATTTAGCCTAAGCTAAGTTGAAGAATGGGAGGAGAAGGACTTCTCAGAAGATTTCTTGCCAAGTCTGAAGATTGATCAGAGGATCGAAGAGAGCTGATTCATTTTGTTTGGCAGACTTCCAAGAGAGGAAGTCAGTTGTTAGAGGGAGCAGAGGGTGCCTTTCTCGCCAAGGACCCTAGATTCGAGTCACTAGCATAGAGAGGATTCATTCGGACACATTTTCTGACCAGATGGCACCCCATGGACTACGTGATCAGAATAGGTTGGACGACATGTCCAACTTTGCAATCTAGAAGGCATACGACTTAAGGGAGCATGCAGAGAAAGTCCTGGCCACACCGACCGATGCGAAGCTCCTGGAGAAGCATGAAGAAGCAGCGGCACACGCCGAGCGCTTCATTATAGACGGGGCCAAAGATCATGTGGTTCCACACATAGCCGAGAAGGCAACGACTCATGAGATGTGGGTAGGTCTAACCACACCGTATGAAGGAAGATCCGTCCAGAGGAAGATGATTTTGGAGAACCAGCTGAGGTTATTCATGATGGCCAAGGGAGAGGAGATCGATCCTTTTCTATCCATACTACAATCGATCCGGGATCAACTAACTGGCATGGGAGTCAAGGTAGATGACAATGTCATGGTGAGGATTGCTCCCAATGCAGGCACAAAGGACTGGGAAAATTTTGTCCAAAGTCTCTTGGGCAGAGCGGACCTTTCCAACTAGGACAACATATGGGCTATCCTCCGACAAGAGGAAATTCGCCAAATGAGGAAGAGACAGTACAACACTGGTTCGAGTAAAGTGAAGAAGGAAGAAGAGGAAGATGCAGCCTTGGCATCAAAGAGGCAGCAAGGGAGAAAGAAGTGTGATCTGTCGAAGATCAAGTGTTTCCAGTGCAGCGAATTAGGACATTTCACCAGCAATTGTCCTAAGAAGAAACATAACAAGGAAGATTTTAGCTCAAGGCTGTTGTGGCGGATGATGGCTCCGAAGATGACGTAGCCATGAGCGCTCATGAACCACGAATATGGGGTGACATGGATCTGTTGTAGAAATTTTAGTCCCACTCCGGTTTTAGTTTCACCTTATCACTCCCATATAGTGAAAAGCCCATTCCCATAATCATACATTCAAAATTCTGGAAATGAAAAATATTTCTGAAAACACAAATTCAGGAATTTCAGTGTTGGAAATGCAGAAATAAAACACAGGAAATTATAACAGCCACACACAGAAAATAACACTATGATTTTTGGTTAATGTGACCCTGGAAAAACCACCTACAACTCTTCGAGAAAACTAGTTTGAGAGCTCTTCTTTATTTCTGAAAAATGCTTTTACAGTGAAACAGAAAGACAATAATACTAGCAACCAAAAAAATACAACTTATCTCGTTTTCCGTGCTTGACCTCCACCTCGGAAAATGTGCCAACAGTCAAAACAGAAACAACCTTAAATGCTGTACGACTTCCTTATTTTTCGTGCCCAAAAAACTAGCACTAAAAGCTATTGTACGACCTCCTCGAAATGTGTGCAAACAACAATAAATGATATTGTATGGTTCTCCTCAATTTGCGTGCACAGGGACAACAATAAATGTTATACAGTTCTGCCCCAATTTCTATGCATAGGAACAACAGTACGCTATACAGACTGCATCGATTTCTGTGCCACAAAAACAACAATAAATGTGCCTCGAATTCTGTGCCAAAACTGTTGTATGGCTGCCTAGGAATGCACGCCAAAGGTGCTGTATGGTTTTGCCTTGAAAAATGTGTCCAAAATCTGCCTTGAACTGCGTGCCAACCTACTGTATGGATTTGTTGAGTGCTGCTTCATTATGCATGGCAAGGTTCTACTCTCCTTCCTCCCTGCTCAGAAAAAGTCCTTTGCTCTCTTTCTCTTTTTCTCCCAATAGTTCATGAAAGACTCAATGACCTTTTCTCTTCTTTTTCTCCTTTAACCTAACCCTAAGTGACTTTTGGAGAATACCTAAATCCAATGGATGAGATAGCTTTAGATCAAGGGCTGAGATTAAATGTGCATTTAATTCTCACTTTCTAATTTTTAATTCACCCCACTTAAATAAAGACCCACTTAGCCTTTTATTTCCATAGTCACTTTTTCACTTTCTAATTTTACATGGAATTTAATATAGTCAATTTAAAATTAGACTTGTAACTTTATTATTTATAAAGTCACTTTTAAATTAGATTTGACTTTACCACTTATAAAGTCACTTTAGGAGAAAAGTACAAATACATTTGGACACTTTTCCCTAGGCCAAAGATCGAAGCCTTAGGGAACCACTTGTCCTCTGGTACCCAAATTTTAACACTCCTTACCGAGGAAATTGTTCCTCACCACTCCCATCTTCTCTTTGAAATAGACATGCTTGCCCTGTGGTAAGGTTTTGGTGAATATGTCTGCTACCTGCTTATCTATGGGAATATACTCAAGCTTCACAGCTCCCTTCTGAACATAGTCTCTGATGAAATGATATTTGATCTCGATATGCTTTGACCTATTGTAATATTCCCAATTAGTAGCAGCTAATTGGAAATATTAAGTTTGATCAATTTTGCCTTATATAATTAAATTATAAATAAAAGTGAGTAGAGGGGGACATAACTCACTCTAAAAATAAAGTGCAATCCCTAGTAGACACAACGTTGTAACTTAAGTGAGCCAAGGGGGGCCAAGAGACCACGTAGAGAGGGGACCCACGTAGACACATGAAGGGATTGCGTTGGTTGGGTTGAGCACGTGGCAAAGGGAGGCTACGTTGGAGGAGGTGGGCCTTAGGGTTTGAGAGAGGCCAACGCTATAAGAGAGAGGAGAGCCTCCTCATTTTGGTCATTCTGTTGTTAATGATATTGAGCTAGATGTTTTGTCTTCTTGAGCACGCTGGCTGTTTAGCCTGTCTGCAGCACTCTTTAGTGCATTGAGTGTCTTTGGTCGGAGATCTCGCCCTTAGCCCCGGGGGACTTCGAGTGCCTGCTCGGGCAAGGCTATTCCTTCAGTATTTTGTGAGAGGTTTTGTTCTTTGGGTTTGCTGTGGAGCTGGGCTTTCATAGAGACTGCGCAGTCACTGGGAAAGAGGACACAGTCCATCTTGGAGGTGCTCCGGATCAGGGTTTCTGCAGGAGATTTAGCTGAGATTTTGAGCAGAGGAACAACCCTTGCCCACAGGAGGATTTTGGTGGAGTCTGAGGCAGTGTTTTAGCTGATCTCATTTAGCTTCTGCGCAGAGCCTTGGATGCCAGCGTAATTCCCTGAGGAGGTATTTTCGGGTGATTTTCGGGGGTCGGCTATTTTTGATATGGTTTCTGGGTTTTGTTCGGATTGGTGAGTAGAGGAGGTTTGCAGATTTTCAGCTCATTTCGGCAAGGGGATCAATCCCTAGTCTTCAGTTCATTCCAGCAGTAGCAGCTACAGCCTACACGACAGTTTCTAGCAGCTGGGACGCAGTTCAGAGAGCAGCCATTTCCTGTATATTCTGAGAGCATTTCTTCACTTGCCTTGAGCAAGATTAGGTGCCATCATTTTGATCACCTATTGTACTTCATTATATTTCTCAGATTAATAAAATGGCTTGGCATTTCCTCTCTATGTTTCTGGATGAGTTGCCGTATTTTCTTTCTATGCTATTATATGTCTGCTGCACTATCATTTTTATATATTCTTGAGCATTCTAGTTCTATACCGCTTGGTGCGTTTATCTATCACTCTTAGACAGAGTCTAGAAAGGGCCAGGAAGCCTTTGGATCTCGTCCTCTTTTAGAGGCGGAATATCCGGTAAATGCCCTCCCAGTCCATCTCTGGTTGGAGTTTGCCATGTTTTAGAGATATTCCCGAAACGAGATATTACAGTGGTATCAGAGCATAGTTCTGGCTCAGCCTGTGGAGCTAGTAGTCTATGACACTGGGGAAGAGGCCTTACATTTGTTACAGAGGTAGGAAGTACAAAGATATTGAGCATAGGTTGGAGAACACCTACGGAGAGGAGGAGCCTGTGGTAGACACAACACGAGGAGCCTGTGATAGACGCAGAAGAAGAGGAGCCTGTAGACACAGAGCAGGAGGAGCCGATGGTAGGTGATGATGATGCAAAGAGATTTGGGGAGATGCTCCTCAAATCAGTACAGGATCTGTCGAGGCAGATTGAGGTGATGGGGCAGAGATTCACCGCTGTTGAGGCTAGACAGCGTGAAACCCCAAGGGGTTTCCAGATTGGCGAGGGATCAGGCACATCCCACCATTGGTCAGAGCATGATGCCACTCAGCATATGACATCACATACACCCACATGTTCCACTATGCCTACTTTTCTGGGTGCAGACACAGGGGCAGGAGCACAGCAGGAGCCAGAGCCTGGCCACATGGGTGATTATTTCGCCGAGTATCAGGCATATGGGCAGGAGTTCAGGGATGCCCTTCCATTCAAAGATTTTGTTCAGCTCCAGCGGGATAGAAAACCCCGCAACTTTCACAGTGGGAACAGGAACTCACATGACGGGGGCTTACAACGCACAATGGGCAGACTCCATTTACCGACATTTGACGGGTCATCCAAGCATTCGGAAAAAGCTTGGGTGGAGAAGTTGGATACCTCTTTCCATCTTGACCGAGTATCGGAGGGGGAAACCATCAAAATGGTTACCTCGCACTTGGAGGATGAGGGCACACAGGATTGCAGGGAGTTCGAGGATACACCTAGTGTGACACAAGACTCACCCTCATTGGAGACCTCCTTGACTGTGTCAGTTGATATCATAGTGGAGAAGGTAGAGCCTGCCCCAGTAGAGCCATCCATTGAGGTGATGACCGGAGTCGTGTCCGAGTCTTCGGGTGGTAGCAGCACACGACAGATGGGTGAGGTGTCAGGAGATGTATCCACCTTCGATGAGGCACTAGGAGATACAGAGGTATTGGATGATTGTCGTAGACAGCGGTATCATTGGCTTCGGGCAGACCTTCTAGTTTTGAAAGGGAAGGCCACATCAGTAAGGGAGGCCATTTTGTTGCAGGACAAGGAGCTGGAGGGCATGAGAGTGGCTTGTGCCGAGTTGGTGGCCAAGTTGGCCCGCATTGGGGAACGACTGGATTCCCTGATGGTACAACCAGAGGGCACGTTGGAGCGGCAAATCATTCCCCTTCAGGCATGCATGGACGAGACTAGCAGCGTTGTTGGGTCACCTCTCCCCATTGGAGAGAGAGAGACGGAGTCACCTAGTCAGACCTCATATGTTGACTTGGTTAGCAGCATGAGACGATCGGAGTTGCACAGTGTGCAACATCCACTTGTCGAGGTTGGATGGCGAGAGATTTTGAGTTGGTACCCGGTGGAGTGGGTTATGGAGATAGTGGTGGACCCGGGTGTAGTTCAGCAGGAGTTTTCAAGTGCTAGGAGTCTAGGACTACAGGAACCCCATACTGGCATTGGGATCTAGCGGGATCACCTATCATTTCCCAGGCAAGTCGGTTGACTATGTCTTGGAGGGTACAGTTGCCCTAGCAGTCGAGCATGCACATCTGCTAGGGGAGTTCCAGTCAGCTCCAGTGGCCAACCAGTTTATGGGCAGACTCCCTAGGTTGTCTTGGTATGACATTTGTACACGGGGTCACAGGGTCACCAACATACCTTGGCAGGAGCTTGTCGGAGGAGGTGGCATTGGCAGGCCACCAGATGGCACCTTGTATGGGGCCAAGGATTCTTCACCCTTGTGTGGGGCACAAAGGACACAGCGGAGCCGAGCAGTGGTGGTATCACTACTGACACGTAGGGAGATTCACTTCTCGGACCCCTTGGGGAGGGTTTGGAGTGATGATCCATTCGTCGGCGGATATAGCGATGCGACGGTGGAGATGATGATATCGATTGGGGGTGGTCCAACATGTAGAGGCACAGCTCTAGGTCATCACATCCAAGGATGTGTGGGAGCCTCTAGCATTGAGCAGTGGACTATCGATGGACATGGAGTTGCATGGTGGTGTACCGTAGTGTGTGGGACTGCATTGTGGAGTAGGAGTGTCCTACATCGCATTGAGGACACGCGAGGAGTGACCTATGCCTTGACACAGACAAGGCATGAGACGGTATAGGGTGGTACAACAGTAGTAGGGGGTACCCAGCAGTGTACAGGGGTATGCCTCAGTGTGCAGTGGCATGTCGAGGGGTACATGGATGATTGGTGGTATGCGAGGGCGTACGGAGCTGCATAGCTGGGTCTTAGAGTATTGCCTCCAGGGAGACTCACGGACAGGGACACAGGGCTTACCTTTGGGGGTAGTTCACCCAGGATCGATGGGGAGACATGTGAGCGATACTTGGCAGTATTTGTGGGGACTCAAACACCTGATCCGCTTCGACATCACTCACGGGCACAGTTGATTTTGTTGTTGTCCTTTGGCACTCTGGGCATGAGTAGCTGGGTACGCGAAGCTCACCCAAGATATTTGGATGACACCCAGCACCTTAGGGGAGAGACTTCTCGGCAGTGGCACTAGGTCGGTACGCTAGTTGACGGCCATAGGTTAGGGGATGAGATGATCATCTGCAGGGGTGGCACATCGATCATCGCTGAGCCTACACCCAGGGAGCGGGTCATGAGGGATACATGTGTCACTCTTTTCTCAGAGCACGCCGAGATCATGCATGAGCAGAGGATACTGGGTTCAGCAGAGATAGCATCCCAGCATGCATCTGGACTCCAGACAATGTATTGACACATTATTGAGAGGTTGGATGGCAGACCCAGTGGAGATGTGGCGGAGGCAGGACAGGAGGGCATTCCTTCCGTATGCCAGAGTAAGGACTCTTCTTCAGATGAGTCCATAGGATCAGTTGAGGATGCTTCTGAGGAGGGTGAGCAGTCACGGGACTCTGCGGGAGATACTTTGGGTGAAGAGTCACTTGTGACAATTCAGCTAGAGCAGTAGGTGATGGAGCCTGAGTCAACAGAGGAGGACACTATTCACATCAGGCACGATATTCCTTTGGGGGAGAGCCAGATGAGCGCCCACATTGAGCCGATGAGGGATATGCAGCTAACATTGGGATCAGCCATTGAGGTGGGGCAGTCAGATCCACTGACATCGAGTCCGGTGACAGCAGTTGTAGATCCATATCCTCTGGAGGTGTTGGAGGTTGATGGGATTGTTCTGCAGGGGGGCAGTAGACAGCGGGAGCATGACATTCCTGATCTGGAGTGGGAGGAGCTGTTGGATATGGTGGAGCATCCATCTGTAGGTTGACACAGGGATGAGGCGCAGATAGATGTACTCGCAGTCAGCAGAGCTGCAGTGTTTTTAGTGGGTAGCACTCTCCAGGAGTACATCGATGGAGCTTGTAGCATATCTTGCCTACTTTGGCCCATTACAGAGAGAGGGGCTTCCTTCTACAGGTAGCTTTCATTGGCAGACAGGGCAGAGCAGTGGGAGTTGATTACGGGCTGGCGGCAACACTCCAGGCATGTTCCATATGCAGTTGTTGTTGCTACATCGGATTCTTCTTCTAGGAGGGACTGGCGGGAGATCATGAGTTGGTATGCTCTTGATGGTACGGTATTCTTTGTAGGGAGCACAGCGGAGCAGGGGCCCTTGGACATAGCAGATGTTACAGATTCCAGCTGGCAAGGGGGCATAGGTCGTCGTTTCTTCAGCACTCCATCCCGATTTCAGCAGAGCAGGATCAGCGTGGGATTGAGTCAGGACTTGGATTGGAGAGAGGTGATGAGTTGGTACATAGTTGATGGGACAGCTTACACAGTCACAGATACAGCGCAGCAGGGGTCATGGTCTTTGCCTCTTAAAGCATCAGTCATAGCCAGAGGCAGTGTGCAGTCCGAGCTGTGGGACTTGGACGATTATTGGCCATGGTAGCGATGGGAGCCAGGAGGATTGTTGGTTCGCTGGTACCGTGAGAGATCAGTTTGGGATCCTAGCATTGAGAGATCCCTTCATATCAGGGTAATGCAGAGGACAAGGAGGTTTCAGTGGCGCATCTGGGACCCAGGCACATTTTGCAGTGTCGGTGGGGAGCATCAGCTAGAGAGGAGGCTTATTTAGGCATTGCTTGAGGAAAAGCAATTTTTGGCGAGGAGGACTGTAATATTCCCAATTACCAGCAGCTAATTGGAAATATTAATTTTGATCAATTTTGCCTTATATAATTAAATTATAAATAAAAGTGAGTAGAGGGGGACATAACTCACTCTAAAAATAAAGTGCACTCCCTAGTAGACACAACGTTGTAACTTAAGTGGGCCAAGGGGGGCCAAGAGACCATGTAGAGAGGGGACCCGCGTAGACACATGAAGGGACTACGCTGGTTGGGTTGAGCACGTGGCAAAGGGAGGCTACATTGGAGGAGGTGGGCCTTAGGGTTTGAGAGAGGCCAACGCTATAAGAGAGAGGAGAGCCTCCTCATTTTGGTCATTCTGTTGTTAATGATATTGAGCTAGACGTTTTTTCTTCTTGAGCACGCTGGCTGTTTAGCCTGTCTGCAGCACTGTTTAGTGCATTGAGTGTCTTCGGTCGGAGATCTCGCCCTTAGCCCCGGGGTACTTCGAGTGCCTGCTCGGGCAAGGTTATTCCTTCAGTATTTTGTGAGAGGTTTTGTTGTTTGGGTTTGCTACGGAGTTGGGCTTTCATAGAGACTATGCAGTCACTGGGAAAGAGGACGCAGTCCATCTTGGAGGTGCTCCGGATCGGGGTTTCTGCAGGAGATTTAGCCGAGATTTTGAGCAGAGGAACAACCTTTGCCCATAGGAGGATTTTGGTGGAGTCTGAGGCAATGTTTCAGCTGATCTCATTTAGCTTCTGCGCAGAGCCTTGGAGGCCAACGTAATTCCCTGAGGAGGTATTTTCGGGGGTCGACTATTTTTGATATGGTTTCTGGGTTTTGTCCGGATTGGTGAGTAGAGGAGGTTTGCAGATTTTCAGCTCATTCTGGCAAGGGGATCAACCCCTAGTCTTCATTTCATTCCAACAGTAGCAGCTACACGACAGTTTCTAGCAGCTGGGACGCAGTTCAGAGAGCAACCATTTCCTGTATATTCTGAGAGCATTTCTTCACTTGCCTTGAGCAAGATTAGGTGCCATCATTCTGATCACCTATTGTACTTCATTATATTTCTCAGATTAATAAAATGGCTTAGCATTTCCTCTCTATGTTTCTGGATGAGTTACGTATTTTCTTTCTATGCTATTATATGTCTGCTGCACTGTCATTTTTATATATTCTTGAGCATTCTAGTTCTATACCACTTGGTGCGTTTATCTATCACTCTTAGACAGAGTCTGGAAAGGGCCAGGTAGCCTCCGGATCTCGTCCTCTTTTAGAGGCGGAATATCTGGTAAATGCCCTCCCAGTCCATCTCTGGTTGGAGTTTGCCGTGTTTTAGAGATATTCCCGAAACGGGATATTACACCTATCATGAAATACTGGATTCTCTGTGAGTTTAATGCAACTCTGATTATCACAGTAAATCACTGAAGGTATCATCGCCTGACCAAATAAGCCAAACAACATCTTGCGAAGCCATATGGCCTCACAACTAGCCAAACTGGCTGCCATGTACTCTGCTTCCGCTGAACTCAATGCAACTGACTGTTGCTTCCGGCTGAACCACGACACAACTGCCGAACCCAACCCAAAACAACACCCTGAAGTGCTCTTCCTATCAAGAGCACAACCTGCCCAATCTGAATCAGTGTACCCTACCAGTCTCACTCCATCTCCCTGTCTATAATCGAGACCAAAATCCACTGTCCCCTATAAGTAACGAAGAATGTGTTTTGCAGCAACCTAGTGCACTCTCCTAGGCTCACACATGAACTAGCTCATCGTGTTGACTCCAAAACATATACCTGGTCGAGTGTTGACCAAATATATCAAGGAACCAATCAACTACCTGTACAAAGTAGGATCCACCAACTCGGAATCTGAAGCGTGAAGCTCCTTCCAGTTAGTGAGCATAGGTGTAGACATGGGTTTGCAATCCTCTATGTGAAATCTGATAAGAATGTCCACAATATACTTCCCCTGTCCCAGGAAGAAATGCCCCTCCTCCTGCCACACCTCCAATCCAAAAAAGTAATGCATCAAGCCAATGTCCTTCATCTCGAACTCTGAAGCAAGATCTCTCTTGCAGCCCTCAATGAGTCTCTCTGCACCTGTAATGACCAAGTCATCCACATACAACACCAGAATGAGAGGCTCCTCACCTACCACAATAAAGTATAGGTTTGGATCTACATCACTCTTTGTGAAACCCAACTGCTGCAAGTACGTATCAATCCTAGAGTACCAAGCTCTAGGAGATTGCTTCAGGCCATAGAGTGTCTTCTTCAATATGAATACATGGGACTCCTTCCCAGGCACCTCAAAGCCCTGCGGCTGCTCAATATAAACCTGCTCCTGTATGAAGCCATTGAGAAATGCGGTCTTCACATCCATCTAGTGGATCTTCCAACCCATCTCTGCTGCTACGATATAATGGAGCGAATGGAAATATATCGAGCCACGGGAGCGAAGGTCTCCTCATAGTCAACTCCCTCTACCTGTGAGAACCCTCTTGCCACAAACCGAGCCTTGAACTTCTCGATGCTGCCATCTACAGCATGATTTATCTTGTAAAGCCATCTGGAAGTAACCATTGATTTACCTTCAGGCCTCGGCACCACCTCCCAAACATTGTTCTACATGATAGAAGAATACTCCTCCTGCATGGCCTCTCTCCAGACCTGCTAGCTAGCTACGTCCTCATAGCTAGAAGGCTCAGAGTCAATGATGCTAGTAATTAATGCCATATAACTACAAAACCGCTTAGGTGGTTTTATCTCTCTAACCTGTCTCTTTGGCCTAGCAACAGATGTGGCCTCGCACAAGGTTTCTTGAAGCCACATGGGCTTCCTCTTCCCTGAGCACACTTCTCCCACTGGAGTGAAAGAATCCCCATCATCATCAGAAGCTTGAACTCCTGAATGCCTGCCAACTGACCTCATGCCTGAACCTGTGCCTGTAGATGCTAAAGTACCGTGTGAATTGTCCATAACTTGGCTACCCTGTGAACTGCTCTACAGACTGCTCTGCATGCTGTCCGAAGCACCACCCATCTGACTCTGAGAGCCACTGCTCACTGATGGACCTGACACTGAAATCGATTTACCTCCTGATCCCTGTCCACTGGATCCTTGTGACTGACTCAGCTGTTGATTTATGGTAGCATCGGATGTGCTCTAGCCTTGTAACTTTGTATATAGGCTAGGACACATGTATTCCATAAAACCCAGAAATGGTTTTGGAAAATTCCACTTAGAGATGGTTTAATTAAATTAATTAATTTTTTTTTTGATGTTTTCCTAAGTCTAAACTTAGGGAAACTGATTAATTAAAGGGTATTAATTAAACTAAGTGTGAATCTTAACCCTTAATTATGTTTTAATCTTGGCCATTGAAGGTTCAACAAAAGAATATAAGGAGGGTGAGGGGCCTATGGAAAATACATTGAGACACTTGAGCCATTGAACATTTTCAATTTGTGTGAGGAGACACAAGTTTTGATCAAGGATCAAATCACTAGGGCAGGGTTTGCTAAGTGATTATGATTCAGTGATCAAATCCAGAGAGGGGCAGAAGCAGAGATGGGTCAGTTGGACCAAGAATACATTTCAGAGTGAGACAACATTTACGCAAAAGAGAGACAACACAGTTTTATGAAGAGGTGACGTAGTTCCTACAGAGAATCATGCAGAACCAGCGCAGTGTCTCTTGGAGTCAGTCCAGAGATAGCTAGAGGTTGGACTTTCTAGGCCAGGAGGGCCAAAATCTAACCCCAGATCAGCTCTGTAATATCCCGAATAGGAAATAGACAGCAATACAAGCATACAACTATATAGAAAAATGCCAGAAATAGAATATAAAGCAAGTACACATAAAATGCCAGGAATGCAAAGCCATTTTATTAATCTGAGAATATAAATGGGTACAATGGATAATCAGAATAAGAGCACCTATCCTTGCACAAGGCAAGTGAAGAACCCTCTCAGAAACAGGAAATGGCTGCTACAGAAACTGCATCCCAGCTGCTGGAAGAAACTGCCGTAAACTGCTGCTGCTGGAATGAACTGGAACTAGGGGCTGATCCCCTCGCCGGAATGAGCTGAAAATCTGGAGATCACCTGTACTCACTGCTCCGGACAAAACCCAGAAACCATAAACAAAATGGACCACCTCCGAAAATCACCCCAGAAACCCTCCTCAAGGAAAAACGCTGTCCCTCCAGGCCCAGCGCAGATGCCAAATGAAATATACTGAGATGGAGCCACAAACTCCTCAGGAAATTCTCCAACTGATAAATACTGAACCTCCACACCGAATAACACTGAATCTCCTGCAAAAAACCCCGCAATAGCACCCCTCCCCCAAGAACTGCGTCCTCTCTCCTAGGGACTGCGCAGTCACCAAAAGAAGCCCAGCTCCTCCGCAAAACAACAACCAAATCCTCCGCTGAAAACTGTAGAAAAGACCTTGCCCGAGCAGGCACTCGAAGTCCCCAGGGGCTAAGGGTGAGATCTCCGACCGGAGACACTCAGTCGCACTAAACAGTGCTGCAGACAGGCTCAACAGCCAGCGTGCTCAAGAAGACAGAAGTCTAGCTCAAATATCATCAACAACAAGAATGCCAAATGAAATGGCTCTCCCACCTTTTATAATGCTAGCTCTCCTAAAAAAACCCTAACGTGGTCCCCCTCTCTCCATATGCTCCTCCCAAGTCTGCGCAGATGCTCCTAGAGGCTACGTGAGGCCTCCCTCATACGTGGTGTGGACCCCCAAGGCTCCCCTTTAAGTTATAACGCTGCTCCTACTAGGGAAGCACTTTATTTTATTTAAGTGAGTTGACCCCTCTTTTCTCACTTTTATTTATTAATTAACTATAGGCGGCAAAACTATACAAAAATCAAATATTCCAATTAGCGGTGCTAATTAGGAATATTACAGTCTCCCTCGGAAAAATATTGCTTGTCCTCAAGCAACTGAAGTGATGGATGCTGTAAAATCTTCTCATCCTCCCAAGTGGCATCCTCATCCGGCAAATTCATCCACCTCACCAAGAATTCCCGGATCGTCCTGCTCCGCAGCCGCCTCTCCCTGGTATCAATAATAGCCTCTGGCTGCAACACCAGATGCCCCTCATCATCCGTGGGTGGTAGCTCATCCGTGACCGTCACCTGCTGGCCCAATGCCTTTTTCAGGCATGATACGTGAAAAATGTTATGAATCTTGCTGCCTTGGGGCAGCTCTAGCTCATATGCAACCTGCCCAATCCTGCGTATCATACTGTATGGCCCATAAAAACAGGGCTTAAGCTTCTCAACCCCCTTCTGCTTAAGTGAAGACTGTCGGTATGGCTGTAGTCGCAGGTAGACCAAGTCTCCTACCTCAAACTGTCTCTCCACCCAACCCCTATAAGCATACAGCTTTTGCTGATTCTGCGCTGTAGCCATGTTATCCTTGAGAGCTCAGAGGATATCCTGACTCTCTTGGATCCAGATCTTGGCTCTCGGAGCCCTGCTAGCACCAAACATCATGTCCACAAAAGATAAAGGATGATATCCATACAAAGCATAGAATGCCGACATACCAATGGACATGTGATGTGTCGTGTTGTAGCAATACTCTCCCAAATGCAGCCACTTCAGCCATGCCCTCTGCTGTCCACTAACATAGTTACGCAAGTAGCCCTCCAGCCACTTGTTAACTATCTCTGTCTGTCCGTCTGTCTGTGGGTGATAACTAGTGCTCGATGTCAACTCTGTCCCCACTAGCCGGAAAAGCTCCTGCCAGAATCCGCCCATGAAGCGGCTGTCCCTGTCACTGACAATGGTCTTAGGTAGACCATGCAACCTGAAAATCTCCCTGAAGAACAGCTCGGCCACCTGTGCTGCTATGTGGTGTGCGGATGTGGCGAAAAAATGAGCATCCTTCGTCAGTCGGTCGACGACGACATAGATGCAGTCCTTGCCCTGCACCATGGGCAACCCTGTGATGAAGTCCATCGATATGCTCTCCCATTTCCCCTCTGGAATGGGAAGAGGCTGCAACAACCCTGCGGGATGGCTCATCTCTCCCTTGTTCCTCTGACAAACATCGCACTCCCTGACATGCTGGAGTACGTCCTCCTTGAGGCCCTTCCATGAGAACCTCTCCCTGATGGCCCTGTAGGTCTTGGTGAACCCCTGATGGCCCGCCAATGGAGAATCGTGTGAAGCATGGAGTATCTTCTTCTTAAGCTGAGATCCCTCAGTCAAGAAGATCCTGTCCCTGTAATAGATAATCTCGTCAACCACCCTGTACCTGTCATCTGCTACCTATCCATCCAACACCTCACATGCAAACCTGTCCTTGGAGTACTCCACCAACAGTCGAGCTCTCCAATCAGCGTCCAAGCTCATAAGAGATAACGTGGCCGGTCTCCGTGAAAGGGCATCTGCTACCACGTTATTCTTGCCTTTGACATACTCAATGTCAAAGTCATAGGCTTGGATCTTACTGATCCACTTCTGCTGCCTCTCCTGCAACTGCTTCTGCTCCAGAAAGTACCTGAGGCTGTTGTGATCTGTTCTCACCCTGAATCTGCCGCCCACTAAATACTGTCGGTACTTGGCCAATGCATGCATGATGGCCAGCATCTCCTTGTCATATATGGGATACAACATCTCGTGTGGAAGGAGTTTTCGGCTCTCAAAAGCTATAGGATGACCACCCTGCATCAATACCACGCCAATCCCCTCTCCTGACGCATCGCACTCCAAAACAAATGGCTGTGTGAAATCCGGCAATGCAAGCACGGGGCAGCTACTCATCACCTCCTTGAGCTTATCAAAAGCTCGCTGTGTTGTATCCGACCAACTGAATGCCCCCTTCCCCGTCAAATCTGTGAGGGGTGCAGCAAGCTGTGAGAAACCTTTGACGAACTTCATGTAGTAAGTGCAAATGTCAATAAATCCCCGAAGCTCAGTCACGTTCCTCAGCTCTGGCCAATCTCTGATGGCCCTAAT
The DNA here is from genome assembly GCA_034641835.2 of Pinus albicaulis. Classification (NCBI taxonomy): domain Eukaryota; kingdom Viridiplantae; phylum Streptophyta; class Pinopsida; order Pinales; family Pinaceae; genus Pinus; species Pinus albicaulis. Next base: position 56,446 of record JAXQQM020075110.1, read on the forward strand.
CTTCTCCTCGTGGACTCTCACCCCGTCCACTCCTATGATATGCCCCAAGTACAACATCTCCGTCAATCCAAACTCACATTTGGAGAGCTTGGCATAGAACTGCTGCTCCTCCAAGATGCGCAACACTGTCTCAATATGTTGGAGATGCTCCTCCCACGTCCTGCTATAGATGAGTATGTCATCGAAGAAGACTAGCACAAACTTCCTCAGATGACCCCTGAAGATATGGTTCATGCACGACTGAAAGGTAGCGGGTGCATTGGTCAGCCTAAAAGGCATAACCAGAAACTCGAAGTGCCCATAATGACACCTGAAGGTGGTCTTGGGAATGTCCTGTTCCCTCACGCGAATCTGATGGTACCCAGATCTCAAATCAATCTTTGAGAAGAAGCATGCTCCCCTCAACTCGTCCATCAACTCATCGATCCTGGGAATGGGGTACCTGTTCTTCAGGGTCTTCTTGTTCAAAGCCCTGTAATCAATGCACATCCGCAATGTGCCGTCCTTCTTCTTCACCAACACCACGGAAGAAGCGAAAGGACTCGTGCTCGGCCGAATGTGTCCAAGGGCCAGCAACTCCTGAATAGCACGCTCAATCTCATCCCGATAGGCCTTGGGATGCCTATAAGGTGTGGTGATCACTGCCTGTATCCCCTGCTCCAGCTCAATGGTATGCTCAAACCCCCGATCTGGTGGCTGCCCTGGCGGAATATCCCCGAATACTATGGCATACCTGTCAAGGATAGTCTGTACCTCTGGATGCACTGCCTGTCCTGTAGTCGCTGCCTCCGATGCCCGCAGCTCTACTGCCCACTCTATGTCTCCCTTACGGAAGGTTGCTTCCATCCGATGTGCCGACACAGTCTGAGGCGGATATGTGTGCTGTCCCCGTATCTTCTCATGCCTCCCTGTCTTGGGATCATCCCACTCCATCTCTAGGGCCTTCCAATCTGTCGTGACCTTCCCTAGAGTAATAAGCCACTGAACACCCAGTATCATGTTGGTGTCCGGAATATCGACCACAAAAAAATGATCTGTCAATGTATAGGTGCCCATCGTCATTGACAACTCGGGAACATATCGAGCACACACCATGGTCTGATCTCCTGGGACCAAAACCGAAAACCCATCAAATCTCTCAGTCTGTATACCTCTCCGCTCAACCATCTGTGCATCGATGAAATTGTGGGTTGCCCCACTGTCGACCAAGACTGAGACATGCTGGCCACGCACTGTCCCCCGTACGCGCAGCATCAAGTACTTGGGAACTCCCCGCAATGCTGCTAGAGCTCCTCCAGTAGGTGAAAACGACGCACCACCTGCTGGTGGTGGTGGAGGTGGTAAGGTACCCTGCGCTGCATAACAATCTCCTGCCTCCACATCATCCTCCTCATCCTCTTCCTCGCTGTTCTCGGAGAAGACCTCAATGAAATGTGCTTTCCCTGCAGCACATCTATGTCCCGGCGCCCATGGCTCCTGGCAAGTGAAGCTCAACCTCTTCTTCTTCAGCTCCCTCCGGGCTTCATCATCACCCTGTCCTCGTCCAGGATTACCCTTGGGAGGCGGAAACCTCGTGTCCTTCCCCTTAGGCTGGAAAGCCTGTCTCTGGGGGTAAGGTGTCCGAGTCCTGGGTAAGACATCCTGTAAATCTCGGGTCCTGCTGATGGCATCTTGAACTGTAGCTGGTCTAGTCGACCTGACTAGGCCACGAAGTGGCTCTGCTAACCCCTCCACAAACATGTAGACCATCCGAGCTGCGGATAGATCTGGCACCATCACTGAAACCCTCAAGAAATCTGAAATGTAAGTCTCTGGGCTCCCAATCTGCTTGAGCTTCGTCAGCTCAACAAAGTGCTGCTTCGGATCCCTCCTGTCAAATCGCTCTATCACCCTCTGGTTAAACTCGGCATATGTCCCCACTGTAGAATGCCCAAGTGTAGTCATCCCATGAAACCACCAGTCCTGGGCCTCACCCTCCAGATGTAATGTTGCCACCTTAATGGCCTCTGACTGCGACATCTGATTAAGCTGGAAATAGATATCCAACTTCTCTACCCAAGACTTTGCCGAACTGTTTGATGAACCATCAAACATGGGCAAATGAAATCTGCTAGCTGCGCGGTGGTCATCATGATGATATCTATGTCCCCTGTGATGATCACGGGGTCTACCATCACGCTGGAGCTGAACATAATCTCTAAATGAGATAAGATCTCTGATCGCCGGCCCGCGTGCCAATTACTCTGCAATGTATGCGTCCATCTGGCTAGGGTCAACGTCCGGCTCCTGCTGTGCTTTTGCCCCTGCGTCCTCTACTAGGAAAGTGGGCATAGTGGATCGCGTGGGTGCATGCGATGCCATGATGGGGATAGCATCACGCACCGGCATATGGTGTGACGTGCCTGATCCCTCACCGACCTGAAAAACCCTTGGGGTTTCCCGCTGCCTAACCTCCAGCGCAGTGAGTCTCTGTGACACATCCTGCATGTGTTGGAGGAGCGCCTCTCTAAATCTCCTCGAATCCTCCTCGTCTGCCATAGGACCCTGCCGCTCTGCGTCCCCCACAGGCCGCTCCTGCTCTGAATCTGTCTTAGGCTGCTCCTGGTCTGTGTCCACCACTCGAACACAATCCCCCTCTCCGTAGGTGTTCTCCAACCTACGCGCAACGTCTCTGTATTTCTTACCCCGGTAACCGATATGGGATCTATCCCTCGGCCTCATAGACTGCTAGCTCCACAGGCTAAGCCAGATCTATGCTTTGATACCACTGTAATATCCCGAATGGGAAATAGACAGCAATACAAGCATACGACAATATAGAAAATGCCGGAAATAGAACATAAAGAAAATACACATAAAAAATGCTGGGAATGCTAAGCCATTTTATTAATCTGAGAATATAATGAGATACAATGGATAATCAAAATAAATGCACCTATCCTTGCACAAGGCAAGTGAAGAACCCTCCCAGAAAAATAGGAAATGGCTGCTACAGGAAACTGCATCCCAGCTGCTGGAAGAAACTGTCGTAACTGCTGCTGCTGGAATGGACTGAAGCTAGGGGCTGATCCCCTTGCCGGAATGAGCTGAAAATCTGTAGATCACCTTTACTCACTGCTCCGGACAAAACCCAAAAACCATAAACAAAATGGACCACCTCCGAAAATCACCCCAGAAACCCTCCTCAAGGAAAAACGTTGTCCCTCCAGGCCCAGTGCAGATGCCAAATGAAATATGCTAATATGGAGCCACAAACTCCTCAGGAAACTCTCCAACTGATAAATACTAAACCTCCCCACCAAATAACACTGAGTCTCCTGCTGAAAACCTCGCAATAGAACACCTCCTCCAAGAACTGCGTCCACTCTCCTAGGGACTGCGCAGTCACCAAAAGAAGCTCAGCTCCTCCGCAAACCGACAACCAAATCCACCGCTGAAAACTGTAGAAAAGACCTTGCCCGAGCAGGCACTCGAAGTCCCCCAGGGCTAAGGGTGAAATCTTCGAACGGAGACACTCAGTCGCACTAAACAGTGCTGCAGACAGGCTAAACAGCCAACATGCTCAAGAAGACAGAAGTCTAGCTCAAATATCATCAACAACAAGAATGCCAAATGAAATGGCTTTCCCACCTTTTATAACGCTAGCTCTCCTCAAAACCCTAACGTGGTCCCCCTCTCTCCACGTGCTCCTCATAAGTCTGCGCAGATGCTCCTAGAGGCTACATGAGGCCTCCCTCATATGTGGTGTGGACCCCCAAGGCTCCCCTTTAAGTTATAACATTGCTCCTACTAGGGAAGCACTTTATTTTATTTAAGTGAGTTGACCCCTCTTTTCTCACTTTTATTTATTAATTAACTATAGGCGGCAAAACTATACAAAAATCAAATATTCCAATTAGCGGTGCTAATTAGGAATATTACACAACTTGGGTTTCCCTAGAGTCTATGGGTTGAGTTATTAGTCCCTAGAGCCTTGGGGTTGGAACAAATTTTCTATAGCCCTAGAACAGCTCAAGTTCCCTAGAGGCTATGGGTTGATTTATTTGTTTTTGGATCCCTAGACAGCTTTGGTAGATAATTATCTGGTTGATGTTAGTGATTTTTGGACCGTATAAGTGATATCATTATGATTTAAGGTTGGCGTGGTTTGGCCTATGGAAGCCCTGGTTGGTTTTATTTTTTTTTAACCCTTATGATCCGACATTCATGCTTGGAATATGGTGCGGGGGTGATTGGTTGAAAGAGATATTTGGTTAAGAAAAATCTGTGGTTGGGTGGTAGGTGGAAGCCCCTGACTTGGTTGGCATTTTCATGTGTTAATATGAGTTATTTTCCTATTGCGATCTACAAGCACTTGTATTGGTTATCATGTTGACATTATGGTTGATTTTTTATGGTCTCTATTCTCGTTATATGTTGGTTATATATATGATTATATGATGTGCTCTAGTTATGGATCTTGTTCATGATTTGTTAAGTTACTAGATGGTTAATGAATGCATGGACTAACAAGTGTTGTTGTAACTAGTTAGAGAGGGCTTGGAACTTTCTTGGTGATACTTAGATGAAATTCAAGAGTTTATGATCAAATATGCATTCATGACCTGTAACTTGCATGTTTACCATATGTTTGACAAAATGTATGTTGTGTACTTGGCATGTCTTGGCCATGATCTTATTCAAGTTTGAATGTTTTGCATTATTTTCAACTTAATCTTGATTCTGGAAAGTTACAAGCATTTTTGGGCAGTGGTCTGGAGGCTTGCCTGAAAAAGTGGCATAGATCTTAGGACCGCATGCACTTAACTGAGAAATTTGGGTCATAGTTTCATGCAGAAAGGATTATGGGTGCAATTGGAGATTCATTACTACATGCATGTAGTCTTATGGGTGTGGTTGAAGGATAATCCTAGTAAAAAAGAGTTCCAAATCAGGGATTTAGGCTCTTGAGTGGTCTATAGTCCCTGTGGGATGTCAGTTTTTTGTCGGTTCGTAGGCCCCACTTCCATAACTAGAACTTGGAGGTTGGGTCATCTCATAGTAATACTCATCTCATGTTTACCCTGGAGAGCTTATAAAAGTGGGTAAATGTGGGAGGAGGCATTATAATTAATACGATTGATATATTCACATTGGCCCCTTTTCTCTTTTGCAATGATCTGAGTTTCTTTCTATAATATCCATAAGGTAATTTTACGGTAATAAACAAGCATGCATAGAGATAAAAACCGTGAAATAGAAAACACACACTCAGGCCATTTAATTTCACCAAAAACTATGTTGTTGAGCCATTTTATTGATAAATGTGAGAGTATAATAAGGTGCTAGAAAGAGTGCACCTGGGCTTGTTGTGGGCAAGCTATCAAAACCAAAATGAAAGATATCGTAACCCTCACTGATTTGTTGTTGCGTTGTAGTTGGCTCTGCGTTGAAACTGCCCAAAAATATGTTGTTGGTTGAGTATAACTACTGCTAGGGCCCTCTCTAGTGCTCAGAAAATTTGGGAAATTAATCCAGGGCTCTCCACCAAACACCCAGAATAACCCGCGAAGGATTTGGCCAATGGTTGACCTCGGAAATTCGGCCCTATTTCCCTAACTAGCTTTGTTGTTGGGTAATTTAGCCCACCTGTAAATTCTCCTACAAATGGCCTCCAAAATAGTTGCAATCCCCACTAAATACTTCTCGGGCCTCCTCCTCAAGTTTTAGTCTCAACCACCCTTCACTCCTCAACCTCCCGAAATGCCTCCACCAAGAACTGTGCAATCCCTACATTGTTGTAGTTGAACCTCTCCATGAAATCGGGCTCCCTACTACTAGTATGAACTAGATATGGATAGGATTCCCTCCTTGGGCTGGCACTCGAAGTCCACCGAAGAAAGGGTTGATATTTCCGCTCAGAAACACTCGTGTGCTAAACAACACTTGCAGACTTGGCTTTATCTCAAGCATGTTATGTTAAAAGATAGTTTTGAAAAATATGAATGAATGACCAAAAGAGTGCCTCTTGCTCTTTCTGTCAAAGAGCCTCCAAAATTCCCATGTGGGCCTAGCTCAACTTTTCCCCACCAATTCCACTCCAATGGGAGTGTATTCGTCATGTGGGTCATAATTCCCATGAGGTGGCCCCCACTCTCCACAAAGGCCACAATATTTCCTCCCAAATCTAATGTTTGGGTGTGCTATAATCCAAAATCACATGTGGGACCTATAAACCCACACTTCCTAAGTGCAATCGTGCATTATATAAAAAATGGTCAAAATTGATATTTCACTTAGAAAAATGCTAAGTGGGAATATCACTGTCTTTTCTGCCAAAACGTTGCTTTTCCTCAATAAACTGCAATGAAGTATGTTGAAGTACCTTCTCCCCCTCCGAGTTGGCATCCTCGTCTGGAAAGTTCCTCCATGTGATTAAAAAATCCTTGATGACATTGTTCCTCATGTGCCTCTCCCGGGTATCCAAAATGCCCTCTGGCTCCAGAACTAGATGCTCCTCATCATCCATAGGAGGTAGCTCTGTAGTTGTCATCATCTGCTAGCCCAATGAATTTTTTCAGGAAAGACACATGAAATATGTTGTGCACTCAACACCACAAGGGTATTTCTAGCTCATATGCTACCTCCCCAACCCTCTGAGTGACTCGGAATGGACCATAGAAGCGAGTTTTGAGCTTCTCGACCCCCTTCTGTTTGGGGGATGACTGTTGGTAAGGTTGAAGCCTCAAGAAGACCAATTCCCCTACCTCGAAATACCTCTCAACTCTGCCACTGTCTGTATATAGTTTCTGTTGGTGTTAAGCCATCCGCATGTTGTCTTTGAGAGCTCACAAAATATCTTGGATCTCATGTATCTAATCCTTGTCCCTTGGGGCCTCGCTGTCTCCAAACATCCCATGAGTAAAATACAATGCATAGTAACCATACAAAGCTCGGAATGGATACATACCTATGGACATGTAGTGTGTGGTGTTGTAACAGTATTAACCGAAGTGCAACCACCGTATCCATGCTCACTGTCGGCATGTCGCATAGTTACGCAAGTATCCCTCCAACCACTTGTTAACTATATTTGTATGTTCGTCTGTTTGGGGGTGATAACTAGTGCTCAGAGTGAGCTTGGTGCCCACCAACCGAAATAGCTCCTTCCAAAATCCACCCATGAACCTATTGTCCCGGTCATTGAAAATGGTCTTCGGAAGACCATGTAGCCAAAACACCTCCCTGGAGAAAAATTCAACCACCTATGAGGCCCAGTACCGGGATGAGATGGAAAATAAATGTGCAAAAATCGACAAGCTGTCCACCACCACATATATGTAGTTCTTGCCTTGTACTGTGGGCAGCCCGGTAATGAAATCTAATTATATGTTCTCCTATTTCCCCTCAGGGATAGGAAGAGGCTACATCAAGCCTGCAAGGTGTGACTGCTCACCCTTGTTCCTCTGTCATGTGTTACACTCCCTGACATGCCTTAGAACGTCATCCTTAAGGCCCCTTCATGAAAAATGCTCTTTGATGGCCTAGTATCTCTTTGTGAACCCATAGTGCCCTACTAGTGTTGAGTCATGGGAAACCTGTAAAATATTCTCCCTCAGTTGGGAGTTGGCCGCTAAATAAATCCACCCTCTGAAGTAGATCACTTTGTTCATCACATTGTACCAGTCATCTGCCACTACTCCATCAAGGACCTCACACGCAAATCGGTCCTTGGAGTATTTCACTAATAACTACGCCCTCCAATCTGAGGCAATGCTCATCAAAGAGAGGGAATTTGGCCTCCTGGACGACGCATCAACCACCACATTGTGCTTCCCTTTGACATACTCAATGTCAAAATCATAAGCCTGGAGCTTACTCACCCACTTATGTTGCCTCTCCTGCAATTTTTTCTGATCTAAGAACAACCTTAGGCTATTTTGTTTGTCTTAACCCTGAACCTGTTCCCCACCAAGTATTTTCTGAAATTGGCTAGCGCATGCATGATGATTGGCATCTCCTTTTCATAAATGAAGTACAACCTATCATGGGGCAGTTGTTTCTGACTCTCAAAATCTATGGGATCCCTCCCTGCATCAATATTATTCCTACACCCTCTATGGATGCATCAGAATCCAACACAAAGGGTTGGATGAAATCTGGAAGTGCCAACCCGAGGCAAATACTCATGACCTATTTGAGGCGCTAAAAATCCTCTTGCGCTATATCCATCGACCCAAATTCCCCCTTCTTCGTCAAATTAGTGAGGGGATTTTCTATCTGAGAGAAGCCCTTTACGAACTTCCTTTAATAAGCGCAGATTCCCACGAATCCCCTCAACTCTGTCACATTCTGGGGCTCTGTCAAATCTTGAATGGCCTTAATATTCTCCTCATGTAATCTCGCACCTTCCACCCCAATTGTGTGCTTTAGATAGAGCATCTTAGTCAAACCGAACTCGCACTTGGACGGCTTAGCGTAGAACTGATGCTCCTCCAAAATACGCAACACTACCTCAACATGTTGTAAGTGCTCCTCCCAAGTATGGTTGTAGATCAGGATGTCATCTAATAAAACCAACACAAAATTCCTTAGCTTCTCATGAAATATGTCGTTTATGCGTGACTATAAAGTAGTTGGTGCATTGGTTAGCCCAAAAGGCATAACCAAGAACTCGAAGTGCCCATAGTGGCACCAGAACACTGTCTTTTGGACATCCTGGTCCCTCACTCTGATCTGATGGTACCCCAACCGCAAGCCAATCTTCGAGAATAACTTAACCCCCCACAAATCATCCATCATATCATCTATACGTGGGATGGGGTAGAGGTTCTTCATTAATTTATTATTGAGGGCTCGTTATTCTATGCACATGCATAAGTACCCGTCCTTCTTCTTCACCAGAACAACTAATGAAGCAAAAGGGCTAGAGGTAGGCCTAATATACCCAAGTGCCAACAACTCATGGATAGACCTCTCTATCTCATCCTAATATTCCTTGGGATGTCAGTAAGGGGTGGTGATCATGACCTGTGCCTCGGCTCCAACTCAATGGTATGCTAAAACCCTCGGTCAGGTGGTTGACCTGACTGTATATCTCCAAATGCTATTGGATACCAATCCAAAATGGCATGTATCTTCGGGTGTGGTGGCTTGGGCTTACCCCCAGCCTCTGAAAACCTCAATTACACAACCCACTCAATGTCTACATGTCTCAAATCAACCTCCATCCTATGTTCTAAAACAATCTGCGGTGGGTAGGAGTGAAAACCCCGCGTAGAAAAAATGGTTTGCAGTCTAGCCCTACAAACTCCATCTCCAACTTCCTCCAATATGTGGTGACTCTGCCAAGTGAATAGAGCCACTCGACCCCCAACGCGACATTGGTGTCTGGTACATCCACCACAAAGAAGTGATATGTCATGGAGTAGTTCCCTATGGTCATTGTCAAGGTGGGAACATAGCATGTGTACTACATGGTTTTGTTCTCAGTGGTGATGTCGCTCATCTAAACCATTTGGGCATCAATGAAATTGTGAGTAGCCCCATTGTCCACCAGAACTGAAACACGTTGCCCCTGAACAGTGCCCCTGATCCTCAAGGTCAAAAACTTGGGTACCCCACATAGAGATGCGAGGACCCCTCCAGAGGGTGCAAAGGAAGCTCCCTCTGTAGGTGGTGGTGGTGGCGGTGGCCACGTGGTGTCCCGCTCTCCCAAAGAAATGTGCTTTCATCTCCACCGATCTCAAAATATGTCTCATCCTCTTCGTTGTTGTCAGAAAATACCTTGATTTAATGGACCTTGCCTACAGCACATTTTTCCATGCACCTGATTGGCCCTCGGGGGTGGAGCCCTGGTGTCTCTGTCCCTTTGCTAGAAACCCTGTATGGGTGGTAGTGGTGCTTTAACCCTGGGTAGGGAATCATGTAGATCTCGGGCTCTCCCTACTGTGTCCTGAAATGTAGTGGGCCTATTGGATCTCACCAACCCCCGCAATGACTTAGTTAGCCCCTCCACAAACATGTAAATCCTCCTAGCCTCCAATAAATCTGGCACCATCACTGACAACCTCAAAAACTCTGAAATATATACCTCAGCACTCCCAGTCTTCTTGAGCCTTGTAAGCTCCCAAAAGTACTCCTTAGGATCTTTCCTCTCAAAACTCTCCAACACCCTCATGGTGAAATCATCATAAGTGGTCACTCCTACATGCCCCAACGTGGTTAGCCCATGGAACCACTAGTCATGAGATTCCCCCTTGAGATGCAACATGGAAATATTGATTTCCTCTCCCTCTGTCATCTAATTTAGCTAGAAATATACATCCAAATTCTCGACCCACACTTTGGTTGAGCTCTTGGAAGACCCATCGAAAGTTGGGAGAAACATCCTCCCCAAAGTGCATTACAAATTTTTCCCCTGCGTGTAGCCTCCTCTGCTCTCTCCCTTGGGCATATTAATGCCCTTCAACTAGAAAAAATCCTTGAAAGTGATGACCTTCCCAAAATCAGGTCCATAGGACTGATACTCCAATAAATAGTCCCCATAGGTCATATCCTCCTGCTCTTGTTTCCCACCAGCTCCAGATGCCAGGAACGTGGGAATGGTCGACCTAGGGTCATGTTTTGAATAAGAGGCATGCTGGGATTAAGGGATGTGTGGTGCTATGAAGTGTCAGATCCTTCCCCCAATTGGAAATAACCTTGGACTCCCTTACCCTTGTTTTCATTGTTATTCTGTTGGCCCATTTCTTTAATGTTATTGGACAAGTCCTACACTGCTTTCAACAAAATATGAGAAAACTCCTCATCCTTGCTCCTTTTGTCTCCCTTATTGCCCCCCGTGTTTGTTTCCAAAACCTCCAGTTCAGTTATCACTAGATTTGGGGTAATCTTCAACTGCCTTTCTCTACTCATGTACCTCTGTCTCCGGTAAGTCACGTTTTTCTTATCTTCTGGTGTCATAGACCTTGTCGCTCCCACAAGCTGAGCCAAGTCTATGAGCTATGATACCACAGTAATATCCCTAAGGAAATTTTACAGTAATAAACAAGCATGCATATACATAAAAACCATGAAACAACAAACATATAATCAGACCATAAAATTGCACCAAAAACTGCGTTGTTGAGCCATTTTATTGATAAATGTGAGAATACAATAAGCTGATGGAAATAGTGCACCTAGGCTTGCTCAAGGCAAGAAAGTAAATCCCAAATGAAAGATATAACACCCCTCAATGATATGTTGTTGTAGTGTAGCTGGCTTTGCACTAAAACTTCCTAGAAATACGTTGTTGGATGAGTAGAATTGTTGTTAGGGCCCTCTCTAGTGCTTAGAAAATTTCAGGAAATTAATCTCGGGATCTCCACCAAATACCCAGAATAACCCACAAAGGATTTGGCCAATGGTTGAGCTCAGAAATTCCGCCCCATTTTCCCTCAATGGCTTTGTTGCTTGGAAATTCGGCCTACCGGTAAATCCTACTGCAAATGGCCTCTGAAATAGAAGCGATCCCCACTGAAATACTTCCCTGGCCTCCTCCTCAAGTTTCAGCCTCAACCACCCTTCACTCCTCAACCTCTGGGAGTTCCTCCACCAAGAACTATGCAATCCTTGTGATGTTGTAGCTAAATCTCTCCCTGAAATCGAACTCCCTATTGTTGGTACAGATTGAATATGGACAGGACACCCTCCTTGGGCTGGCATGTGAAGTCCACCGAAGCAAGGGTTGATATTTCTACTTCGAAATACTCATGTTCTAAACAACACTTGCAGACTTGGCTTCAACTCAAGTGTGTTATGTCAAAAGACAATTTTGCAAATAATGAATGAATGGCCAAAAGAGTGCCTCTTGTTCTTTTTGTCAAAGAGCCTCCAAAATTCCCATGTGGGCCCAGCTTGACTTTCCCCCACCAATTCCACTCCAATGGGAGCGTATTCCTCATGTGCACCGTAATTCCCATGAGGTTGCCCCCACGTAAGCCACAATATTTCCTCCCAACTCTAATGTTTGGGTGTGCTCTAAGCCAAAATCACATGTGGGACCTATAAACCCACATTTCCTAAGTGAAACAATGCATTATAGCAAAAATGGTCAAAATTGATATTTCACTTAGCAAAATGCAAAGTGCGAATATCACACTTTCCTAAGATCCTATTATGCAATGCTACATACCAAGTTTGTTTATGTTATTTCCGGACATGTTTAAGCAAAATTTTATTCTTTAATGTTAACTTCTCAATTTCCTCTTATAGTTGAGCACTTTTTCCTTCAACATTGTGCTTTAACTCTTTACATATCTATCTAAGATCATGAGTTTTTCAGTATTTACCTTCAATCTCTCAATTTTCTTGTTTTTATCCTTCAATTTTGAAGAGATTAGCTTGCTTAGGGAATTGGAAGACATTGTTTGCTTGGCAAGCGAAAAATAATATGTGGTATCCTTAAAATCATTAGTCATTGGTGTTGAAGGCCCAACACAGTAAGTGTGTTGATAGATAGGAGTCTTTGGTTCAAATAATTTAGTTCTAAACTTGGGAAAAGGGCTTATGTACTCCTTATATTGGATATGACTGTGCCTAGTTGGTATTTTCTTAATATGTAAGGAAGTATCATTTTTTGTTTGACATTGAGAAACTTGTGATGGAAGCTCCACACTTTGTTTTTTAGGCTTCTTCTTGGTCATACTCCTATTTATTCTCCTAGGGATGATTAGTGTGATTGGAGTAGGATATCCACATCCGTTCTTTGTTCCTTCAAAATTTTCTCCATAAGTAGTGAAACCTTCAAATTCAAGGACCTTGAGGTCTATACTGTCATTTATAACATCATGCTTAGAAACAACATTCACTTTTCTATGTATCTATCCATGTTCCATATCTACATCAAAAAATCCATTATGAGCTGAGAACCCATCCCAACTATCATTTTCTTTATAAAATTCTTCTACCATTAGCATTTTGAGCAGGTCATGATAATATAAACTATGACTAACATTCCCATGATTTTGTTGTATGTGCTTTGGCATTCTACCCAAGATTTTGCATAAATAAAATGGAATATTCAAATAATCATTGGCTTTAAATTGTAGGAGGAGACACATGTGGTAAAGAAAGGCAACTGCATACCTCCCCTCACATGTGATATATTTTTGCAGTGTGAACAACAAGTTTCTCCATTTCTCTCCAATCCTCACTCTAGGTACAAATTTTCCCCAAATCAGCTTATGTTTAGTTGAACAGAAGAACCGAGTCCACAACCCTTGTTCGACTTGCTTATTATCAAACCACTCTCACCTATTTGAGGCAATCTAGTGGCTTAGATCACTGAATTCTATAACACTATCATTACTACAATGCTCACACGAGCAATCCGACCATCAAACCCTTTTGTGAATGTTTTGATAATAGAGTCATTGTTCCCTTGGAAAAAATTTTAGGAACAAAAGTCATTCTGCAAATCTCAGCACCGATTTGCTAGCATTATACCCAGGCTATTCTTTCAAAATTTACAACAACCATGGTTATTGCCTAACCGCACAAAGTTTCCCCATGTAGCTGCAAATCTTTGTGTTTGAGGGTATGTAAAGACACTCTTTCTCTAAGCAACTAGCACTGCTAGGGAATAGGTAATGGTCTTGGTAATGTTAATCAGTGTCTTACTGATGTGCATATTCAAAGACAAGTTTTTAAAGTTATAGGTGATTCGAAATGAGGTGGGGAATTATGACGATGGGTGGTCAAACATTGTGCATGCACACAAATCGCGAGGGTGATAATGATATTACATGTTATTTGATGGTGATTTTATGGGGTGGTTAAGGTATCATTAGGGGAATTTTGAGATCTAAAATGGGCCTCCTAAGGAAAATGTACAATCAAAATTCACTTTATGAGAATCAATCACATTTTAGGGGATGACATCATCTCTAATGGTTGAGGTGGCATTGTTTGAGTTAAAGGTACTTACTTGTCACATTCTCAATGGTGGATAAAAACTCATGGTTAACCATGGTAGTGCTCTAAGTACTTTTAAAGTCAAAGTAAAGCACTCATAATAAATGTCATTTCACACTTTTTGAATAAAAATATATTATTGTCATTTCATATTTCTTGAAAGAAACAATGCATATCCATATACATTTATTATATTATATTATATTATTTTTATATAGTATATTAATTACATGTTATTATACAATTTAAATAATATAAATTTTAATTAATAACATATAATATAATTAAGAATTTATAAATTTATATTTATATTTTATTTTAAGTTATTTAAGTACAAAGGACAAATGCATTAGTTATTCAATGATAATGATTTTTTCTTGAAAAACTCATTCTTATTTATAGTCACATCAATACAATTTTTTTATTAATTTTATTTTGGTACAACTTTTGAATTGAATTTAACTATGGTTACATGGATTGTGGTGCAAAAAGTGAATTGAAAATTCATAAATATTATTTTATTAATTTAGCTATTATTTTATTATTTTCTTAGGAGGCCCATTTTAGACCCCAAAATTCCCCTAATGATGAGAATGGAAATGATGGTTGTGAGTGGAATGTATAGTAAGTATGTCAAAAGGTCATGTATACATATTAAATGAGCTCAAAGCTTTGTTGCCAGATGACTTTCCATGTTTTTAATAAACTAGAATAGTTTCAAATTTGATTGCTTACGTTAAGTTTACGTTAATGAAAACTTCATAGAATGATACATGTTGAAGTTGATGAACATTTTATAAAGAGGAAATGGACCTAAAACTTATGTTTTATTAAATTGAACCAAAATTGAGTAGCGATGTTGAGAGTGACCAATTGTTGATTTTAACATTGATTATTGAGCCAAATTTGAAACAAAAATCATTAATGGTAACGATGAAGACCTATGTGCTAATGTAGAGAAGGGACTAGAGTTTCTTAGGTAGCTCAAGACCCTCATCCTAGAGCTAATTATCATTATAAGAACTTGAATTACAAGAAACATTCAAAGAAGCTTGTTATAGTTCATCATGTAACTATTGAAGACGGTGGTCACCAAATTGCATGATGGTTACAAGAATGCATATAGTTGATAAAACTATTGGAAATGTAAATTTCAAAATTGTTGTTGGAGAAACCCAAGGCTAAACATCTTCAAAATCATCATCTTTGTAACGTTGAAGTATTGTCAAGAACAAATGGAACTAAAACATTGAATTTTTAAGATAATCATGCAAAATTCCAAATGCTGAAAGTTGGAAATGAAGTTATAAAACTCTTGTCTTGATTTATTAGCATAATGAAATAAAGTATGAAATTTGATCACCGAAATAATTGTTGGAGATAATAAAAATAAAATTTATTCTCTGATTCCATGGAGATGTTGAGCAAATGATTGTTGAAAACGTTGATGCAAGAACAATAATTGTAGCTGGGATGGATGCTAACTATGGTAACAAGAATATTCTAAGGACAATAGCTCAAGTGGTGGATAGTGGGTTTAATTTCCCCTCCATCTGATTTCCATACTCTAGAGACATGATAGCCTTTGTGGCAATAATTTGAACAAGTTGAAAAGCATGACAAGTAATTCATATAAGCCCGAAGGGGTAGGAAATTTTGAATATCTTGATTTCGAGGTATTTATTGTGATTTGATCATGTGTTTTATCCAAAACAGTCCTCCAAAGTTATCAATTCGCCAGTTACCATTAAAAAAAATATGGTAACACGAATAGCAAGAGTGATTGTCCCAAGATTTGTAACGAAAAGGTTTTTCACAGAGATTATTCACATTTTGTTGATATTGGTGCTAGCAAAAATCAACCACAAAAAAACTCTCTTTTTGAGACAATCCAAATTGTTAATATTACAACCAACAATCTCCTTTTTGTTTGAAAATAACTTGGGAAATACTTTCTAGCCAGTTATTTGGGTTTCAAGCAAAATTCTCATTCAATTGCGCCAGAGGACTGTTTTGACAATCTCTCTCTCTCTCTCTCTCTCTCTCTCTCTCTTCATTGTACACCCACTTTAAGACCCTTTTATTAATGAGTGGTATCCTCCAAAAACTCTCTCTCTCTCTTCGTTGTACAACCACTTTAAGACCCTTTTATTAATGAGTTGTATCCTCCAAAAACTCTCTCTCTCTTAATTGAACACCCACTTTAAGACCCTTTTATTAATCAATTGTATCCTCCAAAAACACCTCCTTTGTGGTTGGTCCTAGTCCTCTCTCCCTCTCTCTCTCTCTTTGGTTGTGTCATTTCCATAGTGAAAGAAAACTATAATGTATTTTGGTCATATGGCATGCTTCTAATGATACATTGGAGGACAATTTGTTACCACCTAAAAGTGGGTCACTTGGCCCAAATTGTTAGGATTATTGAAATACAATATTAGTGCATCGAGAGGTACTCTACAACTTAGTATGAGGGAGATGTTGTATTGTCTGTAAAATAAACATTAGATCAAAAAATAACATTAATAAAACACATTGTCGGCACAACTGAAAAGTAATAAAAATAATAAATCGTTTCAAATTAATTTGTTTTATTGTAATTTTGTTTTTATTAATAAAAATAAAAAAATTCATAATATGCATAGCACATTAAAATAAATTTAATTAATAATGATTCATATTTGTAACCATAGTATTTAAAAACATAATTTTTTTTTGTTGCTTAAATTGTATATTGCCTCAAGATAACTTCCATACAAAATCCACATTTATTGTTAGACCTGAACACTATCGTGGATTTCCACAAGGGAAAACAAACCTGTTGATAGTGAGATCTATTGTATATCATCCAAAACTATCCAAAAATATTACTAGCCAAATCTAATTTTCTGACATACACTGGGACAAAAATACAAATTATTGATTTTCAGTTATAGCTGTCTATACATCTTCTAAAATAAACTAATTTACTAAAAGCAAAAACATAAGCCAAAAGGTTGGGCTAACATCAATTATCATAGGATGTTACTCGGGCTTAATCCTAGCCACTTGTGCTTGTTGGAGCTAGAGGCTTGAAGCCACATTATAGGTGACCTTCTATGTGTGCCAGGTGATCATCAACATTGACTAAGCAAGAGTGTTAATGGCATTGGATTCCTTGGATTTCAATAAGGCATGCAATGGTTTCATTGTGGTTTTCATACTTTTCTTTGAGTACCTTACCCAAGAGTTCCTTCATTTTCCAAAGGAGGGAGATGGAATTGAGGTATCAAATCTATATTCCCCTGGTATGGCCAGGATTTGGAACCCAACTGGCTACTTTAGTTTGGATTTCAGAGTTAGAGTATACTAGGCGATTATTAGTGGTTAAGGCTCTTAAATATCGGATTTCCTCTTAGATTTCTGGTGGAGTGGAGGAATTGGATAGTTGCAGTTGTTAAATTTTTTGTTTGAGCATGAGTATTACCCCGAGGTTCATGAACTTCAAACTCCCAATAAGAGTGCATACACTAATGGGGCATAGTGCTCAAAGGAAATATATACCCAATGAGAGAAACCCCCCAGTATATGGGTAGACTAGTGAGGCCAATCGAAAGAAACTATGATAGGATGATAAGGGTCTTCATGCTTTTCTTCCAAGTTGGCTTAGGGATGGTATTAGATAACAATGGTAGATGAGGGGTGTATATAGGGTAGATCAAGTAAAGCTCAATCAACCATAAAACTCGGGGCATGCCAATTAGTTTCCAAGCCAGTGAGATGCCCTGCTGACCAAAAACGAAATTCCACCATGCAAATACAAATAGGCTGAAAATTATTCAAAGATTGAAAATAGAAGGATTTACCCCATGAAAGTGGGTCCACTAGGCGTTGAGCTACAATAGGAAAGACACACTTCTTCTTTGGACGTTGCCCATTCCATATCTAAACCCCATTGTGACCACTTTCAAAATCCCAAGGCTCCCCACTATTGTACCTACCTCCCAACTCCAAGCTCGAATTGTTGTCATAAGGGGTGTACAATGAAGGCCAACCCCTGGTGGACTAGGATCTTCATGCAATATAACATCCACAATGTAAACATTGTGGTGGAAATATCTCGTGGTTGGGAAACACCACTGAACCTACATAAAAACATGGAACCACGACAAAAGGTTCAAGACCTCACGACAGGAATGACAGCTACCATCCTAATGTAAAGGGATGTGAAGAAAATTTACATGTGTGAGTACATGGGGTTGTATAGCCAATATATCTCCCCCTCTTAAATGTGAGGGGAAGTGGTGGGGTGGCAGGTTCCCCCCCCCCCCCCCCCCCAATCCATTCTTGTTGTTTCCAATATCCTGAGTGAGGACAAAACATATAATTAAAAATAAGAATGTTTTATCTCTCTCTCTCTCTCTATATATATATATATATATATATATATATATATATATATATATCATATCAAAAAGTTAATTAAAAAAATTGTAGAACATGTCAAAGAAAAATGTAAAGTTCATACATATGTAATTATATGTATTATCAAGGTTTTAATAAAATTAAAAATAATATATATATATATATAGAGAGAGAGAGATATATATATGATTTGGATTGGATCAATTGGACTATTTTTCATCCATCTCAATGCTTTCAAAGTGGAAAAAGTGGAGGAATTAGCTCACGGGACCTATTTTACTGACGAGAGCAGGTTTGGAAAAACAGGGTTTGAAACCTTTCAGGAGCATTTTGAGGCATCAAATGATGCTTTTTGGGGGTAAAATTTTTATGCTCTAGTGTCACAATTTTTCATGTTATTCCACACATATATACCTTTCCAATAGCACATGAATCATGCCAACTAGAGTCCGTATGTGAAATTTATGCCACTCATAAGTTGACCTTCCTATTTTCACCAACATAATTTGAAAGGATGCCACGCCATCCTCCATTATTCATGTAAAATAGGGCTATACATGTGATTATGATATAGAAAACTTTAGAATATTCTATATTGTAACTCTCGTTAAGAGTTGAGGTAGTTGAACCTAACCCCAAGTAGGCTATCGAGTTGTGTTATAACCGAGCCACTAGTAGGAAAAGGGATTCCATCCTTTTGAATGTGTTTTTTCCATAGTTGAGAAAAAATATCCAGAAGGGATAGGAGGTAGAGCATGAAAAGAGGATTTGTGCATTGTACCAACCCACAGGCCACACGCCATACTTCTTTGTACTCGCAGCCATATTTCCATTCAAAGAAATAGAGCGAAGTGGCCTCACCTTCCAATTGGGTTTTTCTCCCGAAAGGGTTTCCCAAAGCATATATTGTGTTAAATGTGTGTGTGGGATTTTATGTTGCTATTATCTACTTTCTACATGATTTTAATTTGCATGCATGCAATATTGACAGTAAATTTACAGATCCAAAAATCCAACAAAAATTTAATACAATAGAATTTCAAATTTCAAATATAATTTTATCACATCTATTGTGACGAACTATCCACTGGAATATCCACGATAGTTTATAGATCAAATTGGTATCAAATCATGTTTCTTTGGGTATTTTGCGGATTTTTGTAGGGGATCTGTCAATTTTTCATATGGCTATATTTTTCTTTGCTTTGATAATTGCATTTCTTCAGTAACACATTAAGTTCACCCCATAGCATCATAACATTATTCAGATTTACATCATTATTCAGAAGTATGTGTAACTATATAGAAAGAACAATATCATCATCATCAATTCAGCGGAAAATAAAGGAACAATAGAAGAAAAGCATGCACACATAAAGACACCAAGATTGGTCGGAGACTAGGGAAAAACCCACTATGGGGAAAACTCTTGCAAATTATTATTCTTATATTTTCATCAAATCATTCAGCAATAGAGAGTACAATGATCCATATATTCATGTGTTCAACTAACCAACAAAACAACTACAACATCCATGAAATGAACCCAATAATGTATACACTTTGAAATCTGTTTCTGAATTCTGAACTAAATTATCACTCACTAAAGTCAACTGTTGAACCGTGCAGTCACCAAGCGGAATCTTCAGAATGTTGAAACTTCATCTTTATATCTCAGTCGCATGGAGGAGGAGTCATTCGTGCGACTATCGGGTCCAAGTCACTCCCTTAAGCTCGGCAAGTGTGCGACTCGGGGTCGAAACAGGTCTGCGGAAACCCTAATCTCTCGGTCGCATGCACAGAGGGGAATATGTGCGACTGAAAGGCTCCAGTCGCACTCATGAACAGGTGAGGGAGCGACCATGGTCAAAATATTCTAGTTTTGTGGCTATGACTGGGGTCCAAAACCCTAAATCAGAGAGATGAGCCTCAGACCCTGCAATTTCACCTCAGAGCGAACATATCCCTTCGCAGACAAGCCTTAGACCTGTGCGAGCCAAAAAAAGGAGAGAAGAGTGTCTCTTAACTATGTCTAATTGAGGTAGAGGGAACTTGTATTTATATCCTTCCAATGGGTCCACTTTGCTTTAGGTCCAACCTAATTTAATATGCACATTTGAATAGGGTCGACCTAATCCAATGTACATGAGTGGGTTCATAAATTCAAAAACCAACTTCTTCTTATCCAAATGAGGTGATCTTTAGGTCAATTTCGGTCCTCTCTAAAATAAGAATTCAAAGCAATAATTATCTCCATCATACGAGTTGTCCAAAGTGGAATATGACCGCAGTTACATATTTTTAACACTCCCTCTCAACTAGGGAGAATTCCACCTGCTAATATTTTTTTGTTGATCATCAAATCATCTTGTCATGTTGTCTTCATGTCATGACCATCTCAAGTATCACATCATATCAAATCATTAATTTTCATCTTGATCCATCCCTAGCTTATTCTTGATTGTCGCTTTATTTTCCCAGCTTATATGCTAAATATTCTCGAATCTAGAAAAAGAATTTTCCATTGAAAGGGAGCCTAAGATACCACCTTATATTCATCGAAATATGAGCCAAAATATCTACCAGTGGGCTACTACCTGAAATATCAACAGGGAGTCATACCTACGACCCACACCATCATCAAAGAGCATATCATCAAGGAGAACATCTCAACCTGGAACCATATCAGGGAGCTACTACTCAACTCGAAATTTCATGGGGGAGCTACTATTATGCTCCATATCGAGCAATAGGATATCCAAAAACATAGGGGATCATATTTCAACCCTGGTGTCATACTGGGGAGCTCATTCTCAACCCAAAATCGCATAGGGTCATCTCAACCCAATACTATTTCCTATTGATCTTCCTATCAATGACTCTAAGAATTCATGAGGTAAAACATCTGCATCATAATCCGGCTTGGATGAGATACCTGACTTACCAAGAGGTAATCATCACACGCCTCCAAGCCTCCTCAACCCATTAGCCAGATGGGGAGGGACAATCCAAATAATCCCTGCTTATGGGTATGATGCCAACTCGGGTATACTCTGCATATACCAGATAGGGGAGCATCATCTCTGGCCCTGTGAATATAGGGGAAAAACATATCAACCCTGGGTAACAGATATGGGTAATCCCCTATTGTCCAGAGATCCCTCAACCCCGGGAGCCCTTCATCTCAATTCCACACCCTGGGCACTCATACATGGAGGAAGAGTTGGCTCAGTGTCCTCGATCAAAGTTTCTCTCATCACACTCATATCTGTTAATCATCATGTATCAATAGCAGATGTCTCTTATTCATACAGGGCATCAAATCAAATATCGTGTACGAACATAAATAACCATGTAAATCACAAAAGGATACCATATTTATCATCCCTCTCAAGGAGGTTCCAACCATAAGCCTAAGCTTGTCTCGAATAGATGCAATGTTTCAATATATGAGAGTATCTCAGTCCCAACTATATATATAGGATTTTCTTCCAAATGGATCCCACTCTTTGTCATCACAATGTATCCATGTCATATCTATATCACGCTCAGACAACTCTCTAAGGAGCTTCTTCATACTGCCTCAAAGCTAGGCATGCTAGCAACATTGTACTAAACCTCGGTCGTGTTATGGACCTCTCGTCCAAGATATCATGGCATATCTCATACTAAAGAAACAACCAAATGTGCTCATTAAAAATAATCTCAAATATCAACAATACATCCATGCATTCACATATCATGTAATGAATAACTTGGATCAAGAATTGATCATCTAATGCAGATATCTCGAAGGATGCTCTGTAGCAACTCAATGTAAATGAAGAAGTTCAATCACGAACTCATTCAGGTTTTGTGCACATCAAGTGTATATATGGATGGATGATCAAAGCGGAACATCAATGCTTGAATCAATTTTCGGATGCCATGACAAGTTCAACAACATCTTGAATTTCGAATTAGAGTGCCCAAGGATTTGCATTTTCATTAGTTTCAATATATAGATTATATTTTCCCAACTTTCAGAAATCGATTAACCAAGTCATGATTCATCATTTCGAGCTTTAGAGGTCATCTCCCTCTTGCTTGGATCATCATAGGCTCATATCCTATCAAGAGTAGATCATCAGCATAAAACCAAAATCAAAATCATACCTTGGAACACTTCTAAATTAGAGGTTTGGATCAACACATCTTCCTGACTTCATCAGATAATTATGAGTGCAGACATAACTAGATCGGGGAGCATGCTTCATGCAATGCTCACTGCAATCATAACAGCTTTCCAAACCAACATTCCCAACCCTTCATAAATCAATATTGTGTAATAAAATCAACTAAATCAGCTCATCAAAGTTTAGAATAGAGATCAATACTAATATCAAAGTCATCAATATATCAATGTCAAATCTTTGCACTAGGTAATAGCTAGAGCTTTCATCAAGTCATGAAATCATCTATTATCATGCCAACAGGTTGTCATCAACCAAGAACTATCAATACAAAACTTCATCAAGCCATTCTTATGATCATAATACAAGTCATATTGCCACTAGATGCAAATGCATACACCAAGGATAAGTCATGCAGATTACATCTTCATACCGAATCACAGTTGTCAATACTTCAACCATTGTGCTAGGAACTAGGAGGCCAATACAAAACCATTTTTCCAATTACTCATATATAATTCATTTAAGATCATTATGCCCACATATCATTGACATCAGGAAAAATCAACAATCATCAAATCAAATCGTTAGTCATCGAGTCAAATCCAAATTTCCTATCGAAGAGAGATCTATAGTCCAAAAACATATCTCAATCATCAAGACAAAGTTCTAAGTCATTTTCAAGCATCAAAACTCCAAACAATGCTCATCTATATCAATCGCCCAAATCATGCCAAACTCTTGTAGCACAAACTTAAAACATAATGACAAATATAGAAGTATGTCTTGGTCACCTGTAAATACAAGTTCAGTATTCATGTTCATATTATAACAAACATTCAAACTTTCCTACTCACAAATATTTTTGTTTTCTACTCCTCATTTGTAGGACTGACATCCTTTAGGTGAACATCTAATTTCATGCACAAAACTTCATTTTTGTGTCTTGTAGTCATAGTTGCACCCTTGGGCCTTCCTTAGTGCGGTTGGGAGATTATAGTCACACTCTTCAATATGCCATGCGAATGACTGTGGCTTCCAATTGCCAAACCCTAGCTCAGAAATCACTCAGTGCCTTAGTCGCACCCTTGAGCTTGCATCCGTTCGACTGGGAGGCTGCAGTCGCACCTGTAGGCTTTATTTCATGAGACTATGGTTTAGAACAAGGGAAAAATTATCTTTCCTCATATCATGCCTTTTTTGCAGATCATCAGTGTCATCTACCTATTTATTCATGCCCATAAATCATATTTCAACAGTACATAATATACGTAAAATGCAACTGAAAGTAGGAGAAGGGATCTTATGGAGAGGCTCTCCCTCTGAATGGGAATCCACTTCAGTCATCTTCATTCATGCCATCAACCTTTCTAAAATATTGTCATACATTTTTTGATCTGTTAGATCATAAATTCAAACATATGGCCATCATAACATGCTCACATCAGCTACTTCATCATTATATCATAACATCACTCTTCCATTAAGGGTTATATTCTAGAAGCTAATGGAAGTAGACTTCAAGATTTATGATCACATGCATTAATTCTATGTCACATAACTCAATCTATCAAAAGTTATGATAATATGATAAGGGCAACTAACAGGTGTGACATCACATTTCAATGATCATGAACACAATATTAAGTCTATCAAGTCAATCCATCAAGTTAGGGCATTTAGTTTTACCATATTCCATGGTTACTAATCACATCAAAATATAACCACGGTTAATAAGAGATCTAGTGTATCAATCTCATATTTCTATCATGGTTACTATCCTTAATGGGATCAAGTCATGTCATTTAACAAAACTTTACCAAAACAGCAAGAGTGTCAACCCTTTTTCCATACTTTCATCATGCTCGTCATAAGAATTATCAACATCATTCTATATATATATATATATATATAAGAGAAATCATCCTAACTTTATCCGTATAGATTTCTCAACATGGTATCAAAGCTAAGGTTGGCTAAGGGTATGGTGAAGATCACTATATCCTTGAAGAAGTATTTGAAGAAGTGTCAAGTCATCTCAATAAAGGTATCAAGGCATTATGGAATCTCCTATTATCCATCAAGAATAGTATGACTAAGACTTCTATAAAGGACGAAGGATTATTCTCAGCACTTACTCGCAAATTTGAAGATGATAATATTTGGGTAATCGACAATGGAGCATCAAGACTGTTATCACCATATTGAGTCCTGTTGGGTTGCTTCAATGGTCAATTTATCTAATGATTTTCTCAATTAGCTCTTAAATCAAATGGCTAACTCTGTGAGTGTCTTAATGTATTTTATTGCAGGCGAAAAATGGGATAGATTTCACTACCAATGGGCTCATGGAGTCAGTACGAAGTAATTCAGTGACAAATGAATCTACTTGTGGAAGCTGAGGCTTTTATTGTTTCAATGGAAGGACGTTACTAACACACAGAAATATTTAGTAGCTCAATGCTAAAAGGAAGTCAAAGCATGTGTGACATGAATTCTGAGTAATTCAACCTCAAGATACTGTAAGTAAGATAAAGAGAGACATAAAACATAATCTCATTAAAACATTCCAAGAATCTCAGGTGAAGCAGAAACAAAGTCTATCTATATTACTGATATCAAAAATTACAATAGTAGCAGTGTCAAGTCACCATCTCCCAACCCTTTCTAACTCTAAAACTATCTAATTTATAGAATAATGACCCATACAAATGATATGCCACCTTGATAACTTCTAATTCCCACCTTAGAGACCTATTTCAAACATTATTCCATCACTTGGATACTTCCTAGGGATATTTCTGTTTTGTAGAGTTTGAAAACAAAAAGGACTCTTCTTTCATTAATAGTTCAACAAATCAATTTAATAACCCTTATCAACTGCAACCAACTAATTTTATAAGTGTAATAGAGTGATGATGTGTCATTATGCAGTGTGTAGGTTGAGTTGGACCTCCTCCAAGTCGTGTTTTTACAATTTTTTCACAAATCTGGTTAGTGAAAATTCTGAAAAATAGGCTTCAAAGATGAGTGTATAATTTCGAAACCCTGATGGCTTTGCAGAAACTGAGAGATTTTTTTGTATATGGACCTGTGATGAAGAAAAACCTCTTTCATATTTCCAAAATAATTTTTCATTTGGTCTAAAATCAAACTTGAAGTTGACTACTAAAATAGTCATGTACAGAAATTTCCGTAGCATAGTTTAGTAGCGAGGTTGCTTTTGTCCTTTGTCTTTTCCTTCTGCCACCTTTGCTAGTAAAACAATGTTTTTCAGGTAAAAATGAGTGACTACCATCAACCTCCCTCCTTGGATCTTCAAAAAAATGTTTTTATATGCAAAAAAGCATCTTCAGAAATTTCACAGAGTTTTTTGGCCTTCAAGCCTAGAGCACGCTATGAAACTACCTGATGATGGAGAAAATTCAAAAATATTCCCTTTTCTTCCAAATTTCATCTGTGGGTCTGAAAAGTGATATAATGAAATATGATCAGGAAAAATTTCCTCTTACCCTCTTCAAAAAACATCATTTTCACCTTTAGCAAGTTTATTCATCACTAAAATGACTGTTTTTTTCTGAAAACATAGGGTTAAGAGATGAGATCTTATCTACCTATACTTGATATATATTGCAAAACTGAAGGATTTTTTTGTAGGTTAGTATGTCTTGAAGAAAAACCTCTCTTTTTCTTTTTTTTAAACCATCTCCAACTATCCAAAATCTGCGTTCTAAAAACATGTATAAAACAGGAAAAATTTGCATTCTGAAAATAGAGCCGAAAGAAATCTTTGAATATCCCAATTTGTAGAAGCTTTGAGAAAAGTGAAAGAGGTTAATGTTATTTGATATGTTCTTGACAATAACCTCCCTCAGTTTCTTAAAATACTTCTATGTTTTCCCATAAACTTCACTTGAAGTTGACTACGCAAAAGTCAAAAAACAGAGAAATCCTCATATTCGCTACGAAATTATTAGCCAGTTTCGTAGCGAAATCCGCCTATTTTGCATTGAATTTGCTACGAAAATGTGTAAAACTGGCTAGTGGCTCTCTTTTTTTAAATTTTATGACTATGCAAGTGAACCCAAGGTGGACTATTGTGGATACGATCCTAATGACAAGACTAAATAAGTGTCTATGACCTATAATAGACATGATTAAGTGAATTTCTCATCAAATGAATGATCTAACCTAATGAGACAAGGTGAAGCTTATGATGACCCTATCCATCAAAAATTAAAAATTATGTGTGATAACAATGGCTCCACTTGGGATGGTGTGCCCCTGTGGTACAACAAAGAACTAGTAGTTCGAGTGCCACCTCCATTGGGTTGCTCCCATCTTCAAATTGAAAACTTGCAACCTATTCTCACATGTAACCTTAGCACTGAAAAAACCAGTAGCTGCTAAAGAACTGAAAGTACACATGCTAAATTTAAAACTGAAATTGAAAAAATGCTTGATCTTCAAGCTTATTTATATACAAATGATCCTACTCTACTTGCTCAGCATAAAAACTGAATCAAGTGATCTCACTCTTCCAATGAAGCCAATCAAAATGTTGAGTACTGGGTTGGAATGGACATTCCAATCCTCTAATCATAAAGCCATTATTGAGAGATGAGAAGTTGTTCCACCATCTTAATTTGTATACATAACTGAAAATCATATTGAAATTCATTCCTGTAGAAGATTCCAACAGAGCTGTGAAAGGATCTTTGAGAGTATGCACGAATAATTCTTGTTGATAAACAATAAAATGTGAGTAAAAATTATCCTTTGATGGTGTTCCTTGTTCAGATTCTTCATTATAACCCTTGTGACCTTTTTGAAATAAAAAAGAAAAAGTATGTTGATCATTATTTTCATTTGAGAGGAAGAAATACTTGGAGTACTCTTGGACACTTTCACAAGGAACTGCCTCAACATGTAGCACAGAAATTTCTAAAGGTAACTCGTCATATGATTCAACAAGCATACCCATCTGATTGTCTAAAATTTTCTTTTCAAAATTTTCTTCATTTGATGTAGGCTGATGCAAGGAATGACATGAAGAATAAACTTCTTCCTTTGCCTGAGGATTATAGCAATTATCTTCCAGTATTTCCTCTTGTTGTTTGAAATGATTCTCATATTCCTGATGATCAAAATATTGACAAGTCTGTTGCAAATTTTCATAAAACTCAGAGGATGTAACATGATTTTCATAAATAAACTCCTGTTGGGTTTCATTTTCATCCAAGAGAGAGGTTATCCTTTCTTCTTGGTGATGAAAGGGATTGTCATGAAGGGCCTCTAAAATTTCCTCATCCATAAACTCATCATCTTCATAACAATTCTCCATATATTCAATAAAACTCACAAAATTTTTACAGCAGTCTTTGACCAGCAATAAGGAAGAATGACATTCTTTATTCATCTCATAAAATGCAACATGTAAATCGGCAAGAGAATATAAGGAACCATCTGGCAGGATTTCGTACCAAGATCATGCTTTTCCTTCTACAGTGACCATAAACATCTTCATGAGACAATCCTCATGGAACTAAACCTTAAGTCTGTGTACATGCATATGGAATCTAACCAAATGAAGAGCAACAATGTATTTCTTTTCATCTTTAAATATAGGAATATCAATTAACCAATCAACCTTTGGCATAGGATTTGGAAAACCAGGGATGTGAGACCGATTCATAGGGGCACACCTGGCATTTATTCTTGCAATGGAACTCATCTTGGAACTTAATCAATATATTGATTCTCAAGAAGTGGAGTCACCTTCCAATTGACTATTTGATGTGTGGAGTCGCCAGAGCAGAAATACAGCCAATATGTGCCTAAGTGTCTGCTGCTCTCAGACCTTAGAACTGAAACTTTGTCGTACTTTCCAGGGAAAAATTACATTTTCGTCACTGGCAACGGCGCAAAAATGTTATCACCAAATTGAGTCATGTTGGGTTGCTTCAATGGTCAACTTGGCGTAACTCTTTCAAACCACTTGCAACTGGAAATTAGCCTCTCTAGTCTGAGAGGGCTCTCTCATTTTATGTAATGATTTGTTCAATTAGGTCTTAAATCAAATGGCTAAATCTGTGGTTATCTTAATGTATTTGATTGCAGGTGAAAAATGGGATAGATTTCGCTACCATTGGGCTGATGGAGTCAGTAAGAAGGAACTCAATGACAAATGAATGTACTTGTGGAAGTTGAGGCTTTTACTATTTCAATGGAAGGACAATACTAACACACAGAAATATTTAGTAGCTCAATGTTAAAAGGAAGTCAGAGCATGTGTGACATGAATTCTGAGTAATTCAATCTCAAGATACTATAAGTAAGATAAAGGTAGACATAAAACATAAGCTCATTGAAACATTCCAAGAATTTCAGGTGAAGCAGAAACAAAGTCTATCTATATTACTGATATCATAAATTACAATAGTAGCAGTGTCAAGTCACCATCTCCCAACCCTTTCTAACTCTAAAACTATCTCATTTATAGAATTAGGACTCATACAAATTTATTCCACCTTGATAGCTTTTAATTCCCACCTTAGAGACCTATTTCAAACATGATTCCATCACTTGGAGACTTCCAAGGGTTATTTCTGTTTTGCAGAGTTTGAATACAAAAATTACTCTTCTTTCATTAATAGTTCAATAAATCAATTTAATAACCCCTATCAACTGAAACCAACTAATTTTGTAAGTGTACTAGAGTGTTTATGTGTCATCATGCCACGTGGATGCTGAGTTGGACCTCCTCCAAGTCGATTGTTTACAATTTTTTCACAAATCTGGTTAGAAAAAATTCTGAAAAATAGGCTTCAAAGATGAGTGTATAATTTCCAAACCCTTATGGATTTGCAGAAACTTGGAGAGGTTTTTATATATGGACCTGTGATGAAGAAAAACCTCTTTCATATTTCCAAAATACTTTTTCATTTGGTCTGAAATCAAACTTGAACTTGACTGCTAAAACAGTCATGTACAGAAATTTTCATAGCGTAGTTTAGTAGCGAAGTTGTTTTTGTCCTTTGTATTTTCCTTCTGCCACCTCTGTTGGTCAAACAATTTTTTTCAGGTAAAAATGAGTGAATACCATCAACCTCCCTCCTTGGATCTTCAAAAATTTGTTTTTATAGGCAAAAAAGAATCTTCAGAAATTTCGTAGCGTTTTTTGGCCTTCAAGCCTAGAGCATGCTACGAAACTACCTTATGATGGAGAAAATTGCACAATCTTTCTTTTTCTTCAAAATTTCATCTATAGGTCTGAAAATTGATATAATGAAATATGATCATGCAAACTCGCCTCTTACCCTCTTCAAAAAACATCATTTTAACCTTTAGCAAGTTTATTTATCACTAAAATGACTCTGTTTTTTCTGAAAACATAGGGTTCAGAGATGAGCTCTTATATCGCTATCCTTGATATATATTGCAAAATTGAACGACATTTTTGTAGTTCATTATGTCGTGAACAAAAACCTCTCTTGGTTTTTTTTAAAACCATCTCGAGTTGTCTAGAATCTGCATTCTAAAAACATGTATAAAACAGGAAAATTTTGCATTCTGAAAATAGAGCTGAAAGACATCTCTGAATATCCCAATTTGAAGAACCTTTGAGAAAAGTGAAAGAGGTTACTATTATTTGATATGTTCTTAGCAATAACCTCTCTCAGTTTCTTACAATACTTCTCTTTTTGGCCATAAACTTCTCTTGAAGTTGACTGCTCAAAAGTCAAAAAACAGAGAAATCCTCATATTTGCTACTAAATTATTAGCAAGTTTCGTTGCGAAATCTGCCTATTTTGCACTAAATTCGATACGAAAATGTGTAAAACTGGCTAGTGCCTCTCTTTTTTTAAATTTGATGACTATGCAAGTGAACCCAAGGTGGGTTATTGTGGATACAACCCTGATGATAAGACTAATGAAGTGTCTATGACCTATAATAAACATGATTAAGTGAATTTCTCATCAAATGAATGATCTAACCTAATGAGACAAGGTGAAGCTTATGATGACCCTATCCATCAAAAATTAAAAATTTATCTATGATATCAAAGATGTATGAGAGTTGAGCACAAGAAACTAAAGACCTTATCAAGAGGAAAATACTTACTACGTTGAGCTTGGTGACAAGAAGATCTATTCTATAAGAGGAATTGGATCAACCTTGTTGGAGCTAGAGAATGGAGGAAATATTCATCTCAAAAGCATCATATTTGTTCCAAGTTTTAAAAATAATCTACTTTATATTTCATGTATAGAAGACAAGGGAGATATATTTGTTTTTATAGATGGAAATATTATAGTATGGGATAAATACTCTAGCATCAAAAATGAAAAGATGATTAGGATTCATGAGGAAGACTCTGCAGATTTTTGACTCCTCACTATCAAGTGATTCCATGTGAACTTTGGCATAGAAGGTTTGGTCACCTTCACTACAAAATATTACCAACTCTAAATTCAATGGTGAATGACATCCCTAAACTCAAAGATGATCATAAAGGAGTATGCAAGGGATGTGCATTAGGTAAAAATGTCAAGAGACCATTTGGAATCAGTGCTTTAAGGTCGATAGAAATTATAGATCTCATTCATTCTGATGTATGTGGTCCTATGTCTACAAAGTCTCTTGGAGGTCATCTATATTATGTGACATTCATTTATGACCATTCAAGGAAAACTTTGATGTACTTGCTGAAATCCAAGGATGAAGTATTCAACAAATTTCAAGAATTCAAAGCTCAAGTGGAGAACCTTACAGAAAGGAGAATAAATATACTAAGATCTGAAAATGGAGGAGAATACACTTCAAATTAAATCATATATTTATGTAAGGAGGCTGGGATTAAGAGGAAGTTTATAGTCCCATACAATCCTAAATAAAATGGAGTTGCAAAATGAAAGAATCGATCTATTGAAGAAAGTGTAAGAGCCATGTTACATCATCAACATTTACCAAAAATTTTGTGGGGTGAAGAAACAAAGATTTTTGTATATATTCTAAATCGAAGTCCTCACATATCACTAGAAAACTGAACTCTTGAAGAAGCATTCATTGGAAAGAAACTGAGTGTGGACCATCTCTGAATATTTTCTTGTCTTGTCTATATTCACATTCCAAAATATAAAAGAAATAAGTTGGATCCTACAAGCATGAAGGAAATACTTTTTGGCTACAATCGTACTTCAAAGCCATATAGGATCTACATAAAGGAAGGACACTGAATAAAAGTAAGTCGAGATATGATCTTAGATGAAATTATTACATTCAATAAATCAAAGGACCTCCCGATGGATTCTCGCGATGAATAAATTCCAATATTTGAAGAAGAATGTACCATGGAGGAAGAAGACTCAAATCATGAAGATGAAGGTCCTAGTGATCTTGTACAACCTATTATCCTCCCTTAAAGCAGAAAGAGACTTAATTGGTTGAAGTCTACCCTTATAGATGCAAAAGGACATTCAGAGAAAGTAAGAAGCCCAAAATATATTCATGATATGCAGCCTATATGACGAAGTTAATAGAAGGAGAGTCATCCACCTTTGAATAAGTTGTCAAACATCAAGAATGGAAAGATGCCATGAATGAAGAGTACCAATCAATAATGAAAAATGGATTTAGGTAGATCGTACCTAGGCATGGAGACAAATGTATGGTAACTTCCAAGTGGCTCTACAAGATTAAACATGCAATAGATGGAAGTATTGATAAATATAAGGAAATATGTGTGGCTAGGGGCTTCTCTCAATAGGAAGGCATCAATTATGAAGAGACATTTGCACCTACAACAAGGTATACAAATATACATTCATTGGTCACTTTGGCAACATCGATGGTATGGAACATCCATCAACTAGATGTCAAGATAGGATTCATGAATGGCACTATCGATGAAGAAGTATATATAGAAAAACCCTTGGGATTTGAAGTAAAATGTAGAGAGACTTATGTCTGCAGGTTGAATAAGGAATTATATGGCCTTAAGAAAGCACCAAGGGCATGGTATGCAAGGATGGATGCATACCTACAAATATTGGGCTTCTCGAAGAGTTCTACTGATCTGAATTTCTACATAAAGGTTGTGAAGGATGATCTCGTAATCATTCTTCTATATGTGGATGATCTTTTCATGACAGGTGTGGAAGGTTGTATTTAAGAGTGCAGGAGCAACTGGTAGCAGAATTCGATATGAAGGATCTAGGGCTAATGCATTATTATTTAGGGTTGGAAGTATGGCAAGGACCTGCTGAGATTTATCTAGCTCAAGGAAAGTATGTGATCGAGATGCTTAAGAGGTTTGGCATGATGGATCGCAAACCTATGCCAACCCATATAATCACAAATTTGAAAAGGATAAGAAGTTCTAATTTAAGCTTGGTGGATCTGACAAGGTATAGACAATTGATTGGCACACTGATGTATTTGGTAAATACTCAACCAGACATTTGTTTGACAATGAATTTTATTAGTTAGTTCTATGTAGATCCCAAGAATGATCATTGGATAACAACCAAACATATACTGATATATCTACAAGGAACAATCCACTACTGCCTGGAGTATGATAAGAGGAATGATGTCCACTTGATTGGATATACATATTCTGATTGGGGAGGCAATGAGATGGATGGGAGAAGTACTACTAGAGGATAATTTAGTTTGGGATCCTGCATGGTATATTGGATGAGTAGAAAGAAAGAATCGGTTTCTTTGAGTAGTGTTGAGGCTGAATTGTTATGGAAGTAAATCCTCTCTGCAGACAGAGACGATCCTTCTAGCCCTAGAGCGGGACTAGTAACAAAAGGACAAACTAGAGTGTAAGTTCCTAATTACTGAATGAAATAGACGAGCTAGATCGACCTACCTGGAGTCCTGCTGTCGTTGTGGTTGTTGTAGTGGTGGCCACTCGATTCCTGTCTCGGCAAGTCATGATCCTTTCACAGTGATACTTGGATACCTGCACAAGATCAACAAACAAGAGCAGCGGACGAAGCAACAATCTCATTCATAATTACTAACCAATCAAGGAGGGCTAAGAATTTTGCATTAATAAAATACATCAACATGACATGGGAACCAGACAATAGTTATACATATTTAGTAATAGAAGAAAGAGTTACAACCAAGCCTTGACGTCGCAACCTCCTTCGGCAGGGTTCAGATGAAGCACATCTCAATGATTGTCAGGGAATTCAGATGGGGAAAGGCACAAGCCTAAGCTCTCTCAATGAGGAACTCTTCCATTCTATCTTGAATAGAAATCTCTCCAGCGTCTCTGCTACAATATCTTCAGTTCAACTCAGCTAGCTTCATCAATGGAGGATGAGCTATATTTATAAAGGGGGAGGAGGAGGTTGGGATCCCTACTATGGTGGTAGGGAGGCCTTATCCTTTGGGAGGTTTCCCCAAAAGGTGGAAACAAGAGGCCAAAGGAGAAAGGCCGTGGTTATTCAATCGAACCACTCCCTATGACTCATCCATGAGGGCGTTGTGATCGGAACTTTGCCTCTATTTTAAAAAAAAATTCCATAAACATATTGGCGTGGGTGGCTAACTGAGACAGAGCGCCAGCTAGCACGGGGGCCAGTGTTAATCTGCCTCATCAGCGCGAGGGCATAACGAGCTACCAGCGCCAAGGCAAAAACAGGTGTTTTTGGTGGTCTGTCCAAGAAATGGTCAACAGAAGGAATGTTGTCCTCATGGCAAGGGATGAAATAATGGTATTTTCAGGGCATGACACTTTATTTTGATCACAGAAATGAGCCTCCAATGTGCGGGATGGGGATTGCAGGGACAGTGATAAAATGATGTGTAACATATGCCCCCTAAATAATGAGGTCCGAGAGAGAGGAAGGGGTGAAATGCTTTACAAGAATGCGTTCGAACCAAACATTGTTGTCGGAAGACTTGCAATGAAAAATACAACTAATATCTCTGATACATGAACATGTGGTATGGGCACAGCTATCCATAATAGAGTACATATAAATTGAGATCCAAGGTATGGACGCAGCCATCCAGCAGTAAGGATCAACAAATAGACTCAGGTATGGGCGCAGCCATCCAATCAAAAGAGTCATGTAATAAATTCATGATAAATCATAATATCCCGCAGACTGGATCTTATCAGACAAAACGCAGGGTATTTCTCTCCATCTCGACCCGAACAAGTACAAATTCAAGCATGTGAATATGCGAGCTGAAGTCGAACATGTAGGAAAGTCACTTGAATACCAGCCAATAATGAAGATGTTAACAAGTGCAAGAGAAACCACCAATAATGACAATGGATCTCAAAGTACAATAGGTACAATCCACAGAATGTGAATAGTGAGTTGGCGTCAAGCACCCGCGGAATCACTCGATCAAAGGCTAATGATGTGGACCTATTGTTGAATGTGAAGAACCTTCCATTGAGGCATGAAAGCTCCAAGGTACCGGTAGGGATTCTCTAGACCAACTTCCTGGATAATGATCTGAGGTCGACAGGAAATGACCTGGTCGAAGGAGGGCCATAATGTATCCCACATCATCGAGAGGAACATAATGATAGTGAATCAGGACCAACA
Organism: Pinus albicaulis; assembly: GCA_034641835.2. NCBI lineage: Eukaryota > Viridiplantae > Streptophyta > Pinopsida > Pinales > Pinaceae > Pinus > Pinus albicaulis. The sequence continues at coordinate 91,545 of JAXQQM020075110.1, forward strand.
GAGAATCAAAGGGAGGTTTAAAACTGCAAAGGCAAACTTCTCTTGAACATATCAGTGACACGACTCTGGATTTGGCAGTATTTGACATCAAGGGATCTGAGGTCATGGTGACGTGGCAAAGAGCAGATGAGAGGTCAAAACAGATTACCCAAACCCATGGAGGAAAAATATGACGAAATAAGATGTCCCCAACCCGACATGAATGCAAACGAGTGTCATATTCAAGAGTGACATATTGCCAACACAACTAAAATATGGTTCAATTTTCCCCCACCATTTCTGGCAAGTACCCCAATTAATTTTGAAAACAAGCTTGAAGGGGATAGCATATGCTTGTGCTGTAAGTTTTTCCTTCGAACAAATCCAACCTAGTACATTTTATGAGCCCTAGGAAGGAGTAACTCGATGAACGTCATGATGACGATTTATGATGTCACCAGGGTTTAATGAGTCTGACAAAGGAAGAACTCGGCGTCTTTTCATGTTTAGAGAGTTTGAAAAGAAGCGGGAAAGAAAACTCCAGCATGTCCCTTTTCGTAAGTATTCTCTCAGATCTGAAAAGGTAGAAAACAATATCTAAGAGAACCTCTTAGTCGTGATAGGCTAAGGTATTCCTTTTTCGTAAATAATCTATCCCAGCCCAAAAAAGGGGTAAACGTATACTGGGTAGATATCGTTTCGCAGCCATTTAACGAGTTTAAAATGACAAGAGTCTCGGAAATATTTTCAGTTTTAGAGAGTCATAAAAGAGCTGAAAGATGACTGCAGTAGTGGCTTTTTCGTGTTTTTACCGAGCCCGAAAAAGTATAAAATACAACTCGTGACTTCATCACTATCACATTAAAGACCTGTCGTTGCACAAGAGACAAACGTAAAACCCATTTCTTGAAATAACATAATGTAATAATCGAAAAACGTGTCTCAAAACCTAATTAGCATTCTGAAAAGTTATAAAATGCCAAAAATGGTAAAAAATAATTACTTCTTTTCCCTCTTGTGGAGCAATAGTGAGCCATTTTACCTTGTGATTTTGCAGTGACGATAGCGGAAAATCCAGCAAACCAATATCGAATCCGTTTGTTCCAGGTAAGAGCCGACATCCTTCCCCATATTTTAAGCATTCTTTTTGTTCCTGCAATCTTCATTTTTTATTCCTGAGGGGGAAATTGTGAAAATTAGGGCATGGCAGTTGGCGCGGGTTTCGGGCACGGACTCACGCCAACTGTCCGATTTTCTAAAGTGGGGCGCGTCCATTGGTGCGATTGTTTTCAAAACAGTCACGCCAACCACGTAGACCTCTCAAATAACTCCCAATGCAAGAAAACATGTCTAAATTTCACAAATTTCAGCTTTGGATTTGGCTAATAATGTCCATATGAACATATTTGTAGGTGAAAGAGTGACAAAATGGTGATAGAGTGGAAGGAACAAGAACACACTAAAGAGGTTGAGCTTGCCATGGGAAGTGTGAGATGCATGGAAGCTCTCAGATACTATGGACTGAATAAGTTCTTCATGACACCATGCCTCAGAGCTCAACCAGAGCTGCTGCAATACTTGATCAGTATCTAGAAAGAGGATTAGGAAAAATTCATTCTTCGAGATCAGGAGCTTTAGTTTGATGTTTCTGATATTTATTTCATAACAGGACTGTCGTGGAGGGGGGTAGCATCGATCTTGACCGGCACCCAGCCCACTATGGAGATCATGGGCATGGTGATTGACAGGGTATGCCCGGGAGCACGGAAAGGATCAAAAAGCGGGAAGGTGGATATCCAAACTATCCCAAATTTAACACTAAGGGTAGTGCTACACACGATCACATGAGCTGCAGGAACACAAGCACCGCACGAAGTAACAAAAACACAGCTACTTCTTGTTGTATATTGCTTGTCACCTACCATCTACAACTGGGCAAAGGCAGTAACAATCAATATAAAACGTCAGCTAACAAAGTGAAAGAAGACCAAATTGAAACAGTTTGGTTATGGATCCATCCTTGTATCGTTCATTCTAGAACGATTACCAATATTTCAGTGTCATGAGGTGATAGTCCCAACACCACCAACACTGGAACCACGGATGTCTCGATGGGCAGCTCTGATGCCAAGGTCAGGGGGCGGTCAACAGATGTTCTAGAGACCGGAGTTTTTTTATTGGCTCTACTGACAGTTGATTTTCATGGAGAACTAGCCCTATTCTGGCACAGATTTCACTGGTGATCCAGACCTCCCACTCCCGGAAGGAGAGAATTTGGATGAAGCACTCGGTAAGACTCATTTTTAATTTTATGAGTATTATGAATTTTTTTGGTATGTATGTTCGAACAACTAATCCATGCATTTCCAGATGTAGGCCCAGAAAGACCTGCAGGGATGTATCTGACAACGAGGCGAATACCTCGTGATTTTGATGTTTCCCCTCAAGGTGAGGAGGAGGAAATCATGCACAACCTGGAGGGAATCGCCTGTGGGGTCCCAGACTATGCGTGGTTCGACGATGTTCCTCGTGCATATCAAAGACATATTGTAGGGGTGTCAAACCGAGTTCACCGCTTGCTGAGGCAGCTTGTCCGGGCAATGACATGTTATCATGACCATCATGTCGATTAGACACCTAGGCTTTTATTTCTGCATGTTGTTATGAGACATGGTGTCTCAGTATGTAACAGAAACACACATATTTTTTGAAATTTATGATTTTACTTAAATTTTTCAAACTTATATATATATATATATATATATATATATATATATATATATATATATATATATATATATATATATATATATATATATATATATTCCTATTTGATATGAGTCTTTCATGTGATGATGATTTTCCAAATTATGCAAATGACTAATACAATGTTAGCTAATGTACTAGTTAAATAATCTGCATAATAAGTAACGACCCAAAAGAAAGGAAAATGTTTACAAAGCACACCAAGCCAAAAGATTTCATTTTTACGCAAGCTCGAAAACAAAAGTAAATTATGCTTGAAATTGGTTTCATTTTTACGCAATCTTGAAACAAAGGTAAATTATGCTTGAAAAAACAGGCACGGGCATACCCCCAGCATGGTGACTCAATTCGAGGTACAGGCCCCCCAAGCTTCAGTCCAGCTGTAATGAATGAAAAGCAAATGGAGTGAAGGTTCAAATTACGAGATCAGAGAAAGACTTGAATGGGATTTTACGAGATCTGGTCAAAGACTCGAATTGAACGGGAACGTGTTTCATTATTTTAATGAGGTTGACACATTAAAAGAACTATCCTCATGAATTAATTCATTTTTTTAACGAGGTTGACATAGAAGATGAACTATCCTCGACACCTTGTTTCATTTTTTAATGAGCTTGACACAAGAAAAGGAACTCTGCTCGGGAGACCTTGTTTCATTTTTTAAGGAGCTTGACACAAGAAAATGAACCATGATCTGCACGACCTCTCATCATGTTGAATAATAAGTCATGGTGTCCAATAGGTTCTCATATGATGGGATAACAACATCTCGGAAATCAGGATCCAATGCCCCTAGGACACGACGCACAACGACACTGTCACTGAATGCAAGCATGGGACAGGTAGCCACATAATTAACCTGCGGTAGGGAAGATACAATCGACAGATAAAGACCCAGAAGGGATGATGGTGGACCAGATGTCACGTCAGGACCAAATAATGAAAGCTGATCAATGGTCATGATCCGTCCTTTGTGTGGAAAACAGATCACACAAAAGAGGGAGGAGACAATTGGGCCCATGGCATAAGCATAGTCGCGCCCCAAGATTAAATTAAAATCCAAGGGGCCTGGTACAACCATCATGTCTATATAGGCGATTTTCCATCCCAAAGTAATAGGAAATTTCGGAAGGATCCCTAATGGTTGACTAGTTCCTCTATTAAAGGCCAATAGATTCTACGTAACAAGCTTTCCAAGTAATTGAATACAGAATACTAATAGATGCACCTTCATCTATAATTGTGCTAGGTATGGTCATATCGAAGACCTATACCGTGATCTCAAAAGGCACATAAGAAGGAAGGTGGTATCCCGCAAATCGACTCCAATCGAAGGAAACAACCATAATACTTGGAGGGGGTACCATAGAACTGAAATGGTCATCCCCTGGTGTTACCAGGGTAAGAGGAGCATCCTCCCTAACCTCAGACATGGGAGTAGGAAGAGAAACTTTTTGAGTCACGGGGACAAGAGAATATTTCTCCAAGTACGAGGAATCTGAAGAAACAAGAAGAACATGAGGGGGATGCGCTCCACTCTCGACGGAAAAGACTTGATGAACCATAAGCGGGATCAGATCGATCGATTCCTCGACCAATGGTTGGTCAAGAATGGATTTGTGAATTTGAATTTCCGAGGGAGCGAGATCGACCAAAGATGAATATTGATCAATTGAAGAATCAACCAGCGGAGGACTCGAAAAAAGTTTCTGGTAGCCAACCGAAAGGCAGGGTGCAGAAACAGTAGGGTTGTCCAACACTCTCGTGGCTTCATCCATGTATGGAAAAAGGTGAATGGGATGATACCCTTCACACAACCTACAGGGATTGGTAATATTACCCTGTTTCTTATGATTCTTATCAGTACTAGTCGAAGATGTGTCACCAACATGACTTCTAGAAGCCAAAGGCAACAGCAGACGGCTGTTGGACCATGCTTCAATTACCTTGGGAATGCCAGGGCAGTCTCAAATAAGATGGTCACCTTTGCATAACATGCAATGGAATTTGACTTTCTGTGGAAGGTTGGATGGTTTATCAATGGAAGGTGTTTGAGGTGCAATAGTCGCAGAGTTAGCCTCTCTCTTATCTGACTTCTTCTTCTTCGTCTTCTTCTTCTTCTTCTTAGCCACCTGGTTACTAGAGTCAAAACTTTCATAAGGCAAAGTAGAAGAGGAGGACGAAGAAACAGGCGAAGAAGGGGATAGGTCCACTTTAGAATCAACATGATGTTGTTCAAGTGGAGGGGATGGTTGTACAGGGGGCAGAATACTTGAGACCACAGAGGTGGAGAATAACCAAACAGGAAACCCAACAGTTAACCCAGGCAGGGACAATGTTGCCATATAAGGAGCACCAACGTTCCCAAAAGCAGGAAAAGGACCAGGATTTCCTTCGGATGGTATTCCTTGGTTAGTAAACTCTGGAAATGTTGCCATTGGAAACAACCATAAAACAAAATGCTAAGGAAGATAACTTTAACCAGGAATATTTCGTGGGCAGTTAATATTTTAAGACACTGGAACAAAACTCTGTCGTTTCATATTTTAAGAGTCGAGAAAGAGGCAAAAGGTGACTCTATCACTTTCAGGTTGAAATGAGCGTGAAAGGACAAGCGCTCGATGATCTCTTCTCTTTTTAAAGAGTCACGAAAAGATCGAAATGACTACTTTGGTAATCTAAGAAAGAGGGTGTACCAAGTTTCCGTGAACTGCCATATACACCTTGGTGATCAAATGAAAGAGAAATGACCAAGGACTTTCCGTACGTGCAGGTAATCTCCCTGAATGTTGTGTTCGGTGTATCACAGTTATAGGGCAGCAGACTTGGCTTCCTATGGATAAAGGATTTGAACTTATAGGGGGCTCCCTTTATATACTCGATGGTATGGGGAGAAAAAGTTCGTACTAGCGTTGTCTAAAGCCAACAGGCAAACGAAAACTACTAGGTTTTAAGATGCTAAAACACATCTCTAGCCTAGACCACTAAAATATTTGCGTTAGGTTCCAATGTTTCCTTAGGTTAATTCAATTGATTTTATCGTTGATCTTGAATTATGTTACAATTTCAAGGCCCTACCGAATGTCGATCTCAAATTTCCTAAATGCAAACTATATGCAAATGAACACCATTTTCCATTCAATGAATGTTAATTACGAGAAGAATAGAGATATTTCAAACAATAGAAATCAAATGAAACCAAACGAAGAAATCCGCTAATGCATCTAATTCAATCAAGCGAAAAATGAAAAATTCTTTCCTAGTTACTCAATCACTTGTTTTGCAAAAGAAATTTCCTTTTTCATGCAAACGAAAGAATGTAATTTTTTTATTATTTCAATGAAATAAAGCACGCAATGCACTAATTACATGAAAACAAAAACAAAAAACAAATCGAGCACTAGGTTGAGGATTGCGAATGTAAATAGATAATCTGAATAATTCAAAGAAAGGAACACAAACACAAAAATGCACTCAAACCAATGGCACACTTTTCCAATCAAAGAAACAATCCAAACAAGAAATGTGATCTATGTTTGGAGCAGCAAGAAGAAAAATCAAACGAAACTCGAAATGATCATTCAATCAAAGCAAACGCTCAAAGGATCAAATATAACTAAAGGCAATTGATCAAGAGATGTGATTGGAAATAATAAAAAAGACTCAACTTTCAATCAGAAGGCTTCGTGAGCTAATACACTCAGAAACCATAAGGCCATAAATTGCGCTGATAAGTAAACAGGTGTACAATTGAGAAGAATAAGTCTATGACAGTCAAAACAATCTCAATAGGACAATTGCAGATCAGAAAACCACCCAGAGGCAAGAACAACTGACCAAAAACCTCAAAAGAGTTTTTAAACCAAACCCTACAGGATTCGGCGCGACTGTAAGGCAGTAATCCGTGCCAAACAGGGATTGGCGCTAGTGCAACACAAGCAACATGAGCTAATCGGCGCGACTGTTCAATCCAAAAACGCGCCAAGCCGGATATATATGGGAGCATGGGAAATCTAATGAGCAGAGGTCAATCTTGACACTCTGGAGCTGAACAAGAGGACTCTAATAAAGCAAGCAGACCAGAAAAGATAAATAAACAAGTAAACGACCGAATTCGACTTGACAAGGAAAAAAATAAAAACTCACATTGTTCCCCGGTGGAGTCGCCAATTTTTTATGGAAGTATATCCTCTTTGTAGACAGAGACAATCCTTCTAACCCTAGAGTGGGTCTAGTAACAAAAGGACAAACTGGAATGTAGGTTCCTAATTACTGAATGAAATAGATGAGGTAGATCGACCTACCTGGAGTCCAATGCTCTCGTTGTGGTTGTTGTAGTGGTGGCCTCTCGATTCCTGTCTTGGAAAGTCACGATCCTTTCGCAATTATACTTGGATACTCACGCAAGATCAACAAACAAGAGCAGCGGACGAAGTAACAATTTCATTCATAATTACTAACCAGTCAAGGAGGGCTAAGCATGTTGCATCAATAAAATACATCAATCGACATGGGAACCAGATAATATTTATTAATAGAAGAAAGAGTTACAACCAAGCCTTGATATCGCAGCCTCCTTCAAAGGGGTTAAGATGAAGCGCGTCTCAATGATTGTCAGGGAATTCAGACGAGGTAAAGGCACAAGCCTAAGCTCTTCCAATGAGGGACTCTTCTATTCAATCTTGAATAGAAATCTCTCCAGCGTCTCTTCTACAATATCTTCAATTCAAATCAGCTAGCTTCATCAATGGAGGATGAGATGTATTTATAGAGGGAGAGGAGGAGGTTAGGATCCCTACTATGGTGGTAGGGAGGCCTTATCCTTTCGTAGGTTTCCCCAAAAGGTGGAAACAAGAGGCCAAAGGAGGAAGGTTGTGGTTGTTCAGACGAACCACTCCCTATGACTCATCCACGAGGTTGTTGTGATCGAAACTTCACCTCTATTTTTTAAAAAAATTCCATAAACAGATTGGCGCGGGTTGCCAACTGAGACAGAGCACCAGCTGGCGCAGGGACCAGAGTTAATCTGCCTCCTCCGCGCGAGGGCATAACAGGCTACCAACGCCAAGGCAAAAACATGTGTTTTTGGTGGTCTGTTTAGGAAATGGTCAACAGAAGGAATGTTGTCCTCATGGAAAGGGATGCAATAATGTTATTTGCAATGCATGACACTTTATTTTGATCACAAAAATGAGCCTCCAATGTGCAGGATGGGGATTGTAGGGACAGTGACAAAATGCTGTGTAACATGAATATATTGCAGCCTGTGAAGTAAGCAGCGAATTTATTTGGTTGAGGAAGCTACTATCCAACTTGTTTGAAGGACCAATGGACCCTACAATGATACATTGTGACAACACCAGTTTTATAAGGTTGTATAAAAACCCAGTGTTCCATGGAAATACAAAACACATAAATAACAAGTATCACTACATTTGAAAGTTGTTTTAGGATGGAGTGTTGTAGCTATAGTATATCTCCACTAATGAACATTTAGTTGACATCTTGAAAAAATTTCTTCCTAATAAGAAGCTCGTGTACTTGAGAAACAAGCTTGTTCTTGTTGATATATCCTCCCTAGTTGAGAGGGAGAGATAAACACGTCATTATTGTCTTCACTTCGTGAGGAAATAATGGAGGATTGGGTAAGCATCTAGCATCTGATACTCTTTGAGGATAAGGTAGGGCATCCAAGGTAAGGGTAGTCGAAGAGGAAATTCCTCGAGGATTGGTTATTCCAAGATAGGAATAATCCTGGAAGGACATACCCTATGAATACTCGGGTGGGGTATGTGCCTTGAGAGACAATGGTGATGGTGTTTATTAGTCATTGGTCTCGCCAACATTGTGCTCTGATATTGTGGAGAGATAGAGTTGCTAGTCAAGGCCTTGTTATGTGACAGTGTTGGTTGATGCGATGCAAAGAGATGGATTACCAATCAGACTCCTCTTATGATATCTCTTAGGTTTGAGAAAGTCCATGTACCATTTATGAATACCTTCCTAGTTAAGAGGGAGTGTTGAAATATGTGTAACTAGGTTAGGTCTTCATAAATATGAAATGTACTTTTGATTCTTGTATATCGTAAAATGAAAGAAAGAAAAAAATATTACTGTTATTTTTGTAAAATGGGTTTCATGCTCAAGGTCTTTTATTTTAGAGGTTAAGCACTCATTCAGTGCTTCTAGGGTTTGTCCTAGGGTCAAGAAATCAAAAGAGTTGTTGTCATATGTAGAAGACCCCATCAGACACATTGTAACTTGTGAAAAGAATGATTGTTGTATTTAAAAGTGTAAAAATACCCTCCAAGACCAAGTCGACCTGGAAGATAAGAAGTCAGCCTCAACTAGGGCATTTTGTCTGCCTTGGAAGCCTATATATAGTATGTAACTTGACCTCCTATGGACATCAATCATTCTCTCATCATTCAAGCGAAGGACAAGAAGAAGGCTAGGCTTTTGCTATTGCAAGATAGAACTTGGAGAAATTGGAGAAAGAAGGTTGAAGGAAGGTCTACTAGGTCATTGATCCATATTTATGCAGGAACGCAAATAAATACATAAATAAACATAATCATAGAGATGCAACAGAAAATATCCTTCATTTCATTAATATCAAATAACTTAAATAATCTTACACACAGAATGGAAATAAACTAGCTCGAGCGATGGTAGGTTATCTTTGAGAAGATATGTGGCGGCTACATGCCTGTGAACTATGTTACAATGAGGCTCGACAAACTATTTGTTATTAAGAAACAATAGAAAACCCCAAACATCCAAAAACCTAACCCTAGGAGATGAGGCGCCAAAACTATGGGCTCCATTTGGGTAAATTGGTACATCAACTTTCCAAGGACGTAACTTTGGCATATGATATTTGTTTGACATGCAGCATACCTCATTAGAAACGTCGTTTAGGGCCTCAAAACAGCTCCGGAATTTTAGGACCCAAAAAAAACTACAAAAAATAGTAAATTGTGCTATAATTAAGGAAACTGAAAAACTGAAAGAAACAATGGTGGGGATCCAAGTGGAATAGGCAGGTGGCCATCAATATCCACTTGGACCAGTCCTCCCCCGTTAGGAAGAAATGGTCCCCATTGTGTTGAGTTCCTCCATGATATGAGGAAACTTCTGTTGAACTTGGTCCCTGGTGAGCCACTCGCCTTGGTGTAGGAGTTGGCCAGATTTGACAACCCGATACAACTGGATCTTCTGCTAGCGAGTGCTCTTGATCTGTGTGTCCATGATCTGATTAGTTGTGGCATGTTCCATGTAGTACGGGTTTAACTATGTTGGTGTGAGTTGTTATGCAATGTCATATGTGTCCAATAATGGTTGACAGTAAGGTCGAAGGCAGCCACACTGAACACTCAGTGCAGACCAAGGAATGGCAGAACACTGAGCTAGAAAGCATTGTCACCTATAGCCATGGTGATGGTATATGACCCATATCAGAGTGGTTGAAGCTTATGGTGGGGCCTAGTGAGGTGTTCCTTCTGCAAATGTAACCAAACTTTGTTGGCTTTCTGAAACTTGTGTGGCACCCGATGTTGATCACGTCGCTGCTTGTACTTAACATTGGCCCTGTCCAATATATCATGGACCTGTTGGCGAATGTGTTGAATGTGCTCAATGAAGTTTTTCCCCTTGTCGGCTTCGGACTGGACATGAGCCAGATCTTACTCAGTAGCTGCAAATGGAATGGCCACATCAATGGGACATAGTCGTTGGAATCCCAAGCCCACCTGAAAGGGGTTGTGGCCAATTGAGTTATGGAGAACCCGATTATAGTTGTGTTGGACATAAGGGAGGCTTTCATCCCATGTTCGTGGATGCTTCAAGTTGTACATGCATAGAATGTGCATAATCATCCTATTGACGACCTCTGTTTGGCCATCAATTGAGGGGTGGAAAGTTGTGGACTTATTGAGGTTGGTGTCCAGCATCGATCAAATACTTGACCAAAATGTACTGAAGAACCTGTTGTCCTGATCTGAGATAATGGACTGTCAGATCCCAAAATGTACCCACACTCGCTCAAAGAATAGTTTAGTAATGGATTTTACTATGTATTATTCTTGTTGGCCGCCATACTGGCCATCTTAGAGAATTTTTCGATGACCACAAAAACATAGTTGTTTCCATGCTTGGTAGAAGGAAGGTCTGACATGTAATCGATGGAGATGGATTCCCAAAGTCCACTAGGGATAGGCAATGGAGTATATAGGCCTTGCTTCTTGATGGTCGGTTTGGAAATGGTGCAGGCAGAGCAAGATTTGATGTACTTCCCGACATCATGTCGAAGGTTCGGCCAATAGAAATACATCTACAGTATTGCCACTGTTTTCTTGACCCCGAAATGTCCATCGACTCGACTGTAGTGCGCTTCCAAAATCATCTTGGAATTTTCGCTTGAAGGAACATAGAGGTGTCCTAGGTGGCATAACAATGCATCCTAGAGGTGAAAATATGGAAATTACTTACCCTCCAAGAAAGTTTGGTATGTGTTACTGAATTCTCATTAGGGGAATTTTGAGGTCTAAAATGGGCCTCCTAAGGAAATAATAAAATAATAGCTAAACCAATAAAATAATATTTATGAATTTTCAATTCACTTTTTGCACCACAATCAATGTAACCATAGTTAAATTCAATTCAAAATTTGTACCAAAATAAAATTAATAAAACAATTGTATTGATGTGACTATAAATAAGAATGAGCTTTTTAAGAAAAAATCATTATCATTGAACAACTAATGCATTTGTCCTTTGTACTTAAATAACTTAAAATAAAATATAAATATAAATTTATAAATTCTTAATTATATTATATGCTATTAATTAAAATCTATATTATTTAAATTGTATAATAACATGTAACTAATATAACATACAAAAATATAATATAATAAATGTATAGGGATATGCATTGTTTCTTTCAAGAAATATGAAATGATAATAATATATGTTTATTCAAAAAAAAAGTTAGGACATTTATTATGAGTACTTTACTTTGACTTTAAAAGTACTTAGAGCACTACCATGGTTAACCATGAGTTTTTATCTACCATTGAGAATGTGACAAGTGAGTACCTTTAACTCAAGAAATGTCACCTCAACCATTAGCGATGATGTCATCCCCTAAAATGTGATTGGTTCTCATAAAGTGAATTTTGATTGTACATTTTCCTTATGAGGCCCATTTTAGATCTCAAAATTCCCCTAATGGGATCACTTTTGTAGAGATGCAACCAACCCAAAGTCTCGTGCCAACAAGAATCGAGCATAGTGGTTAGCTCCACGATCAACGGTCGATTGAGGCAGTCTGCAATAGTATTGGTGTTTCCCTTCTTGTACTTTATGTTCAAATGTAATTTTTGCAGATATGTGGACCATTTATGATGGCGATCGTGTAGAAATTAGCTGAATAAATCACTTATTCATTGAAGATTAACCTGGTCATATATCAATTTCGAATTGCATACATAACACATAACCTTCTTCTACAATTAATTGTCACATGCGGAAATAACAGAAGCAATCTCACATCAAATCAATCACACATTAACTCAGTATGTATGGGAAAGCCTATAGCTGAAAACCCCGCAGCTATTGTGTATATTATAATGGAGAAATCATGTAACAATCATAGTACAAAAACTCTTTACAAGCTCTCATGCACTACCTCCCATGCTACACACTATCAAGCTAGATCTAGCAAATCACTTGCTCCAATCCTTAGCCACTTGATAGCCAACCTTGATTGCGTATTTCAAAGCTATGGGATAGCCTCTTTATATAGATAAACCACCAGCCTAAACTTTGCAATACTCATAGCTTACTCCACCTATCTATGTGTTGCAAATAGCAACAGTATAGTTACAATTGATAGCTAACTCTACCCTTTCATCTATCTCTTTCACTGGTCTTCACTGAACTGATCATGCACTGTAGTGAACTGAAGTGTTCTTGAGTTGACTAATGAGTTAATATTTAGTAAATTAAATATTATTTAATTTACTCCACTCATATCTAATTGATTAGTTAGTTTAACTAATCCCAACTAGTTCAACTAAAATAAATAGAACATAACTCCACTATTTGTCCCGTTAACTCCTCCAAAACTTCTGCCACTGAAGTCTAACTGAAGTAAACCATGCAAGATGCCATCAAACCCTAGGAACCACGTGATTCCTTGTGTCAGTTGCATGAGCCACCTCCATGACTCAAACTGAAGTGCGCCAAGAGAGTAAACTGCTATTTATAGTCAAAATATTATTAAGGGTAAATAATATTTGACTTCCATATTTTTAGGAGATCAGTCTAAAAATAGCCTGGGTCCTAAAAATTAGGGTCTCATCTATTTTTACCGACATGTAGCATCCATCAAGAATCTCCAAGTAGAATTCCCAAATTATGCTCCGTATGTCTAAAAATAGACATAGTCTAAAAATAGACTTTGCGCCAGAATTTGCCTGCGGGCCCACTTAGTGAAGGCGACTTCATTTCACTAAGCTCCATCATCTTGCTGCATTCTCAACACTCCCTCTCGGCAAGATATGGATTATCTGCAATCCCTATCCTGCCTCTGTGGAATTCGAACTTGCTCCTGGTGAGCGCCTTCGTCAGGATGTCGGCATCCTGATCCTCCGTGGGAACATATGAAAGCATCATGATCCTCCGCTGAACACAATCTCTGATGTGATGGTACCCGATGTCGATATGTTTGGACCTATCATGAAATACTGGATTAGCCGAGAGCTTGATGCAGCTCTGGTTATCACAGTAGATCACTGTAGGCTCCAAATGCAACCTGAACAAACCTGCGAGGATATTCCTCATCCAAATAGCCTCACATGCAGCCAAACTTGCTGCCATGTACTCGGCCTCTGCTGAACTGAGTGCCACGGATCTCTGCTTCCTGCTGTACCAGGAAACTGCTGTCGACCCAATGCTGAAAACTCCTCCCGAAGTGCTCTTCCGGTCCGTTGGACTCCCTGCCCAATCTGCATCAGTGAAGCCAGAAAGCTTCGCTCCATCCTCCTGTCTGTACCATAGACCATATCCCGATGTGCCTCTGATATAGCGCAATACATGCTTGCCAGCCTTCCAAAAGAGCTTGGTAGGCTTAACCATAGCTTGCGAAAGCTGGTTAACTGCATAGCATATATCGGGTCGAGTATTGACCAGATACATCAACGACCCCACCAACTGTCGATAGACAGTGGCATCCACTACCTCCTCCGAAGTAGCATCTCCCTTCCTCCAACCTCCAGGAAGAGGGGTATCAACAGGCTTGCAGCCTTGCATGTTGAACCTCTCCAGAATCTCCCGGGCATACTTGCCCTGAGAAACAAGCAGTCCTCCACTGCGCTGCCAAATCTCCAATCCCAGGAAATAATGAAGGATGCCCAGGTCCTTCATCTCAAACTCTCGTGCAAGATCCTCCTTGCATGAAAGTATCAACTGCTCGTCGCCAGTCAAAATCAGATCATCTACATACAGTACGATGATCAACGGCTTCCCCTCCACCACAATCTGGTACAGGTTTGGATCCGCCTCACTCTTGGAGAATCCAAGCCCGGTGAAGTAGCTGTCTATCCGAGTGTACCAAGCACGAGGTGCTTGCTTCAGCCCATACAGTGCTCTCTTGAGTCGGCACATATGCGACTCACTGCTGAAGATCTCAAAACCTTCAGGCTGCTCTATGTACACTTCTTCCTCAATAACTCCATTGAGGAACGCAGTCTTCACATCCATCTGATGAATGTGCCACCCCATCTGCGGTGAGAGAGCAAGGATCGTCCGTATGGAAGAGTACCTTGCGACAGGTGCAAAAGTCTCCTCATAGTCAATCCCCTCGATCTGTGAGAAGCCACGGGCGACAAATCTCGCCTTATACTTCTCCACACTCCCGTCAGCCGCCTGCTTCACCTTGTAGATCCATCGCGAACCTACAACTGATTTCCCAACCGGTCTTGGGACAATCTCCCATGCACTGTTCCTGATGATCGAATCATATTCTTCGATCATGGCATCAACCCATGCGGGTTCCTCCATGGCTTCCTCAAAAGAGGATGGCTCCGTCACAACACATTGACTCACAAGAGCCATGTATCCAGTGTACCGATCCGGTGACTGTCTCTGTCTGCGCTGTGCTGTAGGTGGTCCTACAACCTTCTCTGCATCCCGAGCCAGTCGCTCAGCTTCTGTAGTGCGCATGCGCCCTATGATGGTTGGCGCTGCATGGGTGGTTTCTTCCACCTCCTGAACCTCCTCTTGTGGCTGATCCACATCCGGAAGCTCCTCCTTAGGAACTAACGGCTCCTCATCTGCATGCAAGTGTAGCTCCCTCTCAAGCGAACACTGCATGGCTTTCTCCTCCTGAAATTTTATATCCCGTCGCACAACAGTCTTGCGACTGTCTGGCACATACACCCGATAGTTGTGAGGTGTATCGGTGTACCCCACAAATATTCCAACTTCAGCAGTTGGATCCAGCTTCCTTCTCGCATCCTTCGTCACATGCATGTAGACAGGAGATCCGAAAATCCGCAAATGGGAAATATCGGGCCTCTTGCCAGAATAAGCCTCCTCTGGTGTACTCATGCCAAGAACCTTGTGAGGACAACGGTTCTGCACATACACTGCTGTATTGCATGCCTCAGCCCACAAGTGAAGGGGTAGGCCCTGATCATGCAACATCGCCGTGCAGCACCCACGATCGTTCTGTTCTTCCGCTCAGCCACCCCGTTCTGCTGTGGGTTATGGGGTGCGATGAGCTCTCTCCGAATCCCTTCTGCGCTGCAGAACTCCTTGAATTCGGCCGAGATGAATTCACCACCGTTATCACTCCTTAGAGCAATCACCTTCTTCCCCGACTCCTTCTCGACCAGTGCTTTAAACTCACAGAACTTCGCGAATGTATCGCTCTTCTTCTGCATGAAGAAGATCCAGCACTTTCGAGAGAAATCATCAACAAAGATCACATAATACATGTGCTTTGATGTCGAAGCAACTGAGAAAGGACCACACACGTCTGTGTGAACTCTCTCAAGGATCGTCGTGGCGCGACTATCCTTCTCGTGAAAGGTGGCTTTCACATACTTCCCTAAAGTACACCCCTTGCACTGATCTGACTGTGCAAGAGTGCCCTTAGGAAGTCCAGTAGAAATCTGCTGCAGAATCTTCAAAGCTCCATGGTGAAGATGGCCCAATCTCCTGTGCCATAGTTCGCCCTCATCGTCCCGGCTCACCACTTCTCCCGCCTTGCATGCCATAGCTGCGCAGTCATCTACCTGCAACTGATAAAGGTTCTGAGTTCGAACCCCTATCTTCCGGGTCTCTCCAGTAGTCTTACTGCGCAGGAAAGCTTTTCCTTCGCTGAAGACCACATCATAACCCTTATCCTCCAACATAGCTACTGAAATCAGGTTCTTCTTCAATCCAGGTACATGCATGACATCCTTTAAGACAAAGGGTTTACCAGACTCCCTCTGAAAGGATACGGTACCGATACCAGTCGCATTGTATCTACCGTCATCGCCCATCTCGATGTGCATACCCAAATCCTTGTCCTCCAGATCTGAGAACAACTCCCGATCTCCCGTCATATGAAATGACGCACCGCTGTCCAAGAACCACACCGATCCCCGCATACTTGAAACTAAGCATGCAATCAGTGAAACTTTGACAGCCACCCCCACACTTCCCAGCTCATCTCTGCACTGAGTGAACTTCGTGAGGTATTCGGCGATGCTGTCGCCCTTCTCCATCTTGATGTTCCTGAGCTTATCTTTGAGCACCAACTTCCTTTGGTTGCTCTTCTTCTGGAATAGATCCGTCAAAGCTTTCCACATTAAATATGGAGTAGCCTTACCATGAAGGCTGGATACAATATGATCCTTGACGCCCTCCAACAGGATCCTTCGACATTTCGCGATCTTCTTTTGCCATGCATCGACCAAAGCTGCATCGGTGGGCTTTGGGACATCCGCATCCACGAACTCCTTCAGACCATTATCTTCTAACACTGCTTCCATTCGATCCTTCCATGCAACATAGTTCGAACTGCCTTCAAGAGCATATTTGAGTCGCAAACCATTGAAAGAAGACATCTTTCAACACCGGCACCAAGAAGAACAACCTTCTGCAAAATTCGAATTCCAAACTCAAAGCTCTATCGCTTCCGATCTATACTTGAAAACAAATTATTTCCAAATCAGAGATTGACTGCAAAGGGCATTCACCAGATCTTTCACCTTACAAAGAAGGATGAATATTCCGGAGGCTACCTGGCCCGCATGCAGACTCTGTTCGAGGAAATAAGTTTGCAATCACCGTAATAGACTTCGACAATTAACTTCGCTCCGATACCATGTAGAAATTAGCTGAATAAATCACTTATTCAATGAAGATTAACCCGATCATACATCAATTTCGAATTGCATGCATAACACATAACCCTCTTCTACAATTAATTGTCACATGCGGAAATAATATAGAAGCAATCGCTCATCAAATCAATCACACATTAACTCAGTATGTATGGGGAAAGCCTATAGCTGAAAACCCCGCAGCTATTGTGTATATTATAATGGAGAAATCATGTAACAATCATAGTACAAAAACTCTTCATAAGCTCTCATGCACTACCTCCCATGCTACACACTATCAAGCTAGATCTAGCAAATCACTTGCTCCAATCCTTAGCCACTTGATAGCCAACCTTGATTGCGTGTTTCAAAGCTATGGGATGGCCTCTTTATATAGATAAACCACCAGCTTAAACTTTGCAATACTCATAGCTTACTCCACCTATCTATGTGTTGCAAATAGCAACAGTATAGTTACAACTGATAGCTAACTCTACCCTTTCATCTATCTCTTTCACTGGTCTCCACTGAACTGATCATGCACTGTAGTGAACTGAAGTTTTCTTGAGTTGACTAATGAGTTAATATTTAGTAAATTAAATATTATTTAATTTACTCCACTCATATCTAATTGATTAGTTAGTTTAACTAATCTCAACTAGTTCAACTGAAATAAATAGAACATAACTCCACTACTTGTCCCGTTAACTCCTCCAAAACTTCTGCCACTGAAGTCTAACTGAAGCCAACCATGCAAGATGCCATCAAACCCTAGGAACCACGTGATTCCTTGTGTCGGTTGCATGAGCCACCTCCATGACTCAAACTGAAGTGCGCCAAGAGAGTAAACTGCTGTTTATAGTCAAAATATTATTAAGGGTAAATAATATTTGACTTCCATATTTTTAGGAGATCAGTCTAAAAATAGTCTGGGTCCTAAAAAATAGGGTCTCATCTATTTTTTACCGACATGTCGCATCCATCAAGAATCTCCAAGTAGAATTCCCAAATTATGCTCCGTATGTCTAAAAATAGACATAGTCTAAAAATAGACTTTGCGCCAGAATTTGCCTGCGGGCCCACTTAGTGAAGGCGACTTCATTTCACTAAGCTCCATCATCTTGCTGCATTCTCAACAGATCGTTCTGCAACTTTCCTTGTGTCTGTATGAACTGTTGAGGTTGGTGATCTGTGTGGATGATTTTTTCCTTCCCCAAAATTTAATGCTTCCATTGTCAGCAGGCTTGCACAATGGAATACATCTCTTTGTCATAGGTGGGATACTTTCAGACTATGTCTGAAAGTGTCTCACTGTGATATGCCACTGGATGCCCCTGCTGATTAAGTACTACACGAATAGTATAATTAGAGGAATTTGTCTCGATCTCAAATGGTTGTTGCAAGTCTCTTAATGTGAACACTGATGTAGAGCAGAGGCAATGCTTAAACTCTGCGAATGCCTTCTTTTGAGATTCAGACATAAAGAAATTTTATTCTGCTTCTCTATTGGTGACGTGACTCAAAGGCCAAGTGATATGAGAGAACCCCAACATGAACCTACGGTAGAAATTGGCAAGATCCAGAAAGATGTGGAGCTCTATTAGAGTGGTTGGGGTTGGCCAATCCCAAATGGCCTGGATCTTGGCTGGGTCCACATGCACCCCCCTCTCATCAATAATGTATCCCAGATATTGAACCTAGTTCATTCCAAAAGTGCATTTCTGCAAATTGGCACACAACTTGTGTTTCCACAACGTTTGGAGGACCTGTCGAATGTAGTGGAGGTTCTCTTCCCAACTCTAGTTGAAAATCAATATGTCATCCAAATACACCACCACGAATGATTTGGTTAATGGCCACAAGATGTCGTCCATCAACCTCATGAAGGTTTCAAGAGCATTCGTCAACCCGAAAGGCATGAAAAACCATTCAAAAAGATCGTCTTGGATTTGAAGGCAGTCTTCCACACACCAGAGGGTTAGATTGCTACCTGGTGATAATCAAACTTCAAGTAAATCTTGCTGAAATATTTGGCCCCCTTGAGTTGGTCCAGAAGGTCATCAATACATGGGATAATATACCTATTCTAGATAGTGATCTTGTTCAGTGCTTGATAGTCAATATAGAGTCTCCAAGTCCCATCCTTCTTTTGCACCAACATGATCGGGCTCCCACAGGGCGATTAAATCGGCCTGATGTGGCCTTTCTGCAGCAGCTCCTAAATCCGCCTCTATATTTTTTCGTTCTCCAGAAAAAAGTGCCGATAGATTGGTCCATTGGGTAGCGACGTGCCTGGGTTTAGATCGATGGAGTGCTTCACCTAACAGTGTAGAGGCACCCCTACAGGTGAGGTGAAGATGTCCTTGTACTCCTCCATGGCCTTGTCCATCTGTTGTGTTTTTGCGGAGGAGCCCTGTTTATAGGCCGTGGCCACAATCTTATTCTTACCCTGACGGAAAATCATAAGGAAAAAAAATCCCGATTTTTTAAATGAGCTTAATGCATTACTTTGCAATGATCAAAGAGATGGGGGTAGGCGGTGTTACCTCCAATATCTTGTACAACTTTTTACCCAAAGTATGATCTGGATTTATGTAGGAACGCAACAAAATACACATGTAACCATAAATACAAAGATGCAACAGAAATAATACTTCATTTCATTAATATCAAAGAACTGAAATTTTCTTACAGAGAGAATGGAAATAAACTAGCTAGGGTGTTGGTAGCTTATCTCTAAGAAGATATGTGGCAGCTACAGGTCTCTTAACCATGTTACAATGAGGTTCGAGGGCCTATTTATTATTGAGAAACAATGGGAAACCCTAAACATCCAAAAACCTAACCCTAGGAGATGAAGCGCCAAAACTATGGGCCCCATTTAGGTAAATTGGTGTTTCAACTTCCCAGGGACGTAACTTCAACATACTATCTCGGTTTGACACACATGATACATCATTAGAAATATCTATCCAAGGACTACAACTGCTAAATGCAAATATCAATTCTAGAATAAAATCATATTATCCCGAGAAGAGATGCCCAACAAACGTCATTTAGGGCCTCAAAACGGCTTCGAAAGTTCAGGACCCTAAAAACTGCTAAAAATAGTAAGTGGTGCCAAACCTGAAAGATACAATGGTGGGGCCCCAAGTGAAATAGGCGGGTGGTCACCAATATCCACTTGGATCAAAGTAACAATAAGAGCACAAGGCCGAGAATCATACACAACATGATGCTTCCATAAGTATGGTTAGCCTAATAATACATCACAAACTTCAAAAGGAGCAACAACACATAATACCTCATCTATGAAGGGCTTGATGATGTAGGGAAGGCAACATTGTAGGCTGACACAGAGATTTTTTCCTTGGTGAATCCACCCGATGGTGTATGTTTGTGGGTGTGTTGTGATCGGCAGGCCAGCTGCTTCACGACCTATGCTGAAATGAGGTTCTTTTGGCTCCCGCTGTCGACAATGAACTGCAGCGAGGAACCCTTCACCCACATTTGTGAATGGAAGAGGCACTCCCCCTCCTCTAGATCTTTGGATTCTTCCTTCTGGATCTTGGTGGTGGCAACAGTGGCACTAGGCTCTGTATCCATAATCTGCTTCCCTTTTTCACTACCCTTGTTGGGTTCTCACTTAGAGTCAGAACATGCATCTGATTCAGAAGCCTTCAGCTTGGACACCAGTGACTGCTTGGCCCAACAGTCATTTTTGTTGTGATTGGAGCTCTTATGGAACTCACACCACTTTCTCGTGTCCTTCTTTGGCTTTGTGGTGTTTTTCTTCGCTTACGGCTTCGATGGGTTGTCCTGGACCACCCCGCCTTGGCCTTGTCCTTTGTTCTACGGTTTGGGGGCACCTTTCCCTTGCTTATGATTCATATATCCAATGTCTCGCTTCTACTCCTTGAATTTCTGCTCAATCTTGGCAGCATATAGGTATGTTGCACCAAGTGAGGATATGTCGAGGAACTCCATTTCCTCCTGGATGTATATGTGCATACAATTGCGGTACTTCAACACCAAATGTTTCTTTGATTCTTTGATACCTAAATTTTTTCTCAAGGTATGGAACATATTCGTCAGCTCATGCACATCTTGATCCCTTTGTTGTCGCAACGTAGTCCATTGTATGTACTTCTTCTCATAGCTCCCCACATGGTAGTATTGTTTCTTGATGGAATCTTGGAAATAATTCCAAGTGGGTGTGGACAAGAACAAGGAGGATTCCCCTATTCCTTTTGCTCACAGTAGGTTTCCCACCAATCCTTGACATGGGGGGCACCTTTGAGGAGTGCAAAAGTAATATTTTCCTGATTGGAAAATCATGAACCGAAAAATATCCTTCTAAAAGATTCTTCCATCAATCTACAGTGTCTACATCTATTTTGCCCTCAAATATGGGAATGTTGAAGTTAAATTGTACCTTAAAAGGAGTGGCACCTCCAAAGTGGTTGTTGTATGAAGATGCGTCGTCAGTGGATATATAGCCGTCGAAGGATCTAGGAAAATTTATCCATCATCGCGTTCCTTTGTTTCTTTAGGGCCTCCTCGAGCAATATTTTGATAGGATCTCATGCTCCCTTATCTTTATTTTCCTCCGCCATGGGAGGTTGTCAGGGTTTGTGAGGCTGATCTTGCAAAGGTTCAACTAGATCAAGCCCTAATTCCTTATACCTCGATCTCGTATGGGACATGCAAAGAAAGATCGAGAAAGACGAGACCATTATGATACCACTAACCCAGATTTATGCAAGAATGTGAATACATTTAGAAAAAAACATAAACACAAAGATGGAGCATAAAATATCCTTCATTTCATTAATATCAAATAATTGAAATAAGCTTATAGATATAGTGGAAATAAACTAGCTCGGGAAAAGGTAGCTTATCTCTAAGAAGATATGTGGTGGCTACATGCCTCTGAACTGTGTTTAAATGAGACTCGAAGGCCTATTTATTATTGATAAACAATGCAAAAACCTAAACATCCAAAAGCCTAACCCTAGGAGAGGAAGCACCCAAACTATAGGCCCCATTTGGGTAAATTGGTATATCAACTTCCCCGGGACATAACTTTGTGTTGTGCTAGACAACACCCCCCATTTATTTTAATAAATGGGGACCCTTTAGAAATAAATAGGAAATTTATTTTTAGCTTTAAAACAAAAAACTTCAGGAAATAAAGTCTTGTTTTAGTTTTTCCACTTTATTCCTTAGTGCACATCGCAAACCGCATAGCTTACAACCAAAAATACCTTAAATCTGTTAAGTCATGCGAGCTATGAAATGCGCTAAGCCTTTTTCTGAAGTTATGTTTAATACTTGCAAACACTTCAATCACTGTTATATTTTCTTTTTCGCATCGCACCTCATTTTAAACAATCAAACTTATAAAGCAATTCGGCATAAATTGCGATTACGCGGACCTAATGAGCCAACAAAGAAATAAACATAAAGCTCTAAATTCCTATAAAGCGCGGCTGCTTGACTTCTTGAATGTGCAATTTGCATTTCGCACAACTTAACCAAAATCAAATTCATTACCGCATAAAAGTTGCGATGTACGATTTGCGCAGATCGCATTTCGCAAAATTTATGGGTAAACATCACCAGCAGTAAAATTTATATGATGCGATATGTGAATGAATGGCATTTAATTACTCAAGCAAGCAAAATGAATTATGTCAAATCAAGCCGAAATCCGAGATCTAACGACTTAAATTGATTGATAGCTATTTCGTGCAAAGGTGTAAGAGATTTGATTTTGAAATCATTATCGATGATTAATATCATATTTGATAGACTCATATCTATTTTTTTATGTTTGAAATAAATTAACGACGGATTTGTCTCTTTGTTCCATATATTTCTAATGATTATTCTGTATACTTGAAATCAGGAAACCAACTAACAGAACGAAGAAAATAGAGACGAAAAAGAAAGGAAAAGAGATTGCTCAAACACCGTCTACTGAAGATTCAGACATTTCTCCCTTATTTTCAAACACCAAGTGCAACAAGGAATGCGATAGTTTGTCATGGGAAGAAATGTATTAGTTTTTCGAAAATGAAAATCCAATAGTGATGAATAAATTTGTTTCAGCTGAATTATTTGTTTCTTCGGACTCGACTGATTTTGACGTTGCATGTTCATTCATTCACAAGGTAGCCGCAAGGCCAAAAGTTCTCCCTTACACATGTTGGGGTCCCATGTTTTGATAGTTTGGCAAATCAAAAGACAAGGAAACATCAGAACCAATCTTTAGTGTCCCAGGATCTAGTCCTCCTGTTCACAGAGAGGGATCTCTCAAATGTTTGTTTGCAAAAGTTTATCTTGTGTGCTTATAGTATTGATTTTAGACTAGTTATTAAGTGCAGGTGTTTGTTTGTTTGTTTGGTTGGATTGAATTGATACAACAGAACATGAAAGGTCTAGGAAAGATACATAGAATGGAGAAACATCTGGTTCATTGGGCAATGGAGTCAAGAAAAGGTCATAACAAACTCATAAAAGGATATGGGATATCAAAGGGAAAATCTAACTTGGCCACAGGATCCTTTTGTTTTGGAATGGGATGAACATTAATGATTTGGAAAGAGAAAATGAATTCTCAACAAAGGGAACCTGAAAACATGATTTAAACAATAAAGAGATATTTGATAGACAGGGCTAACCATAAATTCTACAAACATTCTTTAAGCAAATAATGACTTCAAGACAACTTTCAAAATGAAATCTAAGATTCAGGGAACACCCTATTTCCTCAAATATTTTATTCTAAAGGACTTAGAAAACATAAAAGATTTACTGACAATTACAGTCATAGAAGAGGGAACACCTAAAAACATCTATGATCATAATTATAACGACCTTTAAGCCAACTGTTTAAGTGAGAACAAAGGGCAAGATCAAAACAGACCTCTCTGATTCACTGTAAGCAAAGAACTTCAAAGGGAGACTTCAATAACAGTTTTTAAGTGGCAGAAGACAAGCAGGGAGAACCATAAATCATGTTGTAACCAACTGTCCAAACTATTAAGGAAATAAACAAGTATGAAGACTAAAGAGAAAGATTAAAGCCTCTAAAATACTTCAACAGAAGAAAACATAAAACAGTGAAGGATGAACAGGTCTAAGGTGCTTCCAAGAGTCATTTCTTAGCCTAAAACTTCCAGCCTACTGTAGTAAGAAATTATGGAACATAATGAAAACAGGGGAAAACATAAAACAGTTCAGAATACTTCACCAACAGCCAAGCTCATGGATCCAATGATAGAGCCTTCTCAGGAACAAGCATGCAACAACATCATCAAGATCTCCAAGACTTCAATTTGTTCTTCAACTTCAACAAACTATGTATTTACTTCAAAGAGTTTCAGTATTACAACTTGTGATCAAACAATAACCAACAATTACTCATCTTCTACTGAAGTATTTATAGAAGGATGAGAAGGTGGGATCTAACAAAAGATCTCAAGGATAATTAATACAGACTTAAGACTTCTCGGCCTTTTGAGGGGCTCGATGGAGGAGTTTACAGGTGGTCTGCCCGTATTAACTGTTTACAATCATGATTAAAACTTGGTGGGAGCCTATATTAACTTTGAGGCACTACGTTATGGGGGAGTAACTTCTGCAAATATTTTTCTATTAAACTCCTTTGGCAGAATTAACTTCTTGGCAGCACTGGAGGCAGATATTTCTTTAATAAATAACTTCGGCCTCTGTTTTGAATGGTTTGAGGCAACAAGTGGCTCTTGTAGTAGCTGAGGAATTAATTCGCCTCAAATGCAGGTGGTGGAAACCTTACTGTCAGTTTAAACGCTTATAATTTCTTCTAACTATGTTTTGAATCCAGGGAATAAAGCTTTTGATAATTATTTTAAGCTGAAATTCCCTAAATCTGTCTTCAATCTTCATCTTCGCTGTGTTCTGTTCTTCATCACTGATACTCTTTTTAAATGCAATTTTGAACCATAGTGTCTTGTCAATGTGTAGAGCCGTGTTGGGCCTTAAAGGTATCAATTCTCATAGAGCATCGACAAACAGTGAATAGATCCAGGCGGACGGGCTCCCTTAATGTAAAACAGGCACGGGAAAAGTTTTTCCCGGCCTTCGGCCTTTCTTCTTTATACCATGGAAAACCATTCTAAAACGCCTGCAAAACACAAAAATAGTTAAGAAACCCTGCGAAAATAGGTTAAACTGCTTCAGAAGGTGGGAGAGGAGCGTAGCCGTTGGATCTGGACATGTGGACAGTCCAGATCTAATCGGGAGATTGCAATCGGTGTGAGGAGAAAAGGGGTGCGACAAAAAAACTCCGATGCGATTGCGCGATCGGGAGGGCAGAAGCGATTAGGCGATGACCGTTTTATCTGAGGATCAGATCAACGGTGGGGAGCGAATTGGAGGGATAAGCAGTCGGGGGAAAAAATAATGCACGCGATTAAACATTGCGATCTAATTGAAATCGCCGATGTGATGGAGCGATGGTCGTCGATCTGAGGATCAGATTGACGGTGGGAAACGAATCGGAGGACTGGCCGATCGGCGGGACAAACAAAATGCGTGCGATTAAACATTGCGATGTGATTGAAATCGTCGATGCGACGGAGCGATGGTCGTTTGATCGGCATTAGATCAACGGCGAGGATTAGTCCTAGAATAAAAGGTGAAAACCCTTGTAATATACGAAAAACCAAAGTTTTTAAATATAAAACAAAGGTTTAATGGGTCGGGGCGGAAATAAATATATATATAAAAGGATAGGCTCCCGACGGCGGGGCCGCTGGATGTATGAATTTCAAAGGGCCCGGGGCTTTATATACGAGGGCCTATCGGAATCGGAAGACTGGGCCTGGTATTTTTAATCTACCCATTTGAAAACTCCGATCGCGATTGCGCGCTCGGGTCATCGCAATCTACCCATTTTTATATTAAAACACGTGCTTTGGATTTTTAAGTTAAAACTTTGGATAAATGGGTTTTTGGTTTTTACAAAGGAAAAAGTGGATCGGGAATGGATTTCAATGGTTTTAAGCGCTGAGGCGGGCCCACAGGATATATATATATAAATAATATGATCGGAGGATAGAGTTTAATGGCAATCAGAATTTCAGAAGACATCAAAACAAACTGGTGCGCTGAGTTTTTGCGATGCGATCGGGAAGGTTTATATATAAAAGATTTGATCGCATTGGGGTTTACAAAGGAACATAAGACTTGTGCACCATCGAAATTTTCCGATGCGATTAGCGCTATATGGGTTCGGCGCTTGGTTTCAACACATGGGCATGTGGGGGGGAAGTGGTTAGGACTTAGCCCAAAGGGGCTTAAGTCCATTGTAAAAACTTGTATTTTTGATGAATTTTCATGGTTTTCAAAGGAATTGGGGGTTTCGGAATAGTTAAAAAATGAGCTTTTAACTATGGAAAAGTGATTTTCGTGAGGGGAAGAAGAGAAATCATGAAAACAAAGGAGTTTTTATGGAGAAAAAGGGGAGAAAGGGACAATGATGGTTTTTTTAGCAGTCTTTCTCTTGGAATTTAGCAGAATTCTCAGAGTATAAAATGGAAAAAGCAAATGAAGATTTTGGACAGAGGCATGAGGCCTTCTAGAGTCTTCAAGAGCCAACAATTTTTTAAGCAATGAAATTTGTTCCTTGAAGGCTCAAAAGTCTTAGTCGCCTTTTGCTATAACAAATATTATAGGTGACTAACAACACAGACATGGTTAAGTGGGAAATTAACCACTTAAACATAAAAGATAGAACTTTTAAAGATTCAAGAAGCGATAATATTGGTTCTTTCAGGGAAGATGACTTAAAAGAAGTGTACCACTTACCAGACCCACAACAAAAATATGACAAATCCTTTGTTCAAGGCTTTAAAGTAGAGCACCCAGACCTCATGAAAGTCATAAAAGAATGGAAGGAAGACTAGGGAAATCTTAAGCGAGATAAACTCGGTACGTACTCAATTTCCCAACTTCCTTACCCTTATTGCTATGTTGTCGGTATGTTGTGTAGATTATTTTCAAAACCTAATACCACTAGGTTTTCAGTATAT
>JAXQQM020082110.1:0-19361 GCA_034641835.2 Pinus albicaulis
TTGAAGCTATCGTTAATCTCCATGTCATAATGACCTCAGATCCCTTGATATCAGATATTACTTCCAAATATGGAGTCACGTCACTGATAGGTTTAAGATAAAAAATTTTTTTGTAGTGTTCAACCTACCACTAATCCTCTTTTTGGTCCTGATTCACTATCATCATATTCCTCTGTCTCATGTCGATGATGTGGGAAACATTATGGCCCTCCTTCGACCAGGTCACTTCCTCTCGACTTCAGCTCATTATCCGGGAAGTTGATCTAGGGACTCCCTTCCGGTACCTTGGAGCTTGCATGCCTTAATGGCAATTTCTTCGCATTCAATGATAGGTCCACATCATTAGCTTTTGATCGAGTGATTCTGTGGGTGTTTGATTCAAGATCACTGTTCACATTCTATGTATTGTACTAGCTGTACCTTGAGATCCATTTTCATTATTGGTGGTTTCTCTCGTGCCTGTTAATAGCTTACATCATTGGCTGGTAATCAGGTGACTTTCTTGCATGCTTGAATTTGTACTTGTTCAGGTTGAGATGGAGCGCAAGACCCTGATTTTTGTCTAATAAGATCCAGGCTACAAGATATTTTGGTTTATCATGACTATATGCATGACTATTTTTGATTGGATGGTTGTGACCATACTTGAGCCTATATATTGATCCTTACTACTTGATGGCTTCTTCCATACCTTGGATCTCAGTTTATATGTACTCTATTATGGATGGTTGCACCCATGGCACATGTTCATGTATCAGAGATATCAGTTGTATTTGTATTTATAGCTCTTCTGACGGCGGTGTTTGGTTTGAAAGTGTTCTCGTAAAGCATTTCACTCCTCCCTCTCTTTGGGACCTCATGCTCTAGGGGGCATCTATTACACAACATTTTTTCATTGTCCCTGTAATCCCCATCTCGCACATTGGAGGACAATTTATGTGACTTATATGTAGTGTCATGCATTGCAGAATGAGTCATTTCCTCCCTTTCCATGAAAATAACATTTCCTCTATTGAGTATTCCTGGAACAGACCATAAAAAACACATGATTTTGAGTTGGCGCTGGAGAGAAGTTATGGCATCACGCCAATAAGAAAAATTAACACTGGGCCCCATTCCCTTTGGTGCTCTGTCTCAGTGGACTACCCGCACCGAGATATTTTTGGAAAGTTTTTTAAATATAGCAGCTAATTTTCCATTTCCAACCACTTCATGAGTGGAGTCAACATGGGTTGTTCGATTGAGGAATGTCAAACATCTTCCTTTGGCTTCTTGTTCCCTACTTTTTGGCAACCTTCCAAAGGATAAGGCCTCCCTTCCACCATTTGAGGGATCCCAACATCCTCCTCCTCTCCTATAAATACATCTCTCTCACATATATGCAACTAGCTGAACATTTTGGAGAATAGCTGAAACAATCCGATATAGCTGGTGTGAGATAGAACAGAAAAATACCCTTGAGGAGAGAGAGTCTAGGCCAATTTCCTTGCTAAGTCTAATTCCCCAACGAATGCTTGAGACACATTTTGGCTGCAGCCGCTAAAGGAGGCTATGAATTCAAGGCTAATTTGGTTGTAATATATTTATTTCTCTTAATTAATACATGACTGATGTTTTGGTTCCCGTCTTGTGTTGATATGACTAATATTACGCAATACATTTAATTCTCCTTAACCAATTGGATAGTGATGAATGAAAATATTGTCTCATGTTATGATATCATTCTCTGATCCTTGTGCAAGCACCTGAGTACCACTGTGGAAGGGCCGCGACGTGTCGGGATGAAGATAAGGAGACTGCTACCACATCTATGACAACTACGTTGGAACAAAGGTAGGAAATATATCCCGACTCAGTTACATTCATTAAGTAGGAATTGATGCATTAGCATGTCCTCTTGCTGCTAGACCCACCCTACGGCTAGAGGGATTGCCTTTGTCTGCAAAGGGGATTTACCTACACAACAATTATGCATGTATTTCTCCCTTAATATCTACTTACTAGCTAAGATACCTATTAGCTTAACAAAAATGTAGTTTTATATATACTTTGGTGAGAATATTAAAAATTTATTCATCACATAGAATAATGTTGTCATTCAAAATCTTAGGCTTCGACATAATATCACATTAGCATCAATATCAACTTGTTTGCTTTTGGCATGAGTACTTTGATTTTCTTTAAGATGGAAAACAAGCCTATCTATGTATTTCCTCTCATTAACGTCACTTGTCCAATCCTTATTGGTGAGAAATTTTGGTGACACTACAATACCCTCTCACTCAGGCAAAACATCAATGCAATGCCAATCCCTAATGGCATCTCAAGAAACATTCTCATCATCAACACTAAAAAAATCATAACTCTCTCAACAATACACACATTCATGTGATATTACCTATAGACATAACACCATGCACTAGACATGACAATAAAACTATGCATATAGTAGAAAATTTATTTTGTCTCTCCTAAAACATCACATATGTCCTCATAGTCATACATATCCTAGACCAACATCGTGTACTCTAAGTAATCAATCTCTGCAACTATAAAACCGTTCCATTAAGAAAATATTCCTTATAAAATCATCCTACAAAAAATAATAGTTTCATGCGTGCTCTATAGGCCACCAAATTTCGCAACGCTCAAAACTCTATAATGCGTATGTTTTTCCGCAGTTATCATGGACACTGTCACACCATTTCCTTTGACCTAAAATTTAATATCTCATTTTCAATATTTTTCCCGATGCACTTCAAAAATGGCACCATATACACTTCTCCTTCATATCATACCCTTCACCAAATTTCAATTTATTACACATTAAATCCCTCTCTAAGCATAGATATCTACTGAATTAATCATTTTTTTAGTATGGTAGTGTTGCAGCCTAGAAAATCTCTGCTTCAAACATCGGGGAAAACCACCCGGTCGGGACCTTAAGGCAGCTCCTTTTCTGTTTGGTATGGTGGCTCCGACTGGATTTAAAGGATCAGTTTCCTTATAACTAAATGGATTGGTTTGGGTGGGTGGAAATGGGACTAAATTAACTGAAATAAAACTATCTACTTTAAACTAAATACTGATAAACAAATTCTAACACTAACCCGGGTAATTATATGTGAATACAATTTAAGATTGTTCCAATTTAATCAATAACCATGAAAATGTATTATTACTTAAATTGAAATATGCAGAAACAAATAAGGATAACTCTGTTTAAGAAATTAAACAGAGTTGTATTAGCATATTGCATTCATCACTGTATACCATCTATATATAATTATGAAAGATAACGTTTCAATTATACTCAGAAATGATATATAAAAGGAAGCATTGTGAAAACAAATATATATAAATGATAGCAATTTTAAAGCGAATATCATAAGACAAAAGAAATCAATAGTGAAAGGATAGAAATACCTCATTCATCTTGAAGACTTTCAAATGCAATGTGATACTCTAATCCAATAACTCTGATGCAAAATCAAATTCCAAGGTACAGAAATGCAACACTTTAAAGATAATTCTGCATGAAAATCACCAGATGTGATCCTTTTTAAAAATATATAAGACAATGGAGTACAAAAATGCAATCTCCAAGTCCAAAAATATTAATATCCAGGACCCTTCTCTAAATGCATGAGAAGGGTTTAAATACTACTTAACTAAATCTAAAAATAGTTTATTACAAAAATTAAGGATTCGGTTCAATGACCGTCCTTTTCCTAGGCTAAAATATAGTGAAATTAAAACTAAATCTATCTATCTATGAACTTGATCTTTAAACTTGCAGGCATCTAGCATAGTTTTGAGAAGATGCGGTTGACCGACTTCAGAATTCAACTGTCCTGAAAAGACAGAGTCGGCAAGCGTAGGAGAAATCTTCTCTGTAGCATTGATGATACAATTAAGCGCACTGTGTTGACTGTGTGGCTTCACCAAGTACATCTAGCATGAGTCCCAATTCAATCTTGTCAACCCTTGGATAGATTTTTCTCTTTCTTCTGCCTTTTGCCTCCATTCTGTTTGCAGTTGATTTGCCTGTGGGAGATATCCTGGAACAGTTTCTGGAATCAAATTAGCTTTGTGTAAATTGTCATTTACACAATCTGTAAGAGTGTTTGCCACTGTAGCCGCCTCCTCTGCTGCCTTTTCTGCCCTTCTGATTTGTGCATCCCAGTTATTGAACAGTATTTCTTTATGGTTTTCATTAACCATGGGTGCACCAGCTTTTCTGCCTTCTTCTGTCTTTTGCCATGCCAGATAATCATTGATATTTTCATTAATCAAATCATAATCATTTCATAAATCTACGACATGATTTGTGATTTTATCGCTCTCTTGCAAGATTTTTTGACAGAAAACTTCCTCTTGTTGCAGTAGTTGATTGTTCAAAGAGATAGTTTCTGAAATGAATTCTGTGACGTCATCTTTTATGCGCACGATGGTCGATAATACGTATTTAGTTGTCTTTATCGTGACTTTTTGTGTCCTATTTGCATTTCTTGAAGTTGTTGTTGTAACTCTTCAAGTTTCAATTATTCTTCCTTATTGGCACAGCCTGTTGCTATTGTTGTTGCGAGCTTTTTGGGTAGCACTTTTTTCATTCAACAAAAGTTGTATCTCAAATGCTTTGTCAATTGTTGCAGAAGCATAAGCTCCTGTCATTTGAGATAACTTAGTGAGATTATGAGTAGGTTCTGTGGCAGGATATTTCCACAAAACATCTACTTGTTCTGGTTCAGTAGCAATTGCACTTTCTAATTTTCTCTTTTTCCTCTGTATTTTCACTACTGCTTTGTATTTTGGGCTGTAGAATACATCTAGAGGAGGAATGTCCTCCACATTAAGTACAATTTCGGAGGATGGTGTGATTGTTATATGCTCTGTTACTACGACTGTGCTGCTTGTTCCAGTGTTCAAAACTTTGGTTGTCTGGACAGGGGTCTGTACATTCTGTCCTTCTACATTAATCAACTAGTTGAAGGTTTTCCATTCTTTGTCTAATTCAATAATGACTGGCTGTTGCTGTACATTGGTTGGAGGAGGATTTGGCTGTTGAGAAGTCAAAATTTTTTGTTGAGCAAGTTCTTTTGATTGTGCAGAATCCTTAATAGATTCTTCCATTTTATCTTTCTTTTCATTGGACTTATTGGAATGTTCAGAATCTCTTTCAGATTTTGATCTAGATTTATCTGTGCTTGAACTGTCGTTCAGACTAACACTAGGAGTTTGCTCCCTTACGGGTTCTAAGCGTAGATTTTCCAAAGGAATGGGAGTTAGTCTTCTTTCTCTGTAAATCTTGAATTCTTGAAATTCCTCTGGAGATAACTGCGCTTGAGCTGAATTCGGAACTTCTTTGAATAAATTTCTTGCTTGGAACATATCATCAAAAGGATATTGTTCCCCAGAAAATTCCCTTACCCTGATTGCATTGGTAAAATTCTTAATAATATCATTTGGGTCGAATAATCTTCTCGATAATTTGAACAGCTGTAGGCATGTAATGTTTCCTATCTCTTGAAATGCATGACCAATATCAAACAGTGAAAATGTTCCACATTTTACGGGAAATTATGGCCAGATGCCCTTTTTCTTCTCTTTTAAATCTTTTGTTATACCCCCCTGGCCGCAGGTCTGATAAGCAATTTCCCGAGCTACAAGTCTATCTGGAGCATATAAGGGTAAAATATGGGGAGAAGCATAACTTCCAAAAACCCTAATATAAGTGAAAAATTCTTCTCCAAACCATCTCGCGCCGGGAGAATATCAACCTCCGTTTTTTAGGATAACCTTGGGGCATCCTTATTATACAATGTTCTGTACAATGGCAGCATTATTCCATGACAAATTTGGTAAAAATGGGGGACGAACATAGACTCCCATAGTTCTTTATGGTACACATGAATAGGCAAAGGATCGTGGATATTCCATTGCCAACCCATCATAGGGAATTTAGAGACATAACAGATAGCATCCATGACATAAGCCGATAAAAAAAAAGGCAGATAGACCCGCTGAGAAACATTTCGTTTCAACCGGTAGTGAAAAATAGCAGTGGTCAAATTATCAGATAGGATTTTGACCCGGTCTACAATTGTAGAATTAACGGCCGCATTGAACAAAGGAAGCCATTCGGGTAAGATCATATTTATGTCAAGCTTTCCAAAAAGCCTGCATAACATAGCAGCAGTAAAACAATAAGGAGAGGTAAGTGAACCTATGCTGTACATACCTTATTTTTTTTTCTTCAATGGTTCACTTCTTTTGGTCCACTCCTTTGTGCATTCTGCCAAATTTGCATGTTCTCTGGCAAAATCTTCCATGAATTGTTTGTTGTAAGTCGCCTGAGGTTCTGGCAACTTATACATTAATCTCAGATCTTCTATGGTAAATGACCTGATTAGCTCTTCGGATGGAGTTTTGAATTGCTTGTCTGAAATATCAGTGCTGTCCAGCACCCATCTCACCATGTCTGTATATGGGAGAATCCTTGGCCTTGCCGCTATTCTATGCAGAAATGAGAAGCCAGTTCCCTAAGGGTTGCTTCAGACGTATTACTGGAACCTGCTATAGCTACAACTTTCATCACCACAGGGTTTTCTTCCTCTAACAGATTATACATTCCCTCCCAAGTGAATATACCGGCATCCTTATTACAAGCAGTGTCTGCATACAGCAAAGCCATTTCTTTGTTTTCAGAACTCGAGCTCTTCTCCTTCTTACCCATAGTGTTTAGTGGAAGCTTTGTATAGACGTTTACTCCTTCGTGCCTGCGTTTTATGAGTAAATGAGAGTAATGGCATAAGAAAGGTGATGAGACTGTTTTAAATGTGAAAGCAGATGAAATATAATATTTTAATCGTGAAACGACTTTCAATTCAAATACAATCTTATTTACCATTAATTTTCAATCCAATCATTTAATTTAATCATTAAAGCGCATAACAGATTTGATATATGGGAAGATTTCCTTGGGATAGCGCGCCTGCATGAATCTGCGATATTGCGATCTGCGATTTGCAGTGCAATATCGCAATATCGCAATGTCGCAATATCGCAATATTGCAAAATGAAGCCATCGTAGTGAGGTAAATAGCGCAAAAGCAGAAATTGCGTAATAGGGCAAAAGCGCATATTGCAAAATCGCAAAATTAAAAATAGCACAAAAGATATTCACTAATCACTTCTGTTTCTACGCTTTGCGATTTGCGACCAATGCGTTTGTTGTATAGGCTTTTGGGATCGCATTATCGCAAAAGTGCAAAATCACATTTTCAGTTTTATAAAAGATATATGTCATTTTGCGATGGGTGCGGTATTTTGTTTAAAGAACAATTTTATTGTAATCTATCATAAACTTAAGTGTTTCATAATGTTCTTTCTAAGGGATTTCTCTAAGTTTATGATAGAAAGTTTTATTTAAAAAGGAAAACAAATCCTAATTGATTTTTTTGGATTTTTTAACTAAGGGTCCCCATTTATTTAGTATTATTACTAATAATAAATAAAAGGGGGGTTGTTGCTGGTTACAACAATTGGCGATTCACTGAAAGAAACAGTTATCTCTGAAAAAATAAAATGAACATTCTATCTTTTAGTAAGTAAAGATTTTTAAAGATAATGAAAATCTATCTTAGGATAATTCAAATAAAATGTAACTATGAAAAAGAAATAAAAAATCATTTCATAATTTCTTTCTAATTCCTTAAGAATAAAAACATTTTGGGTTATTTCAAGCTTTGATTGGTGTTAATAGTGAAGTAAGTGGATCTCCCTAAGTTTTGGTTTTATAATATACTCTATTTCCATAGGTATTGCCTCTGCTGCCAGCAAAAGTTCATAGTCTCGACAGGGTTACCTTTAAACCATTAACCATTCATTGTCCCATCCAACTAAAATTATGACTTTTTAAAAGATAAATTCATAAGACCTATTATCTCATGTTTTTGTCTTTTATTTATTTTTATTTTAAGAGCCATTGTTCTCGTTTGGCAGCCAGTTAATAACAATTCCATTCACTAATTGCAATTAAACTGAACAAGCTGGCTCGTGATGAGACCCCTTGTCTTATATTTATAAGCCATTACCCTGTTTTGGTATGCAGTATTGGTAATGTCAGTTTTATTACTCCTTATGAACATGGTAAGTCGGCTCGCAATGATACCTCTTATCTCTTAAAATTTTCGTATAATTTCTTAGAATTACATTCTAAAAAATCACAACTTAAATGGATGGGGTGAAGTAGTTTTATCCTTAAGAATCAATGGATGACAATTTTCAGAGTTTTTTGAGTTCCAAAAATTTTGAAAAATGTTTACTTTTACAGATAACCTTTCTCTGCTTGATAAACTTATGATGATTTACATTCTTCTCAAGTTTTCAAAAGATCATACAAATGATTGAAATAATCTTTCAAAGTTTAACATCTTATTTTAAGCTATTAAAAAAATGTGATCATTACTTTAAAAATTCTTATTTACACAAAATAAATATTTATAATATTCTTCCGAAGAAATTTTCTTAAATAGTAAACAGTCAATCAGAGACTCATAAACAACCTTTATTTTCAAAAACAAAAACAATCAAAATTCTGCAGAAAGGAATATGTACAGTTTAAGAAGGGGTTACCTCCTTATGAAAAGAATTTCTTCAAGATAAGCCCATTTACATGAAGAGATTCTCTCTTACCTGTTAGATCTTGGAGTATGAATGTATTTGAGCCTATCTTCTCAATGATCTGAAATGGTCCAAGCCACATTTTATGGAATTTGGTATGTTTACCTTTTTCTTCGTGTGCTTTATCCCATTTCAGAACAAGATCACCAACTGACAAAATTTTTGAGCCGGTAGAACTTGCATCAAAAGAAGATTTTACAAGTTGTTGATGTTTTTCATGAGTAATTTTTGCTTTATCCCTATCTTCTTCTAATTTAAGGATTTGATCATATCTCAATTGAATGGATGAAGAAGGATTTTCTTCAATAAACTGCACTAGGGCTAATGATGGAAGAATTAAATTTGATGGTATCACAACTTCTTTTCCATAAACCAGATTGAAAGGTGAAGTCCCTATTGAAGCTTTTTCAGTGATACGATTAGCCCATAATGCAAAGATTAAAGATTTGTGCCAATTATTTTGATTTTGATCAACGATCCTTTTAATGATTTTGATAAGGTTTTTATTAGTGGATTCAGCCAAACCATTACCTTGCGGATAATAATTTGCTGAATATTTTAATTTAAAACCTCTTTTGACTGAAAATTCAATTAAACTATTTCCAGAGAAGTAAGATGCATTATCAAAGACAAGAGCTTGAGGTACACCAAACCTAGTTATGATGAATTGATCTATGAAATCAATAATTTCATCAGAATTTGCTACCTTCAATGGAATTTCCTCCACCCATTTTGTAAAGTAATCAGTTGCAGTAAGGATGTACTTGTGCTGTTTGGAAGAATGAGGTACTATCTCACCAATAATGTCAAGTCCCCATTGTTCGAATGGTTGCTCAATAGTTACTGGTTGCAAAGGAAAAGCTGGTTTCCTTTGTCTTCCACTTGCAGTTTGACAAATTTGGCACTTCCTTACGTAATCATGCGTATCTTTAAAAAGGGTAGGCTAGTAATAACCAGCACGAATTATTTTGTGAGCTGTGGTATCACCTCCAAAATGACCTCCTGCTGGTCCATCATGCAATTCCTGCAAAACCTTTTCGGCTTCAGTCTTTTCAAGACATCTTAATAAGATTGAATCATAATTTTTTCTGAATAACACATTATCAATGATCTCATATTTAATAGCCTTTAACCTTAAAGTGTGTTTACTCTTATAACTGAGATTAGAAGGAGCATACCCATTTTTCAAGTAATAGATAAGATCAACATACTGAGATTCAGAATCTGTAACACTTATCTGACTTACTTGAATATCTTGATTTGAATCTTGATTTTCTGGTATGTTATGAGCTCCTGCTAATAATATGCAAAAACCTTGTCCTCTAACAATCTTAGCTGGTTTAATATCAATATCATATTCTTGCAAGGTTGTTACCCAGTTAGCTCTCTTTTCTCCTACTTCTTTTTGAATTAATAATTGCCTCACTACAGAGAATGGGACAATGATTTTTGTATGTGTTTTCAAGAGAAAAGGTCTGAAATGTTTGATTGATTTAAACACAGCAAAGGCTTGTTTTTCAACATCGGAATAATTGAGCTCAGCTCCTTTCAGATTTGAGCTAAAGAAAGAAATTGGTGCTTCGATTTCTTGATCATTGAGTTGTATTAAAACGGCTGCATAGGATGTTTCAGTGGCCAGAGTATACAAAGTAAAATCTTTAGAAAAATCTGGGGTATTCAATGCTGGTGCATTAATGATCTCTTATTTGATTGCTTCAAAGACTTGTTTCTCTTTATGTGCCCATTTGAATACTGAATTCTTCTTGATCATATTTTGCATAGGTAAAACAATAAAAGAAAAATCAGGAATAAATCTTTTAACAAAATTGATCTGTCCAAGAAATGATTGCATGGATTTTTTGTTATGAGGTAAAGAAATATCAGAAATTTTTTTCACTCTATCTGGATCAATATATATACCATATTTTGACACAACAAATCCTAAAAGTTTTCCTTCATCTAAAGCAAAGAAATATTTCTTCGGATTTAAGGAAATACCAAACCTTCTACATCTTTCAAATATTTGTTTTAAACCATGTAGATGATTGGCTGTCTTTTTTGAAAATACTGTTATGTCATCAAGATAAACAACAACTGATTTATTGATCAAACCTTTGAATGCTATGTCCATGGCTCTTTGAAAAGTTGCTCCTGCATTTATTAGACCAAAAGGCATTTTCTGATAAGCATAAGTTCCCCATTTTGTTCTGAAAGTTGTTTTCAATCTGTCATCTAGATGAACTAAAACTTGATTATAGCCCGAAAATCCATCGAGAAAGGACATAAGTTCAGAACCAGCTACCTTTTGAAGTATCTGTTCTATGGTTGGCAATGGGAAATTTTCTTTTAAACATGCCTTACTTAAATTTCTGAAATCAATACAGATTCTTATATCACCATTCTTCTTCCTTACATGTACCATATTGGAAACCCAATTGGAGTGCCTGACTGGAAAAAAAAGTTTATTAAGTTTTGATTTGATTTGACTTTCGAGATTTGGATGAATTTTCCTCAACTTCTGTTGAACAGGTTTAATATCAGGAAGCATTGGAATCATGTGTTGAATAACGGAAGTATCATACGTTTTTAGATCATCATAATTCCAAGCAAAAACGTTTTTATACTTGTTCAGCAGTTTAATGAACGCATTCCTTTCCTCTTGTGTTAAATTGAGTCCTAAGTTAACGTTTTGAGGTTTAGAATCAGAACCAAGATTCACTAATTCAAACTTCAAAGTAGAGCTTTGAAGTTTAGCATTAGTGACTTTCTTGAATCTGTCTTTAATGTCATATAAATCCTCTAATTTAACAACAGATTTCGGAATGGGATTTTCATTACCTTTTGAAGTAATTTGTAAATCATGATCATCTTCGTCAATAATTTGTTCATCATATGATTTCTTTGAAGTCATGAAATTTAGAATATCTTGATCATGATAGAATATTCTCCAATTTGTAACATTATCTGGGACAGATGGACGAAAAATTAATTCTACAGAAAACCTATCAGGACTGCAATCTTCAGCAGGTAGGAGTTTAGATGCAACATTAGCTAACAAGTCAACTAATGTATTTTGATTCCTAGGAATAGGAGAAATATTGAATGCTAAAAAATGAGTGGTGAGGTCTTGTACTAGGGTTTGATAGTGTTTAAGATGTCCTGAAAGGCAATCAATAGTATTCCTAACTTGTTTAATGACAATTTCGGAATCACCAAAGACTTTCAAGTATTTAACATCTAACCCTATAGATTTATAAAGTCCTTGAACCAAGGCTTCATATTCTGCGGTATTGTTAGTACACTCAAATTCTAATCTACATGACAGCATGGTTTTCTCCCCATTTGGATCAATTAAGATGCATCCAGCTCCAGCTCCATCACTAGACTTTGAACCATCAAAATATAACGACCAAATTAAAGACTTATCTGTTGGCTTATCTACAATTACATCAGAAATATTTACAATTCTGGAAGAATCAGATTGTGAAAAATTTTCTATCTGAGAAACAAAAGTATTTACAGAAAAAGGTGATTGAGGTGTTTCGAAGTTTCCAAGAAATGATTCAGGAGAATAACCTCCAAGAATATTGTTGTTGAATGCCATAGGCTCATTAGGTTGTTCGAATTCAGTGACAGTGTGCGTCATATGTTTTTCTCGTTCAATTTTAATTTGATTTGGTTTCCCTTTGTAGGGAAGCCACATATGTGAATAATCAGTTGAGATATAACCATTAAGTTTCGCAGACCAGTCCCTACTCAAGATTAATCCATAGAATTCAGGAATATCAACAATCAAAATATCAATTCTTTGGACAATCCTAGGATCGGAAGCTAATCTGATAGTGACTGAATTGATTTCTCCTACAACTTGAACTTTAGAGCGATCCAATTGGACGATATGAACTGCTGATTTCTGTGGTTCAATATTCAATTTGGCACAGACAGAAGTAGGCATTATATTGGAGGAAGCTCCAGAATCAATCAAACAATTGTGCAGATTTTTATTGTACATCTCATACGTCAAAAGAAAAGGAGTAGTTTGATAATTTGACTTTTCTCCAATGAGCACTGTATCAGTAGAATCTACCTTATCCGGTGGCTTACCAGATCCTCTAGCTGCTTTTGCAACTACACCACTTGGTAAAGGAGCGATTGGTGTAGCGTTTAATTCTTTCAATAACAACATTTGCCGGTGTTTTATTTTGATGAGTTCATGTAAAGAAATATTGGCTTTGATCTTTTTCATGTCTTCGACAATGTTATATTCCATAGGATCTGACACTACTAAAGTTTTCGTTGTTGATGTGAGAGGATTAGAAGAAGATGGCTGATTTTGAGTAGGTGATGGAGAAGTTTTCTTCACAGTGGGTTTGTCTTTGGTATTTGGAGTTGTAATTTTCTTTTTAGGAACTGTTTTCATTGGTTCCACTGTAGATTTACTCCTAGTACTTACAGTCATAGCTTCTTCACTATCAGAATTTGGGAGAATAAAATCCCACATTCCATTCAATTCAGCTATTTCTTCATCTTCATCTTCTTCATCTGATACTATAGATGTATCTTCTTCTTCTTCCTCTTCCTCTGATTCTGCATTAGAGGTTGCATTAGGAGGTTTAGATTCAACTTGGTTTCTCCTGAAATTTCGGAATGGTTTCTTAGTAGACGTTTCAGCTACTTGTTTTTTAATTTCAACCATTTCATTTGACATGGTTTTAAGAACTTTCTGTAAACCTTCCATGTCGTATGGATCTTTGGCCTTTTTCTTTGAATCATATTTAAAGCTAAATTTCTTTGAATTCCTTTCCTCGATAGAATTTTTCTTTTCCAGAGAAGTGATACATTTTTCCACTGCAATAGCTTCTTTCATATTCTCAGCTAATGTAGGTTTTGTAGCTCTGTCTACGAAAATTGCTATATTTGAAGGTAAGGCAGTTATGTACCATTCAATTCTAACTTATTCACTGGGCTGTGAATCTACGTGAATTTTATTCAAGAGTTTGTTGAATCTAGCGTTGAATTCTTTAATGGGTTCCTTGGGTTCTATCTTCAAATTTGAGAGATCATTGAGTAAAGTTGCTATTGATTGGTCATCTCCAAATTTGGTCAAAAAATGATCTGCAAAAATGTCACAACTTGTTATAGATCCTGATGGTAATGAAAAATACCATGATCATGCAGTTCCTTGGAGAGTATAAGGGAATAGTATAACTACAACATCTTCATGTATGACTCCATTTAAATTAATAGCCAGCATAAATTTATTGATATGTTCTTCAGCTTGGATGTTAAGATCTGGACTAAATTTTGGAAGCCATTTTCTAGGATTGTCTGGTAAATCATGTAAAGGTGCAGCCATGTTGACTTCTCCTGGAGTAGACCATGGTCTCTGTGCCATTATTGGAACGAATATTGGAGGAGTAGTAGAAATTGGTGGTGTTTGAATAGAAATTGTTGGAATAGATGATATTGAGATTAATGATGACAGAGGAGAAGATGTTTGAGGAGATGATATGGAAACAATCGTACTTTGTTGAGATGGGATTTCAGAAACAGGTATTTGAATATTAGATGTTGAACTTATATCATTTACTGATTCCGATTGATTTTTTCTTGTCTTGACTCTACTAGGTAAAGGGAATTCTTTCAGAGAAATACCAAGTTTTTCACTTTGAAGCCTAGTAAGAGGTTTGGAAGAAACAAATTTTGAAGTTACACTACCTTCAAATATTTTAGACTCTTCAAGAGATAATGAGAATCCTTTCAATTTATGAATTAGATCTTGAACTTCAGGAGACTCGGGATGTTGATTGTCTGAATGTTTTGAGATTTTGGTAGTGGGTGTTTGAATATTTTCTGCAATTTCTTCTCTAGGATTTTGAATTTCAGAAGAAATTGAAGAAGTTAATGAGGGTGTTTTTCTCTCAGAATGGCTTGTGGATAAAGATTTACTTGCCATTCATAGCTCAGGCCCACCTTCTAGCGCCAAAAATGTTGAAGCCTAGAAAATATCTGCTTCAAACATCGGGGAAAACCACCCGGTCGGGACCTTAAGGCAGCTCCTTTTCCGTTTGGTATGGTGGCTCCGACTGGATTTAAAGGACCAATTTCCTTATAACTAAATGGATTGGTTTGGGTGGGTGGAAATGGGACTAAATTAACTGAAATAAAACTATCTAATTTAAACTAAATACTGATAAAGAAATTCTAACACTAACCCGGGTAATTATATGTGAATACAACTTAAGATTGTTCCAATTTAATAATAACCATGAAAATGTATTATTATTTAAATTGAAATATGCAGAAACAAATAAAGATAACTCTGTTTAAGAAATTAAACAGAGTTGTATTAGCATATTGCATTCATCACTGTATACCATCTATATATAATTATGAAAGATAACGTTTCAATTATACTCAGAAATGATATATAAAAGGAAGCGTTGTGAAAACAAATA
Source organism: Pinus albicaulis (assembly GCA_034641835.2). Lineage (NCBI taxonomy): Eukaryota > Viridiplantae > Streptophyta > Pinopsida > Pinales > Pinaceae > Pinus > Pinus albicaulis. The sequence goes on from JAXQQM020082110.1 coordinate 15,144, forward strand.
TATATAAATGATAGCAATTTTAAAGCGAATATCATAAGACAAAAGAAATCAATAGTGAAAGGATAGAAATACCTCATTCATCTTGAAGACTTTCAAATGCAATGTGATACTCTAATCCAGTAACTCTGATGCAAAATCAAATTCCAAGGTATAGAAATGCAACACTTCAAAGATAATTCCGCATGAAAATCACCAGATGTGATCCTTTTTAAAAATATATAAGACAATGGAGTATAGAAATGCAATCTCCAAGTCAAAAAATATTAAGATCAAGGACCCTTCTCTAAATGTATGAGAAGGGTTTAAATACTACTTAACTAAATCTAAAAATAGTTTATTACAAAAATTAAGGATTCGGTTCAATGACCGTCCTTTTCCTAGGCTAAAATACAGTGAAATTAAAACTAAATCTATCTATCTACAAACTTGATCTTTAAACTTGCAGGCATCTAGCATAGTTTTGAGAAGATGCGGTTGACCGACTTCAGAATTGAACTGTCCTGAAAAGACAGAGTCGGCAAGCGTAGGAGCAATCTTCTCTGTAGCATTGATGATACAATTAAGCGCACTGTGCTGACTGTGTGGCTTCACCAAGTACATCCAGTATGAGTCCCAATTCAATCTTGTCAGCCCTTGGATAGATTTTTCTCTTTCTTCTGCCTTTTGCCTCCATTCTGTTTGCAGTTGATTTGCCTATGGGAGATATCCTGGAACAGTTTCTAGAATCAAATTAGCTTTGTGTAAATTGTCATTTACACAATCTGTAAGAGTGTTTGCTGTTGTAGCCGCCTCCTCTGCTGCCTTTTCTGCCCTTCTGATTTGTGCATCCCAGTTATTGAACAGTATTTCTTTATGGTTTTCATTAACCATGGGTGCACCAGCTTTTCTGCCTTCTTCTGTCTTTTTCCATGCCAGATAATCATTGATCTTTTCATTAATCAAATCATAATCATTTCATAAATCTACGACATGATTTGTGATTTTATCACTCTCTTGGCACAAAGAATTCCATTGCAAGATTTTTTGGCAGAAAACTTCCTCTTGTTGCAGTAGTTGATTGTTCAAAGAGATAGTTTCTGAAATGAATTCAGGAAGCTTAGGATCATCTTTATGCTGATCTTGGATAATTTGTATTTCTTTGTCTTTATCAGCCAAGCTTTTTTGATGTCCTATTTGCATTTCTTGAAGTTGTTGTTGTAACTCTTCAAGCTTCAATTGTGCTTCCTTATTGGCCTGTACCTGTTGCAATTGTTGTTGCAGAGCTTTTACCTGTTCTTCTTTTTCATTCAACAAAAGTTGTATCTCAAATGATTTATCAATTGTTGCAGAAGCATAAGATCCTGTCATTTGAGATAATTTAGTGAGATTATGAGTAGGTTCTGTGGCAGGATCTTTCCACAAAACATCTACTTGTTCTGGTTCAGTAGCAATTGCACTTTCTAATTTTCTCTTTTTCCTCTGTCTTTTCACTACTGCTTTGTATTCTGGGCTGTAGAATACATCTAGAGGAGGAATGTCCTCCACATTAAGTACAATTTCGGAGGATGGTGTGATTGGTATATGCTCTGTTACTGCGACTGTGCTGCTTGTTCCAGTGTTCAAAACTTTGGTTGTCTGGACAGGGGTCTGTACATTCTGTCCTTCTACATTAATCAACTGGTTGAAGGTTTCCCATTCTTTGTATAATTCAATAATGACTGGTTGTTGTTGTACATTGGTTGGAGGAGGGTTTGGCTGTTGAGAAGTCGAAATTTGCTGTTGAGCAAGTTCTTTTGATTGTGCAGAATCCTTAATAGATTCTTCCATTTTATCTTCCTTTTCATTGGACTTATTGGAATGTTCAGAATCTCTGTCAGATTTTGATTTAGATTTATCTGTGCTTGAACTGCCGTTCAGACTAACACTAGGAGTTTGCTCCCTTGCGGGTTCTAAGCGTAGATTGTCCAAAGGAATAGGAGTTAGTCTTCTTTCTCTGTAAAGCTTGAATTCTTGAAATTCCTCTGGAGATAACTGCGCTTGAGCTGAATTCAGAGATTCTTTGAATGAATTTCTTGCTTGGAACATATCATCAAAAGGATCCTGTTCCCCAGAAAATTCCCTTACCCTGATTGCATTTGTAAAATTCTTAATAATATCATTTGGGTCAAATAATCTTCTCGAGAATTTGAACAGCTGTAGGCATGTAATGTTGCCTATCTCTTGAAATGCATGACCAATATCAAACAGTGAAAATGTTCCACATTTTATGGGAAATTGTGGCCAGATGCCCTTTTTCTTCTCTTTTAAATCTTTTGTTATACCCCCCTGGCCGCAGGTCTGATAAGCAATTTCCCAAGCTACAAGTCTATCTGGAACATATAAGGGTAAAACATGGGGAGAATCATAACTTCCAAAAACCCTAATATAAGTGAACAATTCTTCTCCAAACCATCTTGCGACGGGGAGAATATCAACCTCTGTTTCTGAGAATAACCTTGGGGCATCCTTATTATACAATGTTCTGTACAATGGCAGCATTATTCCATGAAAAATTTGGTAAAAATGAAGGACAAAATTAGACTCCCATAGTTCTTTATGGTACACATGAATAGGCAAAGGATCATGGATAGTCCATTGCCAACCCATCACAGGGAATTTAGAGACATAACAGATAGCATCCATGACATAAGCCGATAAATAAAAAGGCAGATAGACCTGCTGAGAAACATTTCGTTTCGACCGGTAGTGAAAAATAGCAGTGGTCAAATTATCAGATAGGATTTTGGCCCAGTCTACAATTGTAGAATTAACGGCCGCATTCAACAAAGGAAGCCATTCGGGTAAGATAATATTTATGTCAGGCTTTCCAAAAAGCCTGCATAACATAGCAGCAGTAAAACAATAAGGAGAGGTAAGTGAACCCGTGCTGTACATACCTTGCTTGTTTTTCTTCAATGGTTCACTTCTTTTGGTCCACTCCTTTGTGCATTCTGCCAAATTTGTATGTTCTCTGGCAAAATATTCCATGAATTGTTTGTTGTAATTCGCTTGAGGTTCTGGAAACTTATACATTAATCTCAGATCTTCTATGGTAAATGACCCGATTAGCTCTTCAGATGGAGTTTTGAATTTCCTGTCTGAAATATCAGTGCTATCCAACACCCATCTCACCATGTCTGTATATGGGAGAATCCTTGGCCTTGCCGCTATTCTATGTAGAAATGAGCAAGCCAGTTCCCTAAGGGTTGCTTCAGACGTATTACTGGAACCTGCTGTAGCTACAAATTTCATCACCACAGGGTTTTCTTCCTCTAGCAGATTATACATTCCTTCCCAAGTGGATATAGCGGAATCCTTATTACGACCGGTGTCTGCATACAGTGAAGCCATTTCTTTGTTTTCAGAACTCGAGCTCTTCTCCTTCTTACCCATAGTGTTTAGTGGAAGCTTTGTATAGACGTTTTCTCCTTCGTGCCTGCGTTTTACAAGTAAATGAGAGTAATGGAATAAGAAATGTGATGAGACTGTTTTAAATGTGAAAGCGGATGAAATATAATATTTTAATCGTGAAACGACTTTCAATTCAAATACAATCTTATTTACCATTAATTTTCAATCCAATCATTTAATTTAATCATTAAAGCGCATAACAGATTTGATATATGGGAAGATTTCCTTGGGATAGTGCTCCTGCATGAATCTGTGATATTGCGATCTGCAATTTGCGGTGCAATATCGCAATATCGCAATATTGCAATATCGCAATATCGCAAAATGAAGCCATCGTAGTGAGGTAAATAGTGGAAAAGGGGAAATTGCGCAATAGCGCAAAAGCGCATATCCCAAAATCGCAAAATTAAAAATAGCGCAAAAGATATTCACTAATCACTTCTGTTTCTGTGCTTTGTGATTTGCGACCAATGCGTTTGTTGTATAGACTTTTGGGATCACATTATCGCAAAAGTGCAAAATTGCATTTTCAGTTTTATAAAAGATATATATCATTTTGCGATGGGTGCGGTATTTTGTTTAAAAAACAATTTTACTGTAATCTATCATAAACTTAAGTGTTTCATAATGTTATTTCTAAGGTATTTCTCTAAGTTTATGATAGAAGGTTTTATTTAAAAAGGAAAACAAATCCTAATTGATTTTTTTGGATTTTTTAACTAAGGGTCCCCATTTATTTAGTATTATTACTAATAATAAATAAAAGGGGGGTTGTTGCTGGTCACAATA
>JAXQQM020092779.1:0-10298 GCA_034641835.2 Pinus albicaulis
GGCGCTGCCCCTGCAGCCTGTAGATCACGCATCGCCTGACCGGCTATCGCCATGCGCCGCATGACACCTCGCCACTCCGAGGGAAGACCAACACATGGCTCTATGAACTGGTCGTCTAGATCCTGCCACCCGCGCTCTGATACTCCGGTCAACAACCGTTCACATCTACATCGGATGTCCTCCAGTAGGGCAGCTACATCCTCATTTTGCGCTGCTCTCGACCCTGTAGCTCCAGACGCTGCCGGTCGTCCCATATATCCGGCCGGTTTCACCGGTGCTATATCTGCATACCAAAAGTACATGAATCAGTACCTTACTTTACTATTCAAAATACTTTAACATGCCCATCCAAGAATAGCAATCTGTCACTTACCATCGGGCCCCCAGACTCGACCAGGCGGAAGTGGCAGGTCCGGATCTCCACAATAGCTCATCCCACTATAGGGATAGTCATCTATGTACAAAGGCATATGATCCCAATGGGCAAAAAACTCCGGTCGAAACACTCGCCCGACCGCCCCTCCTCCTCCTCTGCACAGTAGCCGTCCCCAATGGCGCATCCTGGGCTCTCTCGGGCCCCCATCTGGAAGCTGTACATGAGGCCTCAAGGTCGGGATCTTCTCAAAGAAGAAGGCGCACAACAAAGTCCCATATGCGCAGTCATGGTTCACCTGCCGCCTGCATAGTGACAACTTTCGCTTTAGCGACACCAACAGCATTTGGGCCCACCCATAGTAGGTCCCACCCAATACACTTTCCACTAACATCATCTGCCCCCCAGTGATGTGATGGAACGCCTAGCTGCCCAGGATGCGCAGCACAGCTGCGGCCACTGCACGGGTTTCTAGCCTCTCTAGATCCCCGATCGGTATTCGAGTCCCCTTGACTTGGAGACCCGGTCGACAATGGCGTTCCATGAACTCCATGATATGCCGCCCCCGCGGCAGCACTGGCTGTGTGTTTCCCACCATCCCCAGTGGCGGGAGACCAGTCAGGAAGTACACGTCCTGGACCATCAGCTCGATCCTGTGCCCCTGCACTACAAAGATCTCCTGATCTGGATCCCAGTAACTGATAATCCGGGCCAGTAACGGTTCCCCTGCTCTCATCAACGGGTTCTCCAAAAACTTAAGAACCCCAAATCTGGCCAAAACATGGTGGACGCCCTGATCTGCCTGGATCTCTGTCCGTAGTGTCCCCAGATCTCTCTCTCTCCAGTTGACCCGTAACTCTACCATACCTGCACAAACACATCATTTTTGTCAGCGTACAGATCGGGAAAACCATAACCAAACACCAAAACCCAACTTCCAGCCATAAAACAGCACCAAAACCCCCTCATCTCCCAGGTCGCAGTTTTCTGCCATTTTCTGGACCAGGTCGCACTTTTTGCCTTTAAACCTGCGTCCTAGGTCGCACTTTTTGCCCCGAAAAGTGCGACCCGGCCGTAGAGATGAAGGAGGGGCTGTTTCTGGGATTTTGGGCCCTAAACTGAAAAAATAATCCATCAAAATGCAAGAGAAAGGTTAGGCCTCCTACCTCCAACTGACGGATCTCGATTCCAACGGTCGGTTTGTCCGCTACGTTCGCCGCAAGATTTAGGGCCTTCTCTCCTCTCCACATTCACCACAGCAACAATAGCAAATGAATGATTTTGGAGGGAAAACCGCCTTATTAAAAGAGAACCACTGTTTCTTCTTTCGACTGCTGCGACCACACCGTAGCCCCGTTCGACGAACCGTCAGCTCCGCTGGAAAGCTCTCACCGAGCTCTCAAATGGGTTTCTGTTAGTTTTTGGTGATTTGATACTTCACCTGAGCACATTTTGCCCAAGAAGGGTCACTTCACCGCTCCTTAAAATCGAATTTCCTCACTTACGACACTTGTACTTGGGGCACCATATCGCTCCCTTACTTGTCCACGTTCGTGTCGATTTTCGTCATGAGTTCCCACTTTGTACTCATGTTTCCGGGGTCCCCCATTAGGGCCCTTACTGTGTGGCAGCACCATCGCGTCACCCTTTTTTAGAGCATCCAAGTTGAGTCATCATTGCATCCATGGAGTCTATACCACGTCCCTTTGCACCCCACTATAGCCCTCCACCCTTCATTGCTTGGTCTCTCTCTTGTGTCGCACATTATGACCTTCAGTCTCACTGTCCCCTATCCCTTATGATCTTGTGTCAGTCGCTGCCATGTCATCCATGCTCTTTATGCTCTAACAAGGGAAGTCGTCCAGTCGCTACTCAGTCCTTCCCATTTCCACTATCGTCATTAGTGTCAGTCTGTCCGTCGCTCTATTGTTTTTCTCTCGTGCCTTAGTTGAGGATCTCTCATTACCTCACCTATGGCGTACCTCCTCCTGTCGACATCAGCACATTCATTCCAGGAGCCAGGTCTATAGGGCGGTGTACCCTGGTTCCAGCTTCCACTATTGTTCGGTGCCTCGGATCAGGCAGGGGGATCCCTCATTTCCCTTTGACTTGATTATTTCTCCAGCTCCTTTCAGCATGATCGAGATTCGTATACTTGACGGTCCAGTGACCCAGCAGTAGCTCTTGATGATTCTCGGGTATGTGTGAGATGTCTCAACCCTCATGAGGGGGTGGCCCTGCAGGTAACCCCCCACATGCCCGGATGACCTCTTCTTTGCAGCCTTCGATGCCGCTCCAGATTTTGATGATGTTGGCCTTAGCCACTTGCAGCACCTCTTTGATTTGCATGTATCAGTCAGATTTTGTGAGCCCTTCCCCATTTACGGGGGGCATTTGGGTTGTATTTATCTCATGTACTCAGATATTATTGTACTAGTCCTGGCTGTTATCCCAGGCACAACATGTATGTGAGACTCTTCATTGTATTCTTATCTGGCTCCTGCTTATGCCAGCTGTACTTTATGGTTCGGTCCCTTGTTTACTGGACACACTATTCTTTTGTACTTTGTCTCGGCGGGCATAGGTATGCCTCCCCCGCCGCCTTCAGCACTGGTACCCTCTCATAAAAAGAGACTTGTTGCACCTGCGAGTCTCGTCTCCTCAGGGTCTAGTCCTTCAGCACACTATCTACCTCACATTTCTCTCTCTGACATCCCCTTTTGTTGTCTAGTGATTGTGTTCTTACAACGTACTTCGGTCATACGATTTGCTCCTGACACTCGCACGCTGGGGGGCAATCTGTTACACCATTTTTTGGTCATCTAACCTATTATCATTAGATGGACCCAAGTACACCATGTAAGACCAGTTTTACCCTAAGTAAAACTGCTTTCACTATGTTAAAACGGGAAACCCCAAAAGGAAATATTAAACAAACCCATATTTGTTTGATTTTCCTCATGGAATAATTAATTAAACCATAATTTAATTATTATTCCCAGTCATGTTTAACCCAAAATCAAAGAAATTAATTAGATAAACCTTTATTTATCTTATTATTTCTAGGAATAATTATTTAAATCTTATTTAGATAATATTCCTTGTTAAATATGACCAAATCACCCACCATTAATCAAATAAATCATTATTTATTTGATTATCTCCCAACCACTTCCTTAAAAAGATAAATAAATCATTTATTTATTTATTTCTCACTAATCAAAGGATTTGACCCAAGTCAAACACCCTTTCCCTCCAACAAATAATAATAAAATATTCCATAAAGGTAGATCTAGATTTGGTTAACATTATTTTAATCATGCACCAAGATCTAGAATGACCCAATATTTTGTTATAAATAGGAGGGTTCTTCCCCATTATTCTTCACCTTTTGTTGCCTATTAGATCACTCTGGATCTATACACTTGGTCTCATTTTTCCATCATTTGCTCCCATTGAGCTTCATTTTCGCATTGGGTTTTCTACACCTACAAGAGAGAGAAAGCTTAGATCTGAAGTGCTGAGGACTACAAAGAACCCATCCCATTGAGGAGAGCTGGATACACTTTCTTGTTTTCCTCCCAGGTGCCCTGTAATATAAAAATTCATTCAAAAATCGTGTTCTTGTCTTGTCTGTTGGATGCATGGAGCAAACCCTTTACTTTACTGCTTAATGTTTTTCCATTTATAGATCTGTTTGTTGCAGCATTTTAATTACTAATCGCAGATCTGAAGATGTTTGGCAGCCTCTATTGTTGTTAGGGCTATTAGTTATGCGTAGCTAAAGTGGTTCTTTTTCGTACACTTCGACGAAGAATTCATACTAACAATAGGGACCTTTTGAACCGGGGTCAAAGCAAGATAAGGTTTGGGTTGACCAGGCGGGGTAGCGGCTGGAGGATCGAGGTACCAGATGTGAATCCCAAGGGTCAGGTTAGGAAGAGAGAGGGTGGCCATAACAAGTACCGTGTACACTCCTGATGGGGGAGATAGGAACGGTATCTGACCAGAGGGGTAATGACCAGGCGGGATGGCTCCAAGATGGTTTAGGCCTGGAGGAACAGTTCCAGGAGGATAAAGGTGCTCATGAGTACTAGCTGAAGGTGAAGGGCCAGGAGAAGAAGGTTCAGAAGGCTAATCAGAGGACATCATGAGAATCTGGTAATCAGGGGAACCAGATGGAAGAGGTTGAGTGTCCACCTAACCTTCAGGTGGTTGGGTAGCCACCAATCTCTACTGAGGGAAAGGATCAGTAAGCACAGTCGGTTGACTAGGTGCAGGACTGGGAGGAACGAAAGGGACGGCTTGTTGTCCTCTCAATGTTGCTTGAGACTCCCATAGCTGTCTCATCTATGGCAAAAGAGGACAATCATGTGTATAATGACCATAAACACCACAACAAGAATAGGGCTTGTTCGTACGAATAGGCCTATCCTGCTTGGGCTAAGTGCCTTGTTGCTGGTTTGTAGCATTAGGAGCATTACCTTGATTAGGTCCAGGATTACCAGGGGCAGCTTGATTTCGAGTGCCTTTCCTCTTCCTTTTTGAGGGAGGAGGATTAGTCATGCCCTGTTGTGCATACACATGCCCCTGAGGGGGTGGTGGCTGTTGTTGCGGGGGTTGAGAAGGCAAGGGAGGAGGAGGTGCTAATGTTGGAGGAGCTGGAGCACCAAGCTATGGATAGGGATAATAAGGAGTTTGGGTAACAGTGTGGTAAACAGGAGGTTGGGAAAAAAGAGGAGGCATGTTGTATCCTGGATTCGTGCTACCGCGAGGGGAAAAAGTGTTCGAGGTGCCGGCCCCTCCCTGAGGAAAACCATAGCCCATGGGAGGTTGAGCATACAGATTAAAGAGAGCTCCAACGATACCGTCAGCGGCGTGAGATGCCCCCGGTGCGTTGGCACCACCAGGTCTAGGAAGATCAAGTAGAATGGTATATACATAACCCGACTAAGCGTAGATCAGGTCATATTTTAATGCAATTTGGAGAGTGGCTTCTTCGGTTTGAGGAAAGTGCGATGCGACATATTTTCCGATAGGCGGCAAGAGAGACCTAAGGAACCAGTCCATGTAGACACAATATTTGAAGGTAGGGGCTCGACATAGGCTCTTTATTCTCTGCCATTCCTGAACATGGTCGGATAGGCGGGTCGTAGACGATTGACAGAAAGAGGTCAAGAGTTTGGTACCAATGTCATAACGAAGGGGAAGCTGGAAATAAGACAAAAAAGCCCGGGCAAGAGTTGCAAAGGTGGTATGAGAGGAAGGGGCTTGATCAACATACCACTTAGAAGCTTCACCTGTAAGCATTCGTTGGAACAACCGAAGATGGACGGAGTCATCGATAATGGAGTCAGACGAACACCACATGTGGAAAGATCGAATATGATCTGAAGGATATTCTCCAGCAAGGCCTTCAAACTTTGGGATGTCTGAAGGGAGCTTTGTTGGCATAGTAGGCCAACTAGCATCATGGTGTATAGGGTCATTTATCAATTGGTCAAAATCGGGGAGGCTGAGGCCTGCCATGAAGGGGAGCAAAGGCGCAGCCGGGGTAGTGTCCATTGCGGTCCCACTAGTGGTATTCCCGGCGGGAGGGTCGGGGTTACCACCAGCATTAGGTCCTGCACCAGACATAATGAAGGTGTCAGGGGGAGAATCGAAGGTGGAACAAGAAGGAGAACCCAAAAGACCAGAAGAAGAGTTGGTGTGCGGAATCGGTGGAGGACTAACTCGAACCCTACGCGGAGGAGTAAGTCTTCTGATCGGAAACTGAGGATGAAGGCCAAGAAGTCTCCTAGATAAACACCTTGTTGGTGCAATGGTGTCGACACAAACACATCACAAAGGAAAAAGAGACCGAAAAGAGCAGGGAGGTGCAGGATCAATTGATTACAACGTCGAAACAAGGGCAGAGAGGTGCAAGATCAATTGATTTCAATGTTTTAGAGTCTTTGCTTGGCGGTGTTAACCAATCCCTTTTTCACTTAGGGTGTGTGTGTAAAAGTGTGTAAATTTTAATTTTTAAACCCAGACGTTTGTAGAGAAAAATAAAAAGTGTGTTGTATAGCTATAAATAAACCTGCAAATGACAGTATATAGGCCTGCAAAAACATAAAATAAACAGCTAATAATGCAATAATCTAAACCCAAGGAGGCGGGTCTCTCAACAACTAGTCTACAAGTGAGTAAAAAAATAGTCAAAACACACTAAAAAATCTAATAGATCTAAGGTCAAGAGGGACAAGGATCTAAAAGACAAAAAATGCTGGAAAGTGGTGCAGAAAACAGCAACAAATCAGATGAAAATTTGTTGTAAAAAAGGCGGGGAAAGGCTATCTCCTGAATGGAAATGTAGTGAACCCTAAAGGAAAACCCAAACAAAGCTAGATGAGGTGATTTGGATGGATAACAAGCCGATTTGAAGCGGATCTAAAGGTGAGGTATCAGATCTGAAAAAATGGCTGAATACTCTGAAATTTCAAACAACCTGCAATAGCAAAAACTCTTGCACAAAAAGTGGAGGGTACTGAAGCCCTAGGGGGCTAGGTTCCCACTTATTTGAGAAAAATATAACAAGTACAGGTCCAAAATGGGTGGAGACAGAGGTCAGACAACCCTGAACAGAGGCACAGACAAACCTAGAAAACTTTCAGAAAAATCCCTGCAAAAAGTCTGGGTCGCAGTTTCTGACCTGTTTTCAGCAGAGGTCGCAGTTTTTGGGCTGAAAAGTGTGCCCTGAGGTTCCAGGTCACAGGTTTTGGGCCAAAAATTGCGACCTACACTTCCGGCACTCTCGGCGGCAGGTTTCAGAAAAATTTGTCGTCTCAGCTACAGCTGATGTCTGTCACCTGCGCAATAGGTCCGAAAACACACGGAAGTCAGAATTTTTATCGTTTTAGGGTTTTATAGGTTAAAAACAACATCGAAAAAAGAAAAATCAAGGGGCTGAAAGAAATCCTAGGGTTTGAAGTAGCTATATAATGAAGGATCAGAAAAACGACAGCAGTCGTAATCGTAAACCCATGTGGAGTCGCTAGTTGTTAGTATGAATCTTAATTCCAAGCGTATGAAAAAAGACCACTTTAGCTGCGCATAACAAATAGCCCTAACAGCATAAATGACTGCTAATATCCTCAAATCTGCAATTAGTTGATCAAGATAAATGCTGCAAAAATCTAGATCTATGCATTAGAAGACATTAAACAGTAGAAAAACCAAGATTTACTCCATGCATCCAATAGACAAGACAAGAATATATCGAATGAATTTTGTATTAATGGCACCTCGGAGGAAAACACAAGAGGGTGTTCCCTGTTCTCCTAAATGGGATGGGTTCTTGTAAGTCCTCAGCACTTCAGATCTAGAATTCCTCTCTCTTGATGGTGTAGAAAACCCAGACAAAAATAGTAGCAAAATATGACTATGATGGTGGATCAATAGTCAGACCAAAAGTATAGATCTAGAGTGATCTTTAGGCAACAAAAGATGGTAAATGAATGGGAAAACCTTTCTATTTATAACAAAATATTGAGTTAGTCTAGATATTGGTGCATAATTAAAATATTATTAACCAAATCAAGATCCAACTTTTATGGAATATTTTATTATATTTGTTGGAGGGAAAAGGAATTTGACTTGGGTCAAATCCCTTTATTTGTAAATAATAAATAAATAAATGATTTATTTATCATTTTAAGGATGTGGTTGAGTGATAGTCAAATATATAATGATTTATTTAATTATTTAAGGGTGATTTAGTCATATTTAACAAAGAATATTATTTAAATAAGGTTTAAATAATTATTCTTAGGAAATAATAAGATAAATAATGATTTATCTAATTAATTTCCCTGTTTTGGGTTAACTATAACCAGGAATATTAGTTAAATTGTTGTTTAACTAATTATTCCTTGAGGAGAATCAAACAAATGTAGATTTATTTAATATTTCATCATGGGGTTTCATGTTTAGACCATAAACAACTTAATAAAGGTGGTTTACTAAGTTATTTTCATAGTGAAAGCAATTTTACTTAGGGTAAAATTGGTCTTACATGGTGTACTTGGGTCCATCTAATGATAATAGGTTAGATGACCAAAAAATGGTGTAACACAATAGCTCATATGAAAAAATCCATAATGAACTGGAAAAAATTTAGTCAATTGAAGGGACATAAGGTGCAAGAATACACCCAAGAATTTAGGAGAAGAGCTCTCTTATTAGGCGTAGATTTGCAGAGACAAGATAATTTTCTCAAGTACATACGATGCTTACATAGCTACCTAAAACATATTATCCTCATATTTAACCCCACAAGTCTAAATGAAATATGTGTTCAGGCCACACATCTATTAGCTAGAGGGAAAAACATTTCTGAAGAAGGTAGGAAGAAACCTTTTAATGGGAAAAACAAAGAGAATACCTCAAAAGGTAAGGGGGAAAAAAGAATACATGTTGTCAAGAAAGAGGGGAGAAAACATTTTACGCAAACATTGTTCAAGAGAAAGCCAGAAGAAGAGAAAAAATTGTTGGAAATTACATCTCGAAAAAGACCCAAGTATAACAATAACAAAGGAAGCAAAAAAATATAGCTACAACTCAACATGACTTAGGAGGATTCAGGTGATGAATAAAAAATTACAGCCATGGGATTGAGAGAACATGAAGGGGAAATAAATTGAAACAAAACCCGGGGAGTACTATTTTAATATACTGCAAGCAAAATGAAGAAGAGAGAATTGAACTGTTTCATGTGAGGGTCATATCCAAACATACCAAGATTGACACATTGTTTGACAGTGGGTCACAAGCAAACTTAATCTCTGAAGCCTTGTTCAAGAAACTTAATCTTGAGACCATTCCACATCCAAAACCATATCCACTTGGGTGGATTTGTAAGGATGCAAATTTATAGGTTTCAAAGAAGTGCATATTGCGCTTTGAAATAACTACACATTTTGTTGACACAGTTGAATTAGATGTGGTTCCGCTTGATATTGCAGGTATTGTGTTGGGCATTCCTCACTTGTATGACAGAAAATCGATCTTCCATCGCCATGATAACAAATACCATTTATTCAAAGATGGCAAGGAGTACATTGTTAGAGCACATCGCAAGAAGACAAATATTGCAATGGTAAATGTTGGACAGGTAAAGGGGCTAGTGAATTCAGGTAAGAATTTTGTTCTTCTAATGATTAAGCCTAAAGCTGATGTTAATCATGAATCATTTGAGGATTGTGATCCTAACTTGAAATCATATTTATATGATGTAGTTGATGCACATCATGAGATGTTTCAGGAGCCAACGGGATTGCCTTCAAAAAGGTGGATTCAACATGAGATTCAGTTGCAACAAGATTGTCCTCTTCCAAACATTGGCATGTATCGCATGTCGATAATGGAGAATGTTGAAATTAAGAGGCAAATCAAGGACATGTTGGACAAGGGACTCATAAGGCCAAGCACTTCGCCATGCGGTTCACCCATAGTCTTGATTCTGAAGAAAGATGGGACTTGGCACATGTGTGTAGACTTCAGAGCTTTGAACAAGATAACGGTAAAAAATCGATACCCACTCCCAAGGATAGATTATTTTCTTGATCAGCTGAAAGAAGAAATTTTTTTCACTAAGTTGGATTTACGAAGTGGATATCATCAAGAATTAATTGCAGAAAGTGTTATATGGAAGACTGCAGTCAAAACCAAACAAGGACTCTTTGAGTGGTTGGTTATGATGTTTGGTTTGTTAAATGCACCAGCGAATTTCATGCGTGTTATGGATAATGTTTTGCGTCCATTTCTTGATGACCTTGTGATTGTGTATTTAGATGATATACTCATTTTCATTGAAACAAGAGTAGAATGTGTCTTGCATGTGAAAAGAGTGCTTGATGTTTTGAAGAAAGAGAAATTATTTCTT
>JAXQQM020076735.1:0-137794 GCA_034641835.2 Pinus albicaulis
TTGCACATATAGTGTGCCACACTTCGTCAGCTTACGAATCTCGGATTGACAAGTTAATGTAGCAATTTAGGACACACTAAATTGACCAAACGATAGTACGTAATAAGAGTAATAGATCCATCATATTCACTACCGTCTTGGTTACACTCGGCATTACTTATACAGATATATTCATATTACATAGATCTTAATCATGGTATTACTACTAGTGTGACATATTAAGCCGAGTAAAGCTTAACCCTTATAACCAGCTTGGTGATACTTATGCCCTAAAATATAAAGGTAATGTGGCTTTATTCAATATGGGTATACAGTAAAAAAAGGGTAACCTTGAGCTTAGTTAGTACAGGTAAGCTATATGTGATAAGCTTATATAACTTAATGTGTGATATAGCATTACTGTAATGTTTGGAATATATGTACCTATGGAAATCAAAGGGAAATGATAGTGATGATGGTAACCATTGACCCGTATTAACCTTAGACTAGTAATACAATCAATTACATTGATATATTTAGTAAGCTCTTATGTAACATGGATACTAGTATCATCACCATTAATTATAACAAATATACACATACTTTCTACAACACTACATAGTTAATAATTCTATATGGGTTTCATTACTCTTACATTCCTAATAAGCTTTCACTGCTTTGATTACAGTAATCACACTATCTCATTCATAGGTACTAGTATTCTAGTCATTACTAGTTAGATCAATATTACGGATTAGCCTCTTATTACAGTCCCTATCGTGATTAGTAAAGCAATGGTAGTAATAGGTGGCTTAGTTAGATTGAGAACTAATAGCTTATATAATAGATAGTATCTCTATAAGCATGGTACCTTATCTCCATAAGATTCACATCAATGTAATCAAGTACTTGATATAGATATGAGATATAAGAGGTTTCATAACTATTACGTATATAAAATAGATATTGGAATACCATGTAATGAGCTGAATAAGGGTTAGCATGGTTAAGTATCATGAGTACAGGAAATAGTAGAGAGCTTACTAGTTGTATCAATCATAGGGTTGGTTAACTATGTCAGTTCGAGCTTTTAATCTTTTTACCAACTTACACAATAAATGAACATGATCTATTACCATTGATTACTATGGTAGAATAAAATTTAATACTGGAACATCATGCTTAGCTATAGGGTAATGCTTATCCATCATAGCTTCATAAACACATAGGGTCTAAGCTAATCCATAATATAACTATAACACTTAAGCTATTCGTGCTTGGTTTCTACTTAAGCTTGTTTGTATGGAATGCTTACTTGTACAATATTAGTAGAGAAGCTAGAGCTCCTATATAAACAGTATATCCTTAATCTATGGACCTTAGAGCTTACTTATAACACATATATTGAGTATGTAACCTATCTTATTCTCTAATCTAGCACTAGCTTATTAGAGTTATTACATTATAAAGATGTGTCACTCTAGCTTTATCCATAATAGATTATATGGGGATAACTTATACTAACCTCTTCTTATTATGTATCTGCTTATTGGCTCTATCTAAGCCCGTACTGTTACATTAGTTACATGTATTCACTGTAATCAATTATGCAATTACCTGTATCTTCTAAGTTCATGAAAGGTAGTGATACAAGCAGCTTAGTTATATCAATAGTGATAATTAGGCAACTACTTATAGCTCATATGTGCTTATCTAAGTTGAACTCCATATTGTATGTAGAACTAGAGCTTAGCTTGATAAGGGTAGTTATGAGCTGTAATCATTATGGGAATAAAATTGTAATCTTTATATCACTGTAAACATAGATCATGTAGAAGCCTTACCATATTGAATGAGTGTAACTAGTTAGGGAAGAGCTTGAACATAACCAAGCTTAGAGATCATTGATTAGGGATAACACGTGTACTGATCAACTTACAAGCATAGGATAAGCTTAATTGATTAGATAGATACCATAACTGTAAGCAAGTACTGATAGAGATAGAATACATGTTATTAGATAGGGATAATACGTAACCAGTATCATCATAAGCATGACTATTACCCTAATCATATTCCAGAACACTGCGGTATATGTATATTCGTAGTAACTGCATTGTTATAATTAGGGATATGCTTAAATTAGTATAAATCTCTAAGCTAGTATGTATCCCATTGATTAGGTCTAAGCGGATACAGGTTCAATCTTGTCAAAGAGGAGATTTTATTTCAAAAAAATGAACTATTTACCCACCCACCCCAATCCCCGTATTTCTTGCTTGTCCGAAGGGAGGGCAAGGAACCCTTCCCGAAACCTAGTTACTTCCATTCAATACACTAAAACCACAGTTGAAACAGAAAGAATTCGTCAAGAACCCACTTCCCATTCCGCTCATGTCTCCCGTCAATCATCTCTTACTGATTTGCCAGAGGAACATCTTGACGAGGGATCTAGTCAGTTCACTTTTCACATATATAGTCTGGAGACCCTACTTCCATACATAGATCAGACAGTTGAGCATGAACCCCAGAATGTCGATCCATCTGCCCTGTTTCAGTATGTTCTATCTAATACCTCACTCAGAGAGATGACTCGTAAAGCTCTTCACCCTATGCAACCTAGTCATACTACAGCTGTTCCCCCTCATTCCTAGCTAGTATGTGAGTAAGTGTTCCTATGGGGTCCCACCAGCCATCCATGTGGCCATCTTGCTCACTCAGAACCCAGGACCCCGCGTCTACCTCATCACAGCCTACCCTAGCTCGTCTCACTCTTGGCTCATCGCATGTGAGTGCTCCCGCTGATCCATCTCATGTTGCTCTGGCTCCACCCAAGTTGCTCATAGTCCCATCCCTATTTCGGTAGGAGTGAAAAGTGGCCATTCAGTCTCAATCCAGAACAGAAGAAATACGCGCTTGCCATTCATTATATACTATTGCTAGTGGTAGTGGGACTCAAAATTTTGTCTTTGCCTATGTGGGTGATACCTATACCAGTTTAGCTGCCCATGCCTTTGCTTCAGAGTCAATAGAAAGAACTGTTTAACCGAAAGCAACTGCTACTGGTATTGCTGCTTCAACTACTGCTCCATCAACCGCATAATGATATGAGACATACAAGCAAATTCCTAAGCTGGTGTTCCCTCCCGGTGGGGAAGCAATAAAATACTAACCAAAGCTGGAAGGACTCAAGCCAAAGCCAGTCGTAGAAGAAGCAATTGATGATTCATATGTTTCTGATGTTCATGTAGTCGTTTCTGTTGGCTCAGCCACTTATTCTGATGATCGTAATCAAAAGGAAGAACCGGATCGGTAGTAAGAATATTCATTTTGGTTGGGATGCAAGATTAGGAATTTCGGAAGTGAGATCCTTATGGACGAGATCCAGTAACAAGAGAGGGAGTTGGCGAAGTTTGACCCGATCTAGCTAAATATTCTAAATTTAGTGATCGTGATTCAGAAGTTGTCATGGAGAGCAGCCCCCGCATGGGAGACACAAACCACCACCTTATAGGGGACGGCCACCACCCGATATCCCTATTGTTTTTCAAAAGTGCATAACCCTTTTTGTTTGGGGGAAGGCCTCGGAGAATTGGCATAACCTATGGGCACGTCCTCGGAAGCGTAACCTTATAAAGAGAGAAAAAGATTCATAGTTTCGAGCGGAAGAGATTCAAGGAGCGAAGCCGCTTGTCCGCATCGGGCAAGGTTCATTATATCGAAGAAGACTCCTTTGTACTGATGCTCGTGGTCAATTCTAGATATTATGTTTATTCTTATATTGATACAGTTAATTCAGCAATTGATTCTGTTGATTTAGTTCATTCTGTTTCTAATGTTGCTTATGAATACCGGTGAGACATCACAACGATGATAGTCCTAGAGCATACATCCCATGGAAGGTTTGTCGAATAATATTTATCGACCGAAATCAAGACTTTTTCATTTTCCAGCCAACTGTTCAAGAATAATCGAATAGGGCAGGCAGAAATCCCGCTAATACCACCAACCATCCGTTACTTGGCAACCCGGGGAGTTGTCACCCTTCGATGTTCCGGGCCCACTTAAAGAATAATAGGAGGTCAATATTTGTTTCTTATATGGATTAACAACCTTTCAAATCCCTCCTAGGGCCTTCTTTAGTAAAGGGTGGGCAAATAAGAATAATAGGGCCGGGTGGCCGTTATTCTTATACGTATTAACAACCTTATCATAGGTGGCAGTCTAATAAAGAAGCCGATCTATCAGCCGATCTATAAGATGCTCTAGGAAATTCATAATAATAAGGCTAGAAAATTAGTAATAGTAGGGGCTGGAATGGCTGGAATCTGACTATCTATTTAATAAAGGGACGGGGAAGGGGAACAGGCGAATGGGATGGGGGATACACCACACGTACGAGGGAAGAGGGAAGTATCGATTGAAGAATGAAATTCGATGCCCAACATCCCCTTTGATTGATTATGGGGGGGGTGGGAAGAAACAACCTTATCTGGGCTATTCTTATTCTTATTGTGAGACACTTATTATCATTATAATTGTCCGAAGGGTGGGATCTCAATAAGTGGGCTCCAACTCAAGAAGCTCTATCATCCCATTCATTCCATCTATCACAACTCTTCTTCGGAATGTGTTCTTCTCTAGTACGATTCTATACGGACTGGTGAGGAACCTATATCTATTCAATACGAACCGATGGGATGAAGCACCTGTCTCTACTCCACCCATATAGACTCTATATGAACTGCTAGGGTTTCAACTGTGGGTTGGGAAGGGGGTTGGATCAGCTCATTTTCTGGCTCTAGGACCTATTCCAAGGCCTGCCACCAGGGAGCATGGTGGGCGCGAGAGATGGAGATGGTAGAGAACCACGAACCATGGGGTACCAGCATATTGAAGCTTAAAATAGTGATGAAGAAGGGTCATAGGTTTTTCCCACACGCCCGGTATAGAAAATACACCTCGGTGGATGTGTGGATATCCCTCGGTTCGATCTGCTATCACTCCTTTCTATTGACCGGTAAGTTAGGGGTGAGGGGGATTAAGGAAAGGGCTAGGGTTATGCATAATCGAAGCCTGATGCCAAACTTGTAACATAGGAGCCATGTGGATGAAACCCAGATGTGGAGGTAAAGGTGGGGGAGGGAATAGACGAGGTGTTAAAAGTGGGCTTGATTCCACCAATTTCAAATTATGGATAAGCTCAGTCATCGTCCGGGATAGATAGAAAGGAGAAATTGGGATTGGTGTGGACTGCAGGGGGTTGGACAAAGCCAGTGATCATTACCCATTCTCTGCCCCTTATATAATAATTCACCGAGGGCACATCAAAGAGTGAATCAGAGAAGGAGGTGTACTCCTTGACATATGGTTTCTCAGGCTACCATCAAGTCAGAATAGCTGGAGGGGACAGGCCCGAAACCACATTTACTACGGAATGGGGATTTTTTCTATTCTACAATTTCTCCCTAAGAGAATTATGGTTTGGAATAACCAGAAAGAATCATTGGATGAGAGGAGCTCTAAACCCAGTTCCTAATGACCATTCTTCCAGTTATGGGTTGGGTGAAGGGGATAGGTTGTAGAGCTAGTGCCTCTCTCCACACTCACTTGTTTGTTTCCAATCCCCACTCCCCAATCCCTATTGGAATGACACAATTATGGACCTTAAAGCACATTAATTCACAGGTCCTCCTATACCAACTACCCAGGACCTTCTTATCTCCGATTTGTACGTGCAAGCATAGTTTTATAGAAGAATTTTGAGGCCCGTAGGCTGATCTCTCAACATATCTTCTTACTCCAGTCATACCTGCTCTGACAGAACAGTGTTGCAACCTCCTTATGTTTTGCATACTTTTCCCAGCCATTATGTCTACATGAAGACCAGCGCTAATAGCCAAATATGAAGCACAAATCTTTACGGCCAGGATTACTTTTTTTTTTAGAGCCATTGGAGCCTCCCGGGCCTCATGGAACAACCAGCTCCTAGGGTTGCCCATGCACGCGCAAAAGAGGGAATCAATTACACCCAGGCTTACAATAAAAAATCTTATGACACATGGTGCATAGCTTTTTTCAGCTCAAAGAACTGGACTGGAGGCTTGCCTTACATCCTAGAGACACTGCGGAAATCATAGGACTGATGACAGTGCTAATACAATAGTTCACAGAATGTTGTTATTTCGGGCGTCCTTCAATGCCGATGATTACAACTACCACTTATACAAAGGTACCAGGACAAGCAGGAGTCCATGGGCATGTTTTTCCCATCCACGTAGCCCTAACCCTCAGTGCGTCTTTTCTAGGCACAGTGATTACCATTTCCCTCAAACTACAGGAGCAGTGCTTTTGTGAGGTTTTCACAGAATTTACCTCAGCGGGAGGAAGAGGAGTCGTTTGGTGGGGTGCGGTGGTAGCTGAGGATGGCTGGGAGGTTTGCCCCCGAGACTGTTTGGTGGCTACACCAGAGATCGCGCCAATGAGACCGTCGGCATGAGCTCCAGTTTTATGAGTAGCCAGAGGATTTGGGTTACCAGGGGCATGGGGGAGAAGATCGTAAAGCGTGCCGGATTGTGAATAGATTAAATCTAGGTGTTGGGCACAATGAATACATTGATCTTCTGTCACCGCACCAGAAAGGCAAATGTCTTTAGAGATGTGGGGTAAAAGAGACTTGCAAAACCAATTGGCCAAGAGATGGTCTGGTATTGGCGCTTTGACGAGCCTCCTCCTACGTCTCCATTCATGAATATGATCGGAGATGTGGGTGGCGGTGTCTTGACACAGCGAGGTTAACAATTCTATTTCGGTTTCCACTCTAATTGGTAGTTGGAATTTCTTTAAGAAATTCGTCGCTAAAGCGCCAAATATATTGATGACGGCGTGTGGAAATTCAATGTACCACTTGGCGGCATTGCCTGTAAGGGTGTGAGGAAACAGTCGAAGCCGGACACTATCATCTACCCTGGAATTGGATATGGACCATAAATGAAAGGTAGTGATGTGTGTGTCCGGGTCGTCCCCATGTTTCCCATCGAACTTCGGGATGTCGGAAGGAATCTTATGCGGAACTGGAGGCCAAAGCGAGTTGTGGTTAATGGGTTCGTTCGTCAGTTTATGGATATCGGGTATGTC
The DNA here is from genome assembly GCA_034641835.2 of Pinus albicaulis. NCBI lineage: Eukaryota > Viridiplantae > Streptophyta > Pinopsida > Pinales > Pinaceae > Pinus > Pinus albicaulis. Next base: position 7,117 of record JAXQQM020076735.1, read on the forward strand.
CAAAGCTGCCAAGAATGGCAATTGTGGATTTGCCCCCGAATCTAACCAAGGCAGTATGGGCTGACTACTTAGACCATAGGGTCCCCCCATCAACGTGTTACCAGGGGGGTAAGTGGGACTTTGATAAAAACCTCCCATAGGTGGAGGAGTAGGAACATACGGTTGCTGTCCATAGGGCATAGTGTATTGTGGGGCAAGCGGTTGGTTTCCCCCAGTATAAAAGTGCCATCCCATTCCAGATGGAGGTTGGGGTTGGTTAGTCCAAATGGATGCAATAGAGTTTCCTGGAGGCATACTAGTACTTGCATAATTTGGCAACGGTATAGATCCTACACCTATGTTTGAACCACTTAAGGGGATATTATTTACAATGGGTTGTCCCATTTGTCCTGAGGATTGCAAGGGAAGTGATATGTTCCCTACTACCTGTGTGCTGATAACACTGCCCCCTGGTATAGTGGCCAGGGGGTTTGAACTCAACAGAGGGTTCCAGCTGAAAGGGTTGCTAAAGGGCACCGAAGTAGTCATGCTCGTGGAAGGAGCTACCGTGGGTCCCAACGTGGTCACGGTAGGAGTAGATGCCGAAGGGTTCGGTAAACTACTGACAGTTGTGTTGACCATAGGGTTGGGGGTAGGTATATGTTGACTACTGGGGTTACCCAGTAATGGCATAGAACTGACCACCGGCGGGGAGGATGGTGGCAAACCAGGGATGGTTGCCATTGGTATCGACCCTGTGGATGCCGGTGGTGAAATAGATGTTGGTGCGGCCGCAGACATATCTCGGTGTGGTGAAATCTAGACTATCACAGGCCCTAATGGATTAGTGAGCGGAGGATTGTAATTAGGTACAACCCCTTCAGTGAAAGGGTCCTCCGGAAATTCCGGCTGATAAGGGTCTATGTGATAATCAAGATTAGTCAGAGGAGACTGCTCTTCCGTAAAAGGCCCGGGTTCACCAAGGTTCAGTTCTTCCTCAAGAGTGAGAGGAGGTAGACCTTGCTGTCGTCGAGACAGACGGCGTGGGTCAGGGGATGCCATGGTGACCGATTTAATTTTAACAAATTTTATTAAATTGTGATGTATTATAAAGTCTCAAATGAAAGTAACCACACACCTAACAAAAAGAAAAAGGACTCTCTAAAATCAATCAGCAAGCAGCCAGAATAGGGTGCCCTGTCTGAGTACTACCGTTCACTGGTGATGAAATCCAGTATCACAATAGTATACAGAGAGGGTTAGTCGAAAGTACAGTTACGGTCACTCTAGAGCTTCGCCCGAACCTCAGACAATAGGTGTAAGCACTCTCGTGAAGACGAGTACCCTCCTAAAGACCGAAGACAGAGTGGGTCCGTCTGTTTCAGGTACCAGGACAGCCTGTCCTAGTCACATTGTGTAAGTCCCTAAAAGTATGGCCACTAAGGATACCTCAAATCACAGACATCATCAGGGGGGTCCACGGTCAAGGACAATGTGCTATATGGGCAGAATACCTAGATCCCCGATCTAGTTTCGACATCCCCGAAGGGAACGCCAATATATAACACACCCACAGGATGCAGTCGAAGGCGAGCTACCTTCTAGTGCACCCAAGTGTTGTCTTGCGCTGAGCTCCAGTAAAGGAACGGTCCCGATAATATGAGTGCAGTAGGATTTCACTCGTTAATGACTCTAGTTTTCAAGTTTTGAGATCTTGGGTAGTTTTCTCACTTTCCTAACCCAATATCCTAGCCTGAACTATTGTTTGTGTGAGCTCAAAAAAGAGTAATTAGATTTATTTTATTATCGCTTTATTTTTAGTGTATTTTATTATTAGTCTTGCGGAGGGGGAGTGGATGTATGAAGTATAATGAGACTCTGACTCAAGAAACCATGCAGAACATGCTCTAAATATTAAATTCAATGAAGAGTGTTTCTACAGGGAGAGGTTTCTTTTTCAACATCAATGCACCAACATGTAAATAACACAGCTCAAATTTTAAAGATTCATACTTCTATCTACTTCTTTCAACAGTCTATGAACTAAAACTTTCAGAATAAACTCAGCTAGATTTAGAAAAAAAATAATAATAATAATAAAAAAAAAAAAAAAATTCTCCTAAAAAGTAAATTCTTTGAACACTAACTTTTCAAACAAGAGAAACAAATAAAAATTCTAGCTTAGCAGACAATCACAGGGATTCAGTCAGTGAAAGGTACTGATGGCCAAAAAACTCTACAGCTAAAACACAGTCACAGCAGTGAACAACAAGGTTTTTGGCTGAGTAACGCTCTGTTTGTGAGTAAATATAGCGTTATAACACACTGTATTTAAGCATAGACCACATTATAACACACTAGATAACCTGCAGAGGTCGTGTTAACCAGGGAAAAGCTCTTCAGTTGGCCAAACAGGAACAGGATTGAACTCTGCGAGTGTTTGGTATGTCTACTGGGCATCAAAAATGGTCGGAAGGATCTGTGAACAGAGGAGAGAGGAAAGGAAGGAAGAAATAGTCCGGAAACTATGGGGAAACTCCCCAGCGGAGTCGCCAATTCTGCTATAGGGTAAACTTCTTGGGTTGTTGGTTTTCGAATATCCCTCTCAGGGCTTTCCGGTGCCCGAGGCAGACAGTAAGATTAGCTATGCTGTTCACAAAGATGGCATGAGCATGTTCATATTAACTCTAAATAACTTGAAGGAATACAATAGAGAATTACCTCTTTGACAGTCTTGGAGTCCCTTAGAGAGCACTACACAGCGAAGCAAGAGTCCTTCTTCACCGGCTCCAAATCTTAGTCCTGCAATCAGTCAAAGCACCCGCGTAATTTCTAACATAACATGTATCCTATCAATTAAATCAATACAAAATAAACATCTAGATTATACACATCTGAGCCATTCATATCATACTATGTAAATGTTCAAAGAATAATGAAAATATTAAGCATTGAATGGACAAAACGAACACAGTTCTATTGATTTTGAAAGAAGGAGGATTACAACCGTCGGTTGTACCAAGCCCTCCTCAGTATCCCAATATCTCTTATCTCTCAAGTGAAGAAGTCCAAGTCAACAAGCTCTCTATGAACCTCTTTGACTCTTGGCCTTCACAATGTAACACTATTCTCTATTCCACAAGTATACAAGAACCTTGAGCAATCCTTCAACCTTCAATTAAGAGCCTTCAACTCCTTCTTATAGGAGAGGGAGAAGGCCATTGTTGCCCTTCTCTTTCCACTAGTTTGGAATGGAAAAAAATTATATGTTTCTTTGATCTCTATGATTTTTCCTCCTTTGGAGTTTAGTCTTCTATGGCAATGACCAATAATGAACTGGTGCTTCTGCAGTTTCCTTTGTGAACTGACTCCTTTGTGAGGGAAAGTCGGAGATTCAAATCATTCTCCGCGCTCTTTTCACAATTAAAACTTAAAACACGGGTAATGCTTCCCTCCAGTGTAAACAAAGCATTTCCCTATCCACTAATGTGGCCAATGCACTGATTTCTTGTGTTATAACTCTCTTGTTCTGTTCTATATAGGCGTTACCCTGGCAGAAATAGGTTTAATTCAGGTCTTTGTACTTCTTCCATATTTTTCTTCCCCTCTGAGTTGATGAGGAGGTATTTTGACCTGTAACAGCGTCTCACCATCCATCCTTATTATGGCCCACGCCCATCATACTTCTCTTCCCCCTCCCTACAGAAGGAAGGGAGGTAAGGCAGGGCCGTTCTTAAGGAAGGACAGTCGGCACTACTCAGGGCCTTATTGGATCAAGGGGCAAGGATTCTTTCTGAAGGTACGGCCATCAGTACATCGACTAATTTAGTATAACCAGAGGTTTATGGAAGAGGCACCTCATCACGAAGCCATCCTTATCATTATCCCTATCCCTCCCTGGCCGGTCCGTGGTGCTCTGCTCCATGATGTTGGTAAGAACTGTATCTTGCTGCCTTGCCCTCCCTTAGACATTCATCCCAATCCTTCATGCATGAGCCATGCATGATCTGTTGCCTTCCTTGATGAACTAAGGATTGGCCTTTCAACTACGCCATCTGGTCTACACCACTAACTAAAGTAAGGAGGCAATTCTGAAACTATAGAAAAAGAGATAAATCCCTTCCTTTTCTTGGATTACCTACTAATTTCATCACAGGTACTTCCATTCGTTCCGTAGCACATGAATAGCGCTACCTTCCTTGCCCTCCTTCCTTCACTTTTTTTTTTACCCTAGCCTTTATGTACGGAGCACATCGGAGCCCGGCATGCCCCCCCTCTATTCCCATTCCAGAAAGGTTAGCGAAGGAGTTCTATTATATATGTGTTTATCCAGAGATGAAGATAGAGAGAGATATATTCGAAGGGCTCTGTTTGTTATGCTTTGACTCACTAACTCAGGGTGGGGGATGGAAAGAAGATCCCAACCCTTATATTGATTCCCCTCAAGTCTTGATCTTCAGTAAGGTCTTGTCCTCTATACCGGCTAGTGTCACATCAGTTACGTTCTGGGAGTCTCGCCTGATGCATATTATTACTGACTGACAGATAAAACAAGAACCAAAACAACACATTATTCGCTTACTCTCCGTGTTGCTGGTTTACATTGAAAACATAAAAGGTTAGAGGATATTAGGAGTGCCCAGTGTGGTACTTGCCCTCACGCATCCTCTATAGTTAGGGATCAGCGTATTAGGTCCTTCATTTACTACGTAAGTAGTCGTTTACTACGTCAGTAGATGAAGTGACCTGATGTACATTGAATTAGAATTTGCATAAAGGTGTGAGTTCTCTGTCTTTATTCACTTCTGTGTCTATATCCATTACTTTGTGTTTCATTCAATAGTTCAATGCAAGAAAAATACAAATCACATACACAATGAGACGAAAAAAGACCCTGGAGAACCGGGAAAACTCCAACTGGAAATAGTTTATGCTCGGCTCTTTCTTAGTCTCAGGAAGGAAATAAATATGAAAAAAGCTCTCATAGAGTAGATGTTTATGGGCCAATATCTATTACAATGGATACAAATACCACCTTATCTCTACAATATTCTTCCTCCATGAAAAAACCTGGTGTTGGTTTAAGTCTGCTCCAATATCTCCCCTATCTACAATATACTCTGTCAATTTGGGTGTGGGAACAACCAGTGAGTGAACTATTATTTTACCTAATAATATCCATTACTCCTGGCCAACTTAACCAAACCCCCATATCCCCCATAATAGACTGACCTCATGGATATATTATTAACGCTTGCTCATATACGATATTGTTTAGCAATTAGCATAGAGGAATCAACATAGACACAGTGGAAAGAGGGCATCACACATTTCATCTATCAATTTGGTAGGAACAGAAGCATCATTTAAGAATGGTTTTTATGCCAGAGTGTATCGTTTATAAGCATTATAGTTATTTATCTCTCGTAGATTGATGCTTATAATGCTGTGAAGCAACTCGACGGACTCATCTCAACCAGGAAAGGCTAGGCAAGATGGGGAAGAAGCTGGAATTGGAAGGTACGTTGGGTGAGATGCTGATTCACCTGCAATTGGTGCTTATTCAATTGGATCTACTACTGCTGGATCTCAATCTCTAAAAGTAGAATCTCTATATTGAAAGGCGAAATCTAGCTTTCGTTCTGGAACATCAGAATCTGGGTCTGGGTATAACTCTGGGTCTAGTTCTCGATCTCAAAGGTCGTCTACATCTCCATCACGAAGGTTAGAATATTGATCACGAACTTATGAATCCCTATAATTGGAATCTTCATCTCACCCCTTATTCCTTTCTAAACTTCTATTCGCCTCCCAACAACTGCATAATCCATTGAATCTACTGTTGTTTCATCGACATAAACTATTGTCGGCTATTATTCTGCCTCTGCTACTGGGTATGCTGCTGACTATCAAACTGGTCCTGGAACTGAACGAGGTCAAACTGGTGCTTCAACTCATGCTTCTTACCGTTACCAATGCTTTACCCTTCGCTCACCAAGCTGGTGGTTGTGTAGCAGAAACCATCGCAGGAGCAGCAACATCACTCACATCAGTACTTCACTAGGGGAACTAACTCATCATCTCAAAAAAGGAACAATCACTAATCCTTACAGCTTTATTTCAGAAATCACTAGGCCCAGAGGAGACAAGACAAACCCTTCTATCTTTAGATTTATAAATCCTTAGACCAGGAAGGGAGAAATCCGAAAGCATAGTGGAATCATTACATCTTTAGGTTGTATCGATCAGAATTAGAAGAAATCCTCCGTGATCAAGAGAGGATAATGTCATATATTTTATTTCACGATGCAGGTTGGCATTTTCAACAGTGACTTGTATGCGATGATCTTGTTCCAAATGTTGTAATTAGCACGTCTGAATCACCTAATCGCTAGTAGTATAAATTGTATGATCCATCCTTCTTGAACCAGTAGTTCTAATAGAAGCCGATACCCAGTAGCGAAGGTAGCAGAGCCCGTTCGACCATACACAAACAACTGCTATGATATAGAATATATTATTAGTAACATCTAGTAGGAGCTTACTACTCATGGAGCCTTACGAAAGAATAAGAACCCATTGATTCGGTTTCTTTTATTGAACCCGTTGTTGATCAAGTAGTTTAAGCCCTTTATCCAGTCCAAGTGTAGTAGATTGATATTCTTACTTTCGTAAGCGAGTTCCATATCCAGTCCCACCAACAACAGCATGAGATTCAGTAGTTCCAGATCCTATTAACCAGGGCCCAGCAGAAAATACAGGTACGGAGGCAGGAGGGGAAACATCTCTTGGCGTGGTTCCAAATCCATATTTAAGGACCTCTCCTTGACCTCGTAACCTCGGCCGAGTCCTTATGGGCCTTATATTTGAGAGTTCAGCAGGCTCACCCTTAGGCATCTATCTTTGTAGCAAGGGTAGAGTAATCAAATCAGATATTTCTTAGAGCGATCAACGGAGGAAGACCATTTAGGATATTCGCGCATGTTAGGGATATTCTTCTTGTAGCATGATAGAGGATTTTCATTATGCATGGAAGGACATAGAGGAGATTACTTGTGCATGGAAATACTATCTAATTGGGAAATTAGTTCTTATTTAAAGTTAGGTAGGTGGTTAGTAAAACAAGTAGAACAAGTTACGTATTTCAAGTTCAGTGAACCAAGAAAATATGATTAGTATTTATAGCAAGTCAACCAACAACAACAACTTCCACCAAATATTGACTACTACTGGACATAGACAAAAACTACCAACCACCAGATAGAGGAGTCTTTATAGCTATTGTCATAAGATATAGTCTGTGAAAGCTAAATACCGGATAGAGGCTTTGAGCTTTATGATAGGTTATTTCTTTCAATCGTGGAGATTACGACTGGCTATGATATTCTGTCTTTATCACCACTAGGACTACTTGCAGGTGAGGTTGAAGTATAGAAGATAGTGGAACCAAAAAAAGAGCCATATCAGATTCTTTCTATATCAATCACTAGGAAGGACCATCTAAGATTCTTTCTATTTAAATCACTGGGGAAGATAAATCACTAGGAAAGAAAGGACCATATAAGATTCTTTCTATATCACTGGGACATTCGTCGGGTTCTTTCGCCATCCATGTTACAATCATCAATTACAAATCATCAAAGAGTAGAACACTAAGAGGTGGGAGAAGTAATCACTATACACCTTTATCCATTCATTCTTCAAGTAACTAGGTTGGGGTGTATGAATAGGAGTCCTAGTATTATTACCTACAGTTGACATTGGGGACTAGCTAATAGGTTGGGCTCAACATAAAGTCTCAGAAATATCAAGGTTCATCAACATCAAGACGTATCAATATCAAGTTGGCTAAGTTCACATCCATGTCTCAATCCAAACTAATCCACTATCATTATGAGCTAAGATGAGGGAACACCCTGCATCGTTAGTAAACAGAAGCTAGTATTTCACATAGCGATGAAAGATAGAATTGGAATAGATGAAACTAGTTTGAATAACCCTTACATATCATGTTCATGTACATGATGCAAAATGTATACCTGGGTTGTTGAGCCCGTCATAGTTGTTTTTAAAACCTATACATCCAAGCTTGTGAGGAGAGGAATGCATAGATGTTATTATATACGAAACACCTTGTAACCTGAATGCTTAATTTGAAGAGTCACTATCATGGGAATTTGAATAGTCAAGATCATGGTCCTCTTCTCTTTGGATTGTAGTTGAGATGAAAGACCCTAGAAGGAGGAAATCCCACCTGGTGCTGAGGGTTAAAGACCCAACGTTGTACAAATTGCATCACCTGGTTATTTCTAGTGAACATATAAACTAGCACCTGGTTCTTCATACATACCTAACTTGATCAACTTGAAATGGGAACTCTACCAAGCTTCATACTTGACTCAACCTTATAACTCGTACTAATCTCTTCTACTTAACTTAGGGAACTTGTACTTTCTCTTGCTTTGAATACTGAACATAGGTAAACGAAGGGTTGGTTGCTTTCCCCAATGAACATAGACTACTAGCACCAGGTTTTGCTACATACTTAACAAACGCTACTTGACTGACTTGGTTCCTACTGAACATCTAGAAACGAAGGGTAAGCCGTTTGTTTGATACTATACTCTACTAGAAATGGTAAGCAGTCCTTGTCTGATTACAGACAAGCGATATAAATTCCTTTCCCTAGGAAGCGCAAGACCTCTGGACCTTGACTCATCAACTTGCTGACGACTTGATCTCTACTAGAATCTGAATAGTGTTGCTAAGATAATAATCCAACATAAAGCTCAAGTTGTTGTATAGGGTATCTAGATAAGAAATGTATCCGGTGGTCTCCTTTTCGTATCCGGTTTCAAATCTATGCTAAGCGAAGAATCAATCCTCCTCTGCCCGCTCTATGTTGTTTCTAATCTATCGTATCCAAGCCAAGTTATACAAATAAGAAATCCCTATCCAAGCTTTAACATACTATTTATCTCCGTCATCTAAGTAAAGAATAGATCCCCTGCCTGCTTCTCCTCTTCCTCTCTCTATCTGAGTATGAAATGTATAAGTAACTCATCATACATAGGTACAAGCCATCAATGCATAGGGACTCCCAAGCAATACCAACTAAAGGATCTATAGAAGTTCAACCTTATTGATAGCCACAATGAAAAGGTAGTTCTAGATAGTTGCAATGAGAGGTTAGTTGGAGGTTTCCCTGTCTGACTAAAGAGGGTAGTTAGTGCTTAGTTCTAGTATAGTCCTGTTATAATAGCTTTAGCCTTGAGTGAGTATTCGATCCTATATATTCAAATTGCTATCCTACTCTTTCTACTCTACTTAAACAAGATCAACTAGAGCTTGCTCAACTAGAACCTTATGTTACATTACATGCTTTACACTCTGACTTGTTACTTAGACTTGACATGACTTGGTGCTCTCCATACATTCATTCATTAAATCACATAGGACAGACATGAATTCAATCAATCAATGTTGGTTTGGCTTGAGACCAGCATAAACCCCCTACAACCCCTGAAGGGAAGCAAACACGGAACCAGAAACCCGAGAAGTCGGTGCCCTCTTTATATTTTTGTTGCCCTTATTTCCCAGCATCTTGTTTACAAGAGGCCTTCCAAGAGGCTTACCTGCCTTATCTATTCTAAGAACACAACAGTTACACAGGATTCACTCGCCTCGCAGTCCACAGTCAGGAGCACAGAGTCAGATCTCATCACAGGGGAGCGCAGCCCAACATTAGCAGTTTACAACACTCTTACACAGAGGAGTACACAGTAAGCAGTCAACAGATAATGAAAGGGGAGTCTAAAAGTAAGATATATTATTGTTAGCAAGATATTAAATGCAGAGAGTGCAATGGCGCGGTCTGTTGCCCAAGGTTATCTCTTTACACCAGCGCTAAGTACTTAAGGAGCGGTGCCCTTAAGGCACTGGCTCATTCGATCATTCAACTGGCTTATTATTAGTCCAATAATAGATAGTAAGGACAATTCAACCCAGATAATCAATTCATACTACCACCCTGCCTCTTCCTTTGCTTCTGCGGGTACCCCCACCTGAGCTTCCAGCTTTGATGCCTTTACCCTTGCTTCTGGCTTTGATGCTTATTCCACTGACTTTATTTCTACCCTTTTACCCAAATCCATGCCTAGGGACTATGCTACTAGGTTTCGATCTTGATCTTAAAATGAAACTACAAGCTATCGATCTAGGGCAAGGGTCGTTGATCTTGATCCAGTCCATGAACCAGTTGAAGCTCCTTTTGTTGGCCTTGAATCTGTTCCCATTCTGTCACATTTCAATGAATATATAAACTCCCAGCCAATCAAGTACGGGGTAACTAAAAGTACCTAGCGTTACGGAAACATACGATCCCTCAATTAATAGGATCCATCAAATAAATATGAATTGGTTCAGCACCACGTGAATAAGCAGGAGCAGACCAAGTTGAAGCACCCATTGAAGAATCCCGAGCATAAGATTAAGATATAGATGGAGACCCATTATTACTTTCAGGTGGTGATGGATTAAAAGTAGTTGGTCGATACCCATACCTAGCATAAATCTACCTAGATATATACACATAGCCCGAGACCTTCCTTCCAGCTTATCCACCACCAGCAGCTGAATGAACTGCATAATCGACTGGATCAACAAGGTCAATTACATCTGCTACTGGTGGATCATATGCTCCCACCTATGCCTCTAGTGATGCTTAAACTTTTGTATCTGCTGCTCCTACTGGGTATAGAAATGATAAGGGTACTGGTCCTGGATCTACTACTGGTCATGCTCGCTTTGGTTATGCTCCTGTGGTGACTGGCTTTCGAACTGACTCTACATATGTTGAATCTGTTAGCCATCAATATTTTTTACATATTAGTGATGACTATATCTTCAGCTGAGTTTTCTAGAAACTGATTTCCTTATGTCAATATGTCATCCAGAAAACCCTCCCAAAACTTTTTTCGCCTTTCTACCTATTCAGTCCACCCCTGGCAAAATCAAAAACCTCATATCACAATCCTATCCAGCTTCAGCCTTCTTGACCTGCCCATCAGCTTAAAAGGCAAATCCATATCTGTTTCAAAGGTCTCCCCCATGTTAGGAAGTGGCGTTTTAAGACACCTCACCTTTGGCAATCATCAAAAAAGCCAAAAAAGCCTTCATCTGCAGCAAACCTACCATGACCGATCCCTTACTTTGCAAATGAAATTAACAAACAGCCTTAAGTCGCGCCACTCACACCCCCTAGATCTCAGCACTGCATGAAGCCCATTCTCAAGCTGACTAGTAGGTTTTTCACTGTGTTCTATGGTTCTACAAAGACAGGAAATATATTTCATATCATGGAGTAAATGTTTGAGTTTACAGTTAGAGGAACAGCTGCTTCTAAGTGTATTATGAGCCTGAGATGAAGCTGCAAAACAAAGGTCACTCGTCAGGACCTTACAGCTCTTTCCAGCATGAAAATCACAGTAAGAAAGGGTCGCCACTGTCTCAACAAAATGGTAAATTGTCAAGGCCCAGGACCTCCTTCATTTACAAGCAGAGGGTTAGGGCGCCTCCTTCATACATAAGCAGAGGGCGCAGGCCAGTGTTGACTCAGAAGGTTGCAGAAGTCCAGGTTTTCCTTTGCTGAAACAATGAAACAATATCTTCGGGTTTCATGAATGTAATTGCTGACCATAACAGGATTATAGTGGAAATATGATGAGCTCAAAGGAAAGGGGAGTTTGGCCTGATAAAGGAGGTCATCTGAAACTTTCAAGTCAGGTGAATGGTTGAAACCTTAGAAGGCCTGTCATCAGTGAACTTTCCAAAGCATAAGGACCCTGTCTATCCACAAGATCAAATAGAACAGATGATAAATAATGCCATTACACAGGCAGGAGAAAGTGCTTGGTTTTTTCAAGGAAACACTGATCTTCATAGTCACAAAGTTTGTTTGTTAAAATAATCAATCATAAGATGCAACAATCCAAATGTTTAATTCACCCTTAGGACAATGTAGGGAGACAGTATTACTCTGGCTAGGGTTTCTGCTGACACACAATGATGCTTGCAAGTGAACATACTTAGACTGATGTTTTCCAAGTGGTCTACTTAACATCACCTTCAGAGAAAGGTTGTCTCGAAAAAGAAATGTTAAAAAACCTTCAAACACCTTATCTAATGAAGAGCCTCCTCCATATATGAGTAGAGGGCCAAAGCTACTGCAGGTTGCTGAAACTGATTGATATAAGAGAACAATGGAAGGATACCAAAGACTCAATCAAGGTCATTACACAGATAAAAGACAGTACTGATGATGTAAGGGTATTGATACTCCTATTTCAAGAACTATCTGTCAGACAGTACATCTAGAGGAAAGGAGAAGGTATTGAACATATTGTATGCTATCAATGCCAAAGGAGCAGTTGATTTAAAAAGAGTTAAAAGCATTCCATGATCACCTGCCCAGAAATCTAAGGAAATCCCTTCTGAGTAAACAGAAAAGTCTAATATGAAAGGATGCAACCTAAAAAGTGTATTTACAGTCCAGAGAAAAACTTGTGAAACACTCAGAAGTAGAAATTTATCACTGGGAAAGTAAAACAGTGACCAAGGTTGAGTCATAAAATGCATGATGACAGGTATGCAATGCTATGAATAGACAAAGAGACAATTTTGAGCATATGTGTGCCACTGATATCAAAAAGAAGATTTTCTCCTTGAGGAAAGAGTCAAGCAGCAAAACAATACCATATGTCAAAAGTCCAAAAGAGGCACCTTTCAAAGAGGGGTGTTTACAACTTTTCAAATATTTTTGGTGCATTATGAAATAGTCCTTCTTTGCTAACAATCACCAAGAGAGGGAGGCAGTGAACATATGTCCAGTCATGAAATGGTGCTATTAACAAAAAGGGGTTTAATATGCTGATCAGAATAGAATAAGGACTGTGTGCCAAAAAGCCCTGTTTTCATATTTTACAAGTTTGTCTTTTCAAATGAGGAGGCAAACAGGTATATGATCTGATGATTAGGCAGAAGGAATTTGTTTTTGAGGATCTATCACTGTTTATATTCCCTAAAACAGACACAATGGTCATCATCCTAAAAGACAGTTTCAGCACAAAGATACAGTATAGCAAAAGCAGTGACAGGGATGTGGCACAGTGAGTTGTGAAGCAGAGAATCATGTTATAAAAAGAAACAGCTAGTAGAATGACACTTACAGTCCAGAAGGAAATCTGTAAATCACCCAAGGATCGAGATTGTCAAACTAATTGCAAGGGCACCGGTGGTCTCCTGTAAGTGATAAAGCAGCTTTCAAATGCCTTTGACAGTTTTTGAATGACCTTTCTTTCGTTTACATTGTCACCTAAAGTTCCAAAAAGAGGGACAAAGTCGAGGTTTTGAAAGATCTCTCTTATGAGAACAGGCATGTAACTCCACGAATAGGCAAGTCAAATGTGATGAACTATCACTGTTTAAAAAATAACTTGATGCAAACACTTTTTGTATCATGTAGTGAATTTCCACTCTTTGAAACGAAAAGCTTCACTATGTTCAAAATAGCCATAGGGTCTTTATCTTTTGAATATAGCCGTTGAAGGAGTGTCAAAGAATGAAATAGGGGAATAGTAAGTCACTTTTGAAATCCAAAAAACAAATTGCCGCAGCTCCCAAGCATCACAACGTGTTTTCAAGCAAATTGAGGTTTTCTGCACTGTTTTAGGGCGGCGCGACGGGCCTGGAAAGTGGCGCGACGTGCCTGGGCGTCGTTTTACAAAGAGTTTTAACGTCGGCGCGACGTGCCTGTAGGCGGGCGCGACGTGCCTGTAGGTGCCCGCCCGACCGCACAACAAGCTCACCCGACGGCCTTTTCTCCTGTGCGACGGGTTTGCTCCAAAGATTGCCGCGCCATTGTTGGAGCGTTACGGTGCTTTCAAACTCCTTCCAAGGGATTTCCTTTCAAGAACTCACAAGGTCTGTTTTCTCCTCGCAATATATTACATCATTCCGAAGATTTGTTGACAAAACTTCACAAAGAAAGGGACCTTTTTCTGAAGGACAGTTTGTTAGTATTTGGAGTTTGACATTAAAACAGAGGTACAGGTATTTGGGTGGCTCCCTTAAAATCACAAACAAAATAAGGTGTTTTCTAAAAAACCATAGTGCATTGATATATCACCTAGCATAGCATCTGTTCTCCTTCCACTAAATGGTGTCATTTTGAAGAACTGTGGTTGTGATTTTTTCAAGGGAAGGTCATTTCTCAAGAACAAGGTACCAAAACACTTATCACAGCAAACCTCTTCTAGAGATCTGCCCCTATTGTTACTATTTTTTACTACCGGGCGTTGCCAGAAGCTGACAGAGAACTTCCAAAGGTAACAAAGACGAGTTATATTGATTGACTTCTCAAAAAGTCACAAGTGAAAGGTTTTTCTCTTAACACAGTGGGCTATTTTTTCACCTAATCACAGGCTCTCTTTCTTGTCCCACTGTGTGGTTTCCACAGAAGTCTGCTGACAGGGGCATGTTTCAAGGTAAATGACCTAAAAGAGCAGGGTTATAATTTTTGAAAGTTAGTTTCAAAGACAAAAATACAAGTGCAAGCAGGCCTCTAAGCAAGGTCACAAGAGGGGATTTGTTCAAGACTGCGCACAAAGAATCTACAAAGCAGTTCTTACACATAGTGCCATTGTTAAGAAGGATACATAGCTGAAATGCATCCAAATTGGAAGAAATGTTGTTAATAAGTATTGAGGGGGGCTTATCCAAGGAAGCATTGTTACATTTCTTCCAAACCACAGTGTCCATATCTGTCCAAGCAGTTTGGTGGCCTGTCTCAATCCAGCAGAGCATTCCTCATATAGTGAAGGCAGTTTACCTCTTCCAAGGTTTATTTCAAAGACAGAATGCCTCCCAAACGAGATCACAAAGGCGGACAACATAAGAGATATGAGCCTATCTCCATAGAAGAAATCAATGCTCATCCCTCAGTACTTTTCAATTTCCATGAAGTAGGCTGTCTTGATTTCTGTCAGAGGATAGAGGAAGTCAAGAGTTTCTCGCCACTTACACATTTGTGCGCTTTGAGATTCAAGGAAAAACACTTCCAGTTAGCAGATCTTGACTTAAAAATCTCTCCAAGGTATGTATCCAAAGCTACCAAGATCCCGTATCATGGTGAAAAATGGTTTAAACAAGCGCATCTTGATCTGGAGGATTATAAACCTTTCATCAAACCTGAACATAGGGAAACCATCACTGCTATTTTCCCTTTCTCCTATCTTCTTGACAGTTATGCTCCACTGATGAAGGCCATAATGATATATTTCACTTGTGAAGGGAGGTTTAGCCAAATATTTGCCTATCATGTTCGCTTGTTGATGCATTTTACCAGGAGCAGGCAGTTAAACCTTCCATACTTTTTGTCCAAGAGCATAGAGAAAATGGCAGCTACTGTCCAAAAGAAAGCTCCACCTCCGCAAATCCCTTCTCTCTTTCACCATTCCTTGATCAAGATCATCTTCTTGCACCAGTTGGAGAAGAAAGGGGTTTCATGGGAGTCATTCATTAGCCATGACGATTTCGCCACTGTCCCTCCTGTTCATGTGTCTCCTACTCAGCCTGTCCATTGCCCAGTGCCTTTATCTAGTAGGCCTACCCCTAAAAAACTCAAGATGATCACTGGGCAGCCAAGTACACAAGGAGAAGGAGAGGGCAGTGAGCCACAGGGAGAAAAGGAGGATGATGAGCAGCAGCAGCCAGATTTAGAGGGACAGCAGCAGTTGGATATCATTGGACAGCAGTTAGAGGTTGATGAACAACATCAAATTCAGGGAGAGGGACAGCAGCAGATAGAGGTTGAAGAGCAGCAGGTTGAGCAAACACTTGAAACATCTTTTGAGCCACAAGCTGAATAGGATGTTGAGGAAGGACAGCAAGCTGAGGCTGCCTCCTTAATGGTGACCAAAACTGTCCCTAAGAAGGGGAAATTTCCCAAAAGGACAACTCCTAGCTTGCCAAGGAGAAAGAGCGCTAGATTGACCTTCAAAGGCAAAAGTACAATTGGAGAAAGCGCCAAGCATGGAGGTAAATCAGTTGTCATCCCTATCCCAAGCGATGACAGCGACAATGAGGCACGCATCCTTGAAAATCTCCTCATTCACAAAGAAGGGCAAATTGAGGTGTTACAAGAAGATCTCCAAAGGGCAAGGAACTTCAATCATTTCTTGGAGGTTGAGAACAAACAAATGAAATTTCATGCAGCCATTCATGAGGCAAGGGCCATCAAGTACAAAAAAGAGGCAGAAAGGGCGCAAGTAAGAATTGAAGAGCTTATTGGCGAATTCGATGATGAAGAAGAGGAGGACCAGCCTAGGCGAAAGAGGCCTAGAACCATCGGGCTTAGGAGAGCCTTGGAGAAACAGAAGGCTGAAGAACAAGCTCAATTCGAAGCTTTTCCCCTCACTACCCTCTTTGAGCGGGAAATTGAGGAAAACAAGGAAGCTTAGCTTGAGAGGGCTAACCAGCATTTGGAGACAAAGCTTGAGAAGGCAAACAAGGATCTTGAGCTACAGAGAAAGAGAACTCTTCACTTTCAGAAGCTAAACCAATTCGCCAGGCGAAAATTGAAGGTGGCACAAGAAAAATTGAAGAAATTGAAGGAGAGGCGCCTAGCACGGAAAGAGGCAAAAAGCATATCAGCCCTCGATATTTTAGCTTCAGCTTCAGAACATGTCTCTATGGACCCTTGAGGGTCATACATGCCAATTTTGGGCCTGTTTCGAAAACTTTTTGTTTTTTGGTATTTTTGGGGTTTTCGCCAAAAACTCATAAATGCGCCATTTCAGTTTGAAGAGTCGTCAAGGGAGGAGGGTGATGCCAATGGATTCCATAATTTCATGAGCAGATCTCCAGCGATTTTCAGGGCATTTGAAGATCATTCGCCCCTCCAAATTGGCGAAAAACCGCCTCATTTTGCACATTCTGCCCGCCCTATCAGCAGCCTGCTATTTTCTGGGTTTTGCACACAGGTACAGTTTTGAGAGACTTTCAGAGATCAGATTGAGATGACTCCACTTGCATTGGAAGTCAGACACAGAGATCTTTCCAACGAGCCATCATGAGCCTCATTTAGACATCGGGAAGGCTTCCATTTGCATCCAGCAAGTCAGGGGACCTTTTTCAGGCATAAATATGAAGTATTTTTGCAATTTTTGAACTCCAAAAATCTGCTTTTCCCAAATGTGCGTTAGGCTATTTTTATCATGTGAAAATCATGTAAAGTCAATATAATTTCCGTTTTTAGCAATTTTTTAGATATTTTATTAGATATTTTGTGCCTTGGGCTTTGCAAAGCCACAAGGGCAAATTTAGATATTTTGACTTGGCCAATGGGATAGCTAGTTGCTCCATGAGGTTTTCCTCCTTCTAGCCTATTTATCCCATGGTTCTCATTGTAAATCAGAGGCTGAACTTGAGAGAAGAATTAATGCATTGGTCATATGAGCTTTGAAGAATACACTTGAGTTATGATGTTTGGATTGCCTCTTGGATGCTTTTGAGGAATGTTGAAGGCTTGTTGATGGATTCCTTGACATGGTAGAGTGGTATAGTGCTTCTTAATGTGTTTTGTCTTCTAGTTTTCACTCATATTTCATTTTTCTTGCTGCTATAGATCAGTAAAGATTGATTTTGAGACATGCCCACGGAGGCACCTCAAAATCCCTGAATCTTCATAGCTTGATGTTTTCTTCTCCCTTAGTTATGCTAAAGAATTCTTAGCTGCTCTTTAGTAATCTAAGGTATTGTTTCTAAGTTTTATTCATCAGTTCCATGTATGTTGAGTAGGATGTATGGTTTTCCCTACCTACCTATCAGCTGCCCATAGTTCTGTCCATGAAACTTTCTCTTTGACTGATTTGTCGATCATTTTGTTGAACCAAGGAGGCCTAGTCCCGATCTAGCCCTTTGCCTAAAACTATGAAAACTTATTTGTCCAAGTGCCCAATGACTTAGAGACTATGTTTAGGCGTTCCGGCATAGTTTATGAGTTGTTAGTTTGTCTCATGTGTTTTCCCCAAAGTCTGATAGCCCTTTCCCGAAGTTAGAGGGTCTTATACCTCTATGTATGGCTGGAATGTTTGATTTCTATGTATTGATTAGCTTATAGTTATTCCTAGCATGATTAATGGCTTGCTATTACATGTTTATGTCTGCTATTAACTATTTTTCACTTGAAATCCCTTGTCTTTCACCAACTTATTGTTCATTTAATCCATTTTGCCCAGAGATCCCTTCTACTGTGAATCAAATCGGCCCTACAGCAGCTTTACATCATCACTTCATAGCTTCCTTGACCTGTTTGACCCCATAGCCCAATTTATCTACATCTTGTTATCCATTTATGTATTTGATCAGTTTCATCCCTCACAAACTTAAAAACTAAAAAACCAAAAAACACACTTCATAACTAGCCTAATATCAGAACATCGCAAGTAAACACACCGACATCTTTTGCACTTATAGAGAGAGCCCTCTCTGAGCCCAGGAAGGCTAGGTCCTTGGGCTCCAAAGCTTGGTTTGATGTTACATCGTCATTTGGCTAGCCAATCGGCCAAATCACGGGACCCTAACATAATGGCGATCACGGTGGGACTCTGAGTGATAAACAACTTAGTTTCCCTAATTTGTCTAGTAGCCTTAAGAATACTATTTGATTGACTTATCCCACCGCTCAATGACATAGTAACGATCACGGTGGGACCTTCCGAGTTAGTGACAGTCTAAGTGCACCTTAGATTTCTCGAAGTCTCAATCAAACTTAGAAAACTTAAGTGTTGCTTGAAGAGTAGAAGCTAACTCTTTCACCATCTTAGCAAAATGATGATTTAGTTATAAGAAGCTCTACCGAACCTCATAAGCACAAAAAACTCAGAAAAACCCCAAAACATTCCCTTAGATTGGTTTTTGTCTAGTATTGGTGGTGGACCATACAAATATACCTCAAAACAACTAAAACTCCACCTGGCGACTCCACTAGCCTCCAGTAGGCCTTACTACCTTGCCAAATTTTAGAATTCCATCCTATTTAACCACCTCATCGCCACACTAACATAATGGCGATCACGGTGGGACTCTGAGTGATTAAAAGCTTAGTTTCCCGCATCTTTAGAAACCTTTGAGAATACTATCTGATTGACTTATCCCACTGCTCACTAACATAGTGACACTCACAGTAGGACCTTCCGAGTTAGTGACAATCTAAGTACAACTTAGTAACTCCCGAAGTCTCAATCAAGCTTAGTAAAATTAGAGATTGTTTGAGAGGTAGAAAATAGCTCCTTCACCATCTTAGCAAAATGATGAGTCAGTTATAGAAAACCTTTCCAAACCTTATAGGCGCATAAAACTCAAAAAACCCCAAAAATAACTCCCTTAGATTGGTTTTTGTTAGTATTGGTGGTGGACCATACACATATACCTCAAAACAACTGATTTTCCACCTGGCGACTCCACTAACTTCTAGTAAGCCTTACTATTTCACCAAACTCTAGGCTACTATCCAATAGACCTATCCCATCACTCACTAACATAGCGGGAGATGGTAAGACATTGAGTACATAATAGTCCAGCAAACTCTTATAAGACTCTTTGTTCCTTTAGGTACCATAAACAAGCAAGCAGTTCATAAACCCATTTAGAGTAAACTCTTTTTGTTCTCATCACCCTAGCAAAGTGTTGAAACAAGTCTAGGATACTTTAACAAACCATAGGCTGCACATAAAACTCAGAAAATCCAAAAACATTCTCAGATTAGTTACTGGTGGTGGACCATAGCTATCTTCACAAAAACAACCCAGTTCCACCTGGCGACTCCACTAATCCATCCTTTTACTTTTGACCATCTTTCGCCTTAGTATAACTTTAGAAAAATCACTCATCCAAAACATTCACCAATACCATTCTCTCTTAACCCTGGATCTAAAATCTGGCTTCACGAAGAATCAATACCAGATCCCATCCAGACCCAAATCCCCCTATCATAGTAGATGACCCAGAGAAGATTCTGTGGCAAGTTTCTGAAACTGACCATCTAGCTACTGGTAGATCCATCCGTAGAGCAAGATCTGTACCTAAACATCGCACTATCCTACTAGATTCACCTTTTGAACTAGAGTCATCACAAGCTCTTCCTAGAAGCAAATCATATAGTAAGATTAACTTTGACGATCTTGAACCCCTAAACCCACCACAGAGTCCTATTAGAGAAGCTTCACCCACCACTCCTCCTGATTTCCAGCTTCTTTATCAATTTGGCTCCTATCATCCTAGATCTGCTCAAAACTAGATCACTAGTCCAAGTTCATCCGCTACACCGGTGCAAACCACTTCATTTCAGCCTACTAGTCCCCATCTTGTACACCATCCATTAGCTCCAGTCATGGCAGCCTGGTACGCGCCTTTGGTGTTACCTCCACCTTTAGCTCCCCTCCCAAAAAAATATCAAGACAAGATCCCTCACTTTACTGGAGAAGACACCACCACACCTCAACAGCATATAAGTAGAATGACTGATGCTTATGAATACCTAGAGGTACAAGACGAGACTGTCCGAATGAGAATATTTGCCCAAAGCCTTGGTGGTGAACCCAAAGCATGGTTCAAAAGCTTAGCTCCAAACAGCATCCATAATATCCCTGAACTGCATCAAATCTTCAGAAATAGGTGGGAAATCCGAAGAAACCCCATTCAAATCCTGTCAGAATATAACAATCTAAAACGGGAAAATGGGGAAAGTGACCAAGCTTACTGTACTAGGTTCAACAGTGTATATAACTCCCTCCCACCTCATTTCAAACCTCCACTTGGTTTAGCTTTGGCAAAATTTCCCGAGGGTTTTGATCCGGACATGACATATCATCTGAGAGATAAGGATCCCCCTACCTTGGAGGAAATGCAACAAATAGCTATAAAAGCAGATGCCAACTTAGCTGAAAAAAGAGCCAGAACTAGATCAGAGAGAAAGGTCACATATAGAGATGAGGTCTCCACTTCATCACCTTCCCTAGATCCTAGAATAGATGACCTAGTCAAATCCATGGCTAAAATGTGGGAAAAGATCAATGAAAAAGCTCCTGTTAGGGACAACCAGCCAAACCCTCCAATCAGAAACCGAAACCAAAACTTTAGGAGGGAACAGCCCCAAAATAGACCAAGGGATAATGACCAACAGATCAGGCCACCATTCAATGAAAACTATGTAGAAGAAGATGATAGGGACTCAGAACCTATTGATGAACATCATTTAAACCTCATAGGGTCTGACAATGAAGGTGAGGTGTACCTCACCGAAGAAGAACAAGCCTTCTTTTCGCCTGATCAAAATGAGACCAATTATGAAGATCTTGATGACCCTGCCATAGAATTTCAAAATTCTATTGAAGAAGCCCACAGGCAATATGACCTTAGGAGCAAGAGAAACCAAGATAATGTCAAGAGAGGTAACTCTGATACTGCTAAAGCTCCAGATACCATCCTCAAAAAAGCATCAAGCAATGACAAAATCAAAGTTGAAAAAACTGATCAAAGCCAAGCTAAAATTACCCAAACTAGTCCTCTTTTATGTGCTCCTGATACTTCTACCAAGGTCACCAAAACAACTATGGCAAGAAAAACCCCTAAACAAGGTCAACAGGCTCAAAACATAGACAAGGTCTTAACTGAAAAAGCTGAAACAAACATATCTAAACTTCAAATGCCTTTCAGCTTTGAAGGCGAAATCGCTAAGATCAAAATCACCATGCCTCTTACTGAACTCATTGCCCACAACTCTTATAAATCCCAAGTACTAAAGGTCCTAAATCTAGGGAATGATGCAAACACTGTTAATCTCACTGATGATATTCCTGAAGTATTGTTTGGTCCAAAGATAGAGGGAAAATTCCAAGAGGGAGCCACTCTTCCATTTTACATTAGCCTAAACATCCACGACCAAATCCTCCACAATGCCATGTTGGACTCCGGCGCCTCGCATAATCTTATGCCGAAGGTAGTAATGGAAAGATTAGGCTTGGAAATCACAAGACCATACAAAGACTTATATTCATTTGATTCAAGCAGAGTCCAATTCCTAGGTTTGATCAAGGACCTTTGTTTTAGTCTGGCCCAGATACCCGCGAAACATCTAATCATGGATATAGTAGTGGCAGATATTCCTCCCAAGTACGGGATGCTTCTCTCCAGATCTTGGGGAGCCAAACTCCAAGGGAATATCCAACTAGACATGTCATATGCCACCATTCCTGTGTTTGGTCAGACCAAGATACTCTACCGCGAATCACACATGAAATACATGATTAGCAGTCAAGATAGGCCCGATAACATTCCAATGTGTTCTTTGCGCTCCGACTTAAACTCTTTCATTATGCATATTGATGTAAACTTGGAGGAAGAGTCAGAAGAAGTTGATATAGACTTAGATCCACCACATCAGTTGTCCTTGGTACCTTATGATGAGCTGGACACTCAAAACTACCTTGATCATGAACAGCTGTGCCTTGAAGAAAGTAAGTTTCCTCTCTCCCAAGTAGGATTAGAGCAAGAAGCACAAACTCTCATGTACTATCAAGCAAATTGCTCTAGCTTTAATCAAACGCCAGCAGTAACTTGTGGAAATTTCTTTCGGGTAAAAGCTTTAGAAGACCTTCACATCATAAACCTATTTGGAACCCGGGAGAAAGAGAGTTTAATGTTTCTACCATACCTCAAATATTTACCATCATGTGACCCTCTTACTGCAAATAAAACTTTGACTATAACCTCAGTAGCTCAACATCTTGAGAAAATGCCTAATAAACTTTTGATGAGCCAGGATGACAGTTATAATCCCAGCATACCTGAACTACTGAAATTGGCTCATATTTTATCTTTTCATGAAGAACTTAGAAAGGCTAAAATCAGGAATCTCATGCAAAATACTAGTTTCTATAGGAAAAACAAGGGAAAACATTGTATCACCACCTTTTCCCCAAAGAATAACTTTAACAAAAACAAACACAGCAAACTGAAACAAACTAAAATGATCAAGGAGAAAAATAATGGCCATAGAATCTGCTTTGATTTTAGAAAGAATACTGCATTTCCATATAACAAAGGTCATGATTGTTCTACTCAAGATCGTGATTCACCATTTGAAAATGTTTCTAATGATGTATTCTTGCAAAATCATCTTTCAAATCATAATCATCAAATTCCTTTACAAAGTAGACAACTTAAAGATTTTTTCCAGTTTGCGGGAGGTAAATCTGATTTCAAGTTCAAAATTGCTAAACCACCCAATATCAGAAATCTGTTCATGAAAGCCATGTTCCCAGTGTTAAATTTCTGTTTTGTTACATACCTTGATGATGTCACTATCTATTTCAAGAATTATCAAGAGTACATACATTACCTGAAGAAAGCATACAGCAAAGAAAGGAGTGGAAATCAGATATTCAGAGAGGTACAGAGGGAGGATACCGGGATGTTTAGAGATTCTTGCATGAATCCCTATGTCATGTTAGAGAGAGAAAATTTCCCAAATTTTTCTTTTCAAGAGTTAAGTGGGCCTAGAATGAGAGGAGATCCTTACGAGGATAAGATGCTGAAATTCCGTCATTTCCAAGATTTTTGAGTTTGAGACACTTTCAGTCATTGTACATACCATTGTTGAAATATTGAAAAAATAGAAAAATAAAAAACAATAAAAGATAGGAAAGTCAAAAACAGTAGAAAGCAGAAAAGAGGGCAAGTGAAAATAGAACCAAGGCCCCATGTTCTAAAAAATAGTCTTTCAGAAAGCGAGCAAGTCTAAATGCCGCTACTAGTGCTTCAATGTCTTGTTCGGCTATCTAGCCTAATCATAGCTGAGCATGTTTAAATTTATTTGCTGATAAGTTAGTGAGCGCCAAGATAGTCAAAATTGTGTAAGATTGACTTATCGCAGAGCTTAGATTAGGGAGAGATTCTGGTTCCACATGCCTAAAACAGAACCAAAGAGAGAAGCGAGGGATGAAAAACACATTGTACATCTTAGCCCTGCTTCTCTAGTTTCTTTTGTTGCAAAATAACATTTGTGTGCAGCTTGTCTTTTATGCCGCAAATGTATGACAAATCAGACTGCCTAATCCTGATTTGATCATTTTTCAATTTCATGTTGTAGATTAGAGAATGAAATCCTGTCAAACTGCTTAATCTTGACAGTCGATCTAGTTAGGTAGAGAAATGAAGGAGTTCATCAGCTTAATCTGAACTCCCGGCAGATATAAGAGTAGAAATAGATAGTTTCATTTTGCAAAAAGAAAAATATGCATTGTCAAAAGGCTGCTAGTTCAAATGCGCCAAACAGAAGAAAAAATGTTAGGAAAGATAGTAGGGTAGGTAGAAGTATCATTGATGTTAAACATGCTGACACTTTTCAGAAATAACATCAAGAGAAGGGTAAATTTTGCGCCAATGTATAAGGCACTGGTCTTCATAATCCAAAAATCTGAATTCTGGACACCTCCTGACGAGGAGCTGCCCTCCCCAAATGGAGCCACTGTTAGCCATCAGTATTTTTACACAGTGACACTGCGTTATCTCAAATTCTAGGTTTTATAAACCGATTTCCTTATGTCAATATGTCAGTCCAAAACTAAAATCCTTTCTACCATTCCAATTCACTTCGGCAAAAAAAAACCTCATCACAATCTCATTCAAATTAAATTGAATGCCGATCACTTAAAGGCAAATCCACATCCGTTTCAAAGGTCTCCCCTTATGTTAGGAAGTGGCGTCTAAGACACCACCCAGCAACACCAAAATCCAAAAGCCTTCATCCTATGAACCTACCATGACCGATCCCTTACTTTGCAAATGAAATTAACAACAAATTTTGCTACACACCACACCCTCATGACCCCAAAGACGATGTTCTATCTGCCGACTAGGCTTTCACCGTGTCTGCGGCCCTAAAGCAAAGACAGAAATATATTTGTGCTACCGTGAGTAAATACGAGTTTACAGCTAGAGGAACAAATTGCCGAAGTGTATTATGAGCCCGGATGGAAGCCGGAAACAAAGGTCACTGTCAGACCCTATAAAATGCAGCATGAAAATCACAGAAGAAGGATCGCCACTCAAAGAACAGAAATTGTCAAGGCCCGCACCTCCTCATTGGACAAGGAGGCTAGGGGTACCGCCCATACATAAGCGAGGCGCAGCCGTTGTTGACTCGAAGGCTGCGAAGTCCAGGTTTGCCTTTGCCGAAACAATGAAACAATATCTCGGTTTCAAGGAATGTAATTGCTGACCATAACAGGATTATAGTGGAAATATGATAAGCTCAAAGGAAAGGGGAGTTTGGCCTGATAAAGGAGGTGATCTGAAACTTTCAAGTCAAGTGAATGGTTGAAACTTTAGAAGGCCTGTCATCAGTGAAATTTCCAAAGCATAAGGACCCTGTCTATCCACAAGATCAAATAGAACAGATGATAAATAATGCCATTACACAGGCAGGAGAAAGTGCTTGGTTTTTTCAAGGAAACACTGATCTTCATAGTCACAAAGTTTGTTTGTTAAAATAATCAATCATAAGATGCAACAAGCCAAATGTTTAATTCACCCTTAGGACAATGTAGGGAGACAATATTACTCTGGCTAAGGTTTCTGCTGACACACAATGATACTTGCAAGTGAACATGCTTAGACTGATGTTTTCCAAGTGGTCTACTTAACATCACCTTCAGAGAAAGGTTGTCTCGAAAAGGAATTGTTAAAAAACCTTCAAACACCTTATCTAATGAAGAGCCTCCTCCATGCATGAGTAGAGGGCCAAAGCTACTACAGGTGCTGAAACTGATTGATACAAGAAAGAGAAGTAGAAGGATATCAAAGACTGAAACAAGGTCACTACACAGATGAATGACAGCTCTGATAATGTAAAGATACTGATACTCCTGTTTCAAGGAACTCTCTGTCTGACTATACCTACAGTAGGAAAGAGGCAAATATTGAACATGTCGTATGCTATTAATGCAAAAGGAGCAGTTGACTTAAAAAGGGGTTAAAGACCTTTCATGATCACCTATACAGAAATCAAAGGAAATCCTTCTGAGCAAACAAAGAAGTCTAGGGTGAAAGGATGCAACCTAAAAAGTGTATTTACAGTCCAGAGAAAAACTTGTGAAACACTCAGAAGTAGAAATTTATCACTGGGAAAGTAAGACAGTGACCAAGGTTGAGTCATAAAATGCATGATGACAGGTATGCAATGCTATGAATAGACAAAGAGACAATTTTGAGCATATGTATGCCACTGATATCAAAAAGAAGTTTTTCTCCTTGAGGAAAGGGTCAAGCAGCAAAACAATATCATGTGTCAAAAGTCCAAAGAGGCGCCTTCCAAGAAGGGGTGTTTACAACTTTTCAAATATTTTTGGTACATTATGAAATAGCCCTTCTTTGCTAGCAATCACCAAGAGAGGGAGGCAGTGAACATAGTCCAGTCATGAAATGGTGCTATTAACAAAAAGGGGTCTAATATACTGATCAGAACAGAATAGAGACTGTGTGCCCAAAAACCCTGTTTTCATATTTTACAAGTTTGTCTTTTCAAATGAGGAGGCGAATGGGTATATGATCCTATGATTAGGCAGAAAGGAATTTGTTTTTGATGAACTATCACTGTTTATATTCCCTAAAACAGACACAATGGTCATCATCCTAAAAGACAGTTTCAGCACAAAGATAAAGTATAGCAAAAGCAGTGACAGGGATGTGGCACAGTGAGTTGTGAAGCAGAGAATCATGTTATAAAAAGAAATAGCTAGTAGAAGACACTTACAGACCAGAAGGAAACCTGTAAATCACCTAAGGACCAAGATTGTTAAACTGATTGCAAAGGCACGGGTGGTCTCCTGTAAGTAATAAGGCAGCTTTCAAAATACCTTTGACAGTTTTTGAATGACCTTCTTTCAAGGCATTGTCACCTAAATGCCAAAAAGAGCGACAAAGTCGAGGTTTGAAATATCTCTCTTATCAGAACAGGCATGTAACTCCACGAATCGGCAAGGCAAATGTGATGAACTATCACTGTTTAAAAAATAACTTGATGCAAACACTTTTTTGTATCATGTAGTGAATTGCCACTGTTTGAACGAAAAGATTCAATATGTTCAAAATAGCCATAGGGTCTTTATCTTTTGAATATAGCCGTTGAAGGAGTGTCAAAGAATGAAATAGAGGACTAGTAAGCCACTGGTGAAATCCAAAAAACAAATTGCCGCAGCTCCCAAGCATCACAACGTGTTTTCAAGCAAATTGAGGTTTTCTGCACTATTTTAGGGCGGCGCGACGGGCCTGGAAAGTGGCGCGACGTGCCTGGGCGTCGTTTTGCGAAGAGTTTTAACGTCAGCGCGACGTGCCTGTAGGCGGGCGCGACGTGCCTGTAGGTGCCCGCCCGACCGCACGACAAGTCCACCCGATGGCTTTTTCTCCTGTGCGACGGGTTTGCTCCAAAGGTTGCCGCGCCATTGTTGGAGCGTTCCGGTGCTTTTCAAGCTCCTTCCAAGGGATTTCCTTTCAAGAACTCACAAGAAATTTTTCAAGGATGACAACACGTTAAAGGACAGAGTTTGTTGATAAGAAGTTGAAACCTTGGAGGCAGGGGTATAAAGTGTAGTGTTGTATATCTCAAAACTCACAAACAAAGAATGTATTGCCTAAACTACTGTGTGCAATGATTTTTTTCGCCCAAGCTAGGTCTGTTTTCTCCTCGCAATATATTACATCATTCCGAATATTTTTTGATAAAACTTCACAAAGGAAGGGGGCTTTTTCTGAAGGACAGTTTGTTAGTGTTTGGAATTTGACATTAAAACAGAGGTACAGGTATTTGGGTGGCTCCCTTAAAATCACAAGCAAAATAAGGTGTTTTCTAAAAAAACCATAGTGCATTGATATATCACCTAGCATAGCTCTGCTTTCCTTCCACTAAATGGTGTCATTTTGAAGAACTGTGGTTGTGATTGTTTCAAGGGAAGGTCATTGCTCAAGAACAAGGTACCAAAACACTTATCACAGCAAACCTCTTCTAGAGATCTGCCCCTATTGTTACTGTTTCTTACTACTGAAGGTTGGTTGACAGAGAACTTCCAAAGGTAATAGTACGGAAAGAGAAGACAAGGATTGACTTTCAAAAAGCCGTTAAAGGTTTTTCTCTTTAACACAAGAATGGTTTTTCACCTAACCACAGTGGTCTCCTTTCTTTCCCACCTGTGGTGGCCTATTTAAGCCCACTCATTATGCCAAGGGCATGTTTCAAGGTAAATGACCTAAAAGAGCAGGGTTATAATTTTTGAAGGTTGGTTTCAAAGACAAAAATACAAGTGCAAGCAGGCCTCTAAGCAAAGTCACAAGAGGGGATTTGTTCAAGACTGTACACAAAGAATCTACAAAGCAGTTCTTACACATAGTGCCATTGTTAAGAAGGATACATAGCTGAAGCGCATCCAAATTTGAAGAACTGTTGTTACTGGCAGTTGAGGGGCCAGCACCAAGAAGCATTGTTGCGTTATTTTCCCATCCAAACCACAGTGTCCATATCTGTCCAAGCAGTTTGGTGGCCTGTCTCAATCCAGCAGAGCATTCCTCATATAGTGAAGGCAGTTTACCTCTTCCAAGGTTTATTTCAAAGACAGAATGCCTCCCAAACGAGATCACAAAGGCGGACAACATAAGAGATATGAGCCTATCTCCATAGAAGACATCAATGCTCATCCCTCAGTACTTTTCAATTTCCATGAGGTAGGCTGTCTTAATTTCTGTCAAAGGATAGAGTAAGTCAAGAGTTTCTCGCCACTTACACATTTGTGCGCTTTGAGATTCAAAGACAAACACTTCCAGTTAGCAGGTCTTGACTTCAAAATCTCTCCAAGGTATGTATCCAAAGCTACCAAGATCCCATATCATGGTGAAAAGTGGTTTAAACAAGCACATCTTGATCTGGAGGATTATAAACCTTTCATCAAGCTGGAACATAGAGAGACCATCACTGCTATTTTTCCTTTCTCCTATCTTCTTGACAGTTATGCTCCACTGATGAAGGCCATAATGAGATATTTCACTTGTGAAGGGAGGTTTAGCCAAATATTTTCCTACCATGTTCGCTTGTTGATGCATTTTACCAGGAGCAGGCAATTAAACCTTCCATACTTTTTGTCCAAGAGCATAGAGAAAATGGCAGCTACTGTCCAAAAGAAAGCTCCACCTCAGCAAATCCCTTCTCTCTTTCACCATTCCTTGATCAAGATCATCTTCTTACACCAGCTGGAGAAGAAAGGAGTTTCATGGGATTTATTCATTAGCCATGCCGATTTTGCCACTGTCCCTCCTGTTCATGTGTCTCCTACTCAGCCTGTCCATCGCCCAGTGCCTTTATCTAGTAGGCCTACCCCTGAAAAACTCAAGATGATCACTGGGCAGCCAAGTACACAAGGAGGAGGAGAGGGCAGTGAGCCACAGGGAGAAAAGGAGGTTGATGAGCAGCAGCCAGATTTTGAGGGACAGCAGCGCTTGGATATCATTGGACAGCAGCAGCTGGAGGTTGATGAACAGCATCACCCGGGTGGAGAGGGACAAGCAGCAGTAGAGTTGAAGAGCAAGAAGCGGAGCAGCAAAACACTGAAACATCTTTGAACCACAAGCTGAACAGGAATGAGGAAGGACAAGAAGCCGAGGCCGCCTCTCCCATGTGGTGACCAAAACTCGTCCTTGCAAGAAGGGAAATTGCCTAAAAGGACAACTCTAGCTTGCCAGATGGAGAAAGAGCCGCCTCAGGACACCTTCAAAGGAAAAGTACAATTGGAGAAAGCGCCAAGCATGGAGGTAAATCAGCTGTCATCCCTATCCCAAGCGATGACAGTGACAATGAGGCACGCATCCTTGAAAATCTCCTCATTCACAAAGAAGGGCAAATTGAGGTGTTACAAGAAGATCTCCAAAGGGCAAGGAACTTAAATCATTTCTTGGAGGTTGAGAACAAACAAATGAAATTTCATGCAGCCATTCATGAGGCAAGGGCCATCAAGTACAAAAAGGAGGCAGAAAGGGCGCAAGTAAGAATTGAAGAGATTATTGGCGAATTTGATGATGAAGAAGAGGAGGACCAGCCTAGGCGAAAGAGGCCTAGAACCATCGGGCTTAGGAGAGCCTTGGAGAAACAGAAGGCTAAAGAACAAGCTCAATTCGAAGCTTTTCCTCTCACTACCCTCTTTGAGCAAGAAATTGAGGAAAACAAGGAAGCTTGGCTTGAGAGGGCTAACCAGCATTTGGAGACAAAGCTTGAGAAGGAAAACAGGGATCTTGAGCTACAGAGGAGGAGAACCCTTCACTTTCGGAAGCTAAACCAATTCGCCAGGCGCAAATTGAAGGTGGCACAAGAAAAATTGAAGAAATTGAAGGAGAGGCGCCTAGCACGGAAAGAAGCAAAAAGCATATCAGCCCTCGATATTTTAGCTTCAGCTTCGGAACATGTCTCTATGGACCCTTGAGGGTCATCCATGCCAATTTTGGGCCTGTTTCGAAAACTTTTTGTTTTTTGGCATTTTTGGGGTTTTCGCCAACAACTCATAAATGCGCCATTTCAGTTTGATGAGTCGTCAAGGGAGGAGGGTGATGCCAATGGATTCCATAATTTCATGAGCAGCTCTCCAGCGATTTTCAGGGCATTTGAAGATCATTCGCCCCCTCAAATTGGCGAAAAACAACCTCATTTTGCACATTCTGCCTGCCCTATCAGCAGCCTGCTATTTTCTGGGTTTTTTCACACAGGTACAGTTTTGAGGGACTTTCAGAGATCAGATTGAGATGATTCCACTTGCATTGGAAAGCAGACACAGAGAGCTTTCCAACGAGCCATCATGAGCCTCATTTCGACATCAGGAAGGCTTCCATTTGCATCCAGCAAGTCAGGGGACCTTTTTCAGGCATAAATATGAAGTATTTTTGCAATTTTTGAACTCCAAAAATCTGTTTTTCCCAAATGTGCGTTAGGCTATTTTTATCATGGGAAAATCATGTAAAGTCAATATAATTTCCATTTTTAGCATTTTTTTGGATATTTTATTAGATATTTTGTGCCTTGGGCTTTGCAAAGCCTCAAGGACAAGTTTAGATATTTTGACTTGGCCAATGGGATAGCTAGTTGCTCCATGAGGTTTTCCTCCTTCTAGCCTATTTATCCCATGATTCTCATTGTAAATCAGAGGCTGAAATTGAGAGAAGAATTAATGCATTGGTCATATGAGCTTTGAAGAATACACTTGAGTTATGATGTTTGGATTGCCTCTTGGATGCTTTTGAGGAATGTTGAGGGCTTGTTGATGGATTCCTTGACATGGTAGAATGGTATAGTGCTTCTTAATGTTGTTTTGTCTTCTAGTTTTCACTCATATTTCATTTTTCTTGCTGCTATAGATTAGTAAAGATTGATTTTGAGACATGCCCATGGAGGCACCTCAAAATCCCCGAATCTTCATAGCTTGATGTTTTCTTCTCCCTTAGTTATGCTAAAGAATTCTTAGCTGCTCTTTAGTAACCTAAGGTGTTGTTGCTAAGTTTTATTCATCAGCTCCATGTATGTTGAGTAGGATGTATGGTTTGCCCTATCTACCTATCAGCTGCCCATAGTTCTGTCCATAAAACTTTCTCTTTGACTGATTTGTTGATCATTTTGTTGAACCAAGGAGGCCTAGTCCCGATCTAGCCCTTTGCCTAAAACTATGAAAACTTATTAGTCCAAGTGCCCAATGACTTAGAGACTATGTTTAGGCGTTCCGGCATAGTTTATGAGTTGTTAGTTTGTCTCATGTGTTTTCCCCAAAGTCTGATAGCCTTTTCCCGAAGTTAGAGGGTCATATACCTCTATGTATGGCTGGAATGTTTGATTTCTATGTATTGATTAGCTTATAGTTATTCCTAGCATGATTAATGGCTTGCTATTACATGTTTATGTCGGCTATTAACTAGTTTGCACTTGAAATCCCTTGTCTTTCACCAACTTATTGTTCATTTAATCCATTTTGCCCGGAGATCCCTTCTATTGTGAATCAAATCGGCCCTACAGCAGCTTTACATCATCACCATAGCTTCCAGACCCGTTTGACCCCATAGCCCAATTTATTCATCTTGTTATCCAGTTTTTATGTACTTGATCGCTCATCCCTCACAAACTTAAAAATTAAAAACCAAAACACACTTCATAACTAGCCTAATATCGTAACATCGCAAGTAAACACACCCGACATCTTTTGCACTTATAGAGAGAGCCCTCTCTGAGTCCAGGAAGGCTAGGTCCTTGGGCTCCAAAGCTTGGTTTGATGTTACATCGTCATTTAGCTAGCCAATCGGCCAAATCACGGGACCCTAACAGAATCAACTACCCTTACCCTTGCTCCTACTTCTTGGTCACCAAAATCAACTGGATTGACTATTTACTATGATCTGCAATCATGGATAAACGTCCTAAAAGGACATGGTTTATATGGTTCAAAAAGAATCAAATCCATTTGACTATCCCGATGATAGATTGTTAATCCGACCCTCTAAAGAAGCAATTGAATTCTCAAAGAATGTTGACTGAGGTTGCGAAAGCATGCTCGACCACTATTTACCCACCCACCCCAATCCCTGAGGCCATTTTCTATAACCGGTATCTTATTGAAGTGTCCCAATTGAGCCCAGGAGCCAATCCAAGTATCAAAGCCAAGCGGAGTATTAAAGCCTGGTATTCCATAACATGCCTGATAAAATCCCCTGACCCCAGGTGAGTAAATAGTGTCTCCTTAGAAGAGTAGCCCAATCGAGTCCGGTATCCCAACGAAGTAGCCGCTATCAAAGCCCAGTGGAGTATCCCTGCCTGCCAAGCAAATGAATGCATCCTGCTGATCATAGAGAAAAATTCTTAAATGCCGATTTTAGTAATAAAAAGAGTTGTTCCATCGATCAAATTAATCAGTGCCGGTGTGCTCCTTTTGGAAGATGGCTGGTGCACATTGAACGTGATGCGGGTATGCTGTATGATAAATATAATGTGGGAATGTACATATTGTGGAATCTAGGGAATCAGGAGAATGGTGGGGTAATCTATCTGGGTAACACCTTTCTTGGTAGATGTCTCAGTGGGAACTTTTTCCCCCTTCGTAATAATCATCAGTTTAGATCATTTCATAAATGCCTCTCTTGTAAGATCAGCTTTTCAGCTCGCATTATATATGTAAATATACAGCAACGGGCTAAGCGACTTCTCAAAAGAGTTTCCATCGTAAGTAATATTGTGCATAAGTTCCAAAACATCCAAACATCGCTACTTGAAATCGAGTGCATAGGAAAGCGACATTGACTTCTTAACCTCTCTTCTCATAAGATGCGGCAGTAGTAATGCCTTTTCTTTTGTAAAATGAATAAGATGAAAATAAAATTTGTATAACTTCAAATAGATGCTAGTAAGTAACAACAATGTGTTTTTCCTGTCTCTCCTAAAGTAGGCAAGCCAAGTCAGGAGCCTGGGCTATCTGGAGTATCCAAGTCAAGCAGCCCAAATCCAGATCCAGATTTTGGGTTTTTGTCGGACCCCTGGAACAACAACTTTCTAAAAAGAAAAGTGTTGTAAGGCCTTATTGGGTTGGGCCGCTCCATAGGTTTGGTATTTACTATGTTCCCAACCTGTCTTTGTATATGATAGAAAAAATTCTATTTGCTGATGCCCTGCTTTCTCTAACAAGGCGTAACCTACCTGCTGAGGCTATGGGCGACCTCCTGTAAATCCCCCTCCCAATAATATAGTTTTTAACACCCTGAAAGGGTATATTTCGTTGGTCAAAAGTCTACTTTCAAGTTCCGACGAGGGGATTCTTTTTTCTCAGGTCCCCAGCGAAGAGGCGATTTAAAAGCATGAAACGGTTGACTGAGGCATTTTTGTAAGATCAGTTCGAACCGAACTTCTTTCCTGCTCAAATGGTGGTGCTAAAGCTGGTGGCAATAAGCGGCATATCCACTAGAAAGATTCCTGTGAAGGTATAGGTGCGGTAAGTTTTATTATATATGAGAATATGAAAGTCCATATGTCCCTCCTCTGTTGGAAGTCCTTCTTTCCAATATTTTGGTTCTGACATGAAGGGGATGAGGTCAAAACCCACTCCCCCGACCACCGGGAGGGGGAGGGATACCTATTTCGGGTAAGGTGCTTGGGTAATTTATCGGGCATGGCAACCTAGGGGCTAAAGCAAGCAACCGTTGCAAGTTATCATCTTGAGGTAGATAAAAGATATTTGGCAAGAGAAATACGTACAGGTAGAGCATGTGATTGATATGCAGTTTTTATTTTATCCCCGTCCATTTTTTATCTCTCTAAGGGGTGGAAGGAATATACCCTTCTAAAATTTAAATGATTGTAGCTCGCACACCTCTGGTAGATGGGGGCCCACCCAATAAGAACCCCCACAAGCTAAAGTGGGAAAGTCAAAGGACCCGGAGGACCCGTTAGGGGGCTCACTATTCATATGGTGAGGGCGCTGTAATCAGGGAAGGTAAAATTCAAAATATTATTAGGGGGTAAAGGGGCTCAAGAAGAAATATAATCACTCAATCAAAATTGGTAACCACCTAAAAAGCTAGGAATACGTGTCCTGGGCAGTATCCTCCTATCCTGGCTTCTTCCTACCTGATGCGTTCTGGGCCTAGTTTGAAGGGTATGGGGTAAAGTGTCAATGGGTATGCGGTTGACTTGAAGGGAATGCAATAAAGGTGTAATGTGTAATTGAATGGCGTACTGGGGAATCTGGGTAATGCTGGGTACGCAAGGGTAGTTGATATAATTAGCTAGGTGGGAATGATGGGTACGATCTATTTATTGGCATATTGATAAGAATCCTATCTAAGAACTGGCTGTTGCTTGCATATGAAATTGAATCGTCCTCTTTATGAGTACCTACCTCTTTCTTGCCAATGAGACTATGGCTATAACTAGGACTGGGTGCTATTGTTGATCACTAGCTCAGGACTTCCCTCCATCCAGTAAACTGCTATCGGCCTCCAGGCATGGGTGGATAGGTTCTTTTTTTCTTGGATATTGGCAACAGTGAATTGAATTGGTACCTTGTCCATCCATCCTGGGGATAACCACCTGTAATAAAGTACCGGCATATAATCCTACCTGTATCTAGTGAATCACCACAAGGCCAAATCATAAGTGAACGACCATAAAGGGTATAGTGATGCGCATTATAAGGAAGATAATATACAGGTTTCAAAACATCCAAGAAGGCATCGAAACCATAAATATAGTGTGTTGACAAGTGGCATTTACTTCTGGGGCGACCTCTATCGCAATATTTGGGCTGGCTTTAACGAAAAGTGTGGATGCATGGATGGGAAATGCGGATTGAATGGGTTACAGTGTACTGTTCCTTCCTGGGTGATGTTGACTTTGCATTTGGCGGTGTGCTGTGATTCGTCGGTCTGTTTTCCCCATCTCTGAGGATGTTATCCATCAATTAACTCAAGAAGTCTCCGGTTCCAACTCTCTATTACTGCCTTACCCTATTTAGTGGCTGAATGGGATGGAGGGAGTGTTGCCTGCCCTTACAAACCCATTGATTCATCCAGGAATTCCTAGTGGGTAGACACTATTGTTATTCACCTTTACCCTTCCTTCCCTTTACCCTACTACCGAATATTTACTTCAGTGTTTCCACTAACCACCTCCCATATTTACTTACTTACTTACCTATGCACCAACCTACCTACTTCAATAACCTCTTATATTGACAACTTACCCCACTTAAGAAATGCCCCAAACTTACAGTGTAGCATTGAACGGACGAGGCTTCCAATAGAGAGAGGATAGGAGCTGTTGGATGGGAGGGATAAAGAAAGCAAGGCTTTCAAAAACACTTACTCAATAAATGCTTTATGGGCAGGATGGGTAGGCACTGTTACTTTACTATTGACCTTATGCCTATTTACCTTTACTTCATTATTATCTACCAACCCTCCTTGCTCTTTCTTTAACAACCTATAGATAATAACCTTAGACTTAGAGAATTGGATTATTTTACGGATGTAAGGGGCTAATTCTTCGGATTCAGAATTAAGGGGCATACTAAGTAAGGAATTCTTGTTGGCTCTTTCTTAAGGTGCGAAGCCACTTTCCCGACATAGGAGGGGAAGGTGCAAAGCCTAAAAAAGAATGATAGACCAACTAGCACCCACCTAATGGAATGAAACTCTTGCTCTGCATGCCACTCTTCCTTATCTACATGAGCAAACCTTCCTGCAGCATGATCGCCCACTCTTTCTCTATCATAAAACGAGGTTTTCTATCACGTATGATGTTCCACCTCTACCGACGGCACTAAGCCTACCCGCTCAATGGTAGTGACAAGCGATCAATGGATTGATTTCTGCACCGAAGATCAAGTGATGTTCAAAGTGGCTAGCAAGAGGGATGGTTTCGAGCACTGAAACCATGAATTGGGAGGTCCTACTTGATGAGATTTGTTGGAGAAGGGAGTTGGGAAGATAGAGGATATAGTTAAGTCTCATGGAACCGGGCCAGAAGTGCAAACCATAAAGAACTGAATCCCATTATCACATAGGAACAGGTGATCTAGATTCTCTATCCCCATTTTGACAAGTTGTCCTAGACCGAACTAGGGGTGAATGAAAGGACAATCAAAAGGGGATCTCATCTATTCAAGAAGTAGAGCATGCATGCCTATCGCCCACTTATTCCCACTCCTATCCTTCTCATTCCAAACTGATGAGGCTACTATCGCTCACTGCAAGCAGGGAATAATGCATTAAATGAAGCTCTATCGTTCCCCGTGCATTTTCGTTGTTGGCTCTCCGTTCTTGGTCCGTCCGATACCTCCAATATGGCTTTATCCCCGCATTTAAGCAGGTCCAGAAGAGGAACAAGGGTTTAGTGCCAGTCCTATCACATTTTTTTAAGCGCATTAGCCCACCGCCTGAAACCATTTCGAAGGTCCAATAAATACTAGTGCCTTCTCCCTCGTTGTATTGAAGGTACCGGAATAATACACTGCTCCACCTCTCCTCCTCGGATGCTCCACTGGCTCTATTCCACTATAATCCCACTCGCTTTATTGCAATTGCTTCCCCTAGGCTACTTCGATAACCCAATGGGAATAATCATCCGCAGGTGATCAATGGGAATAAGCAATGGCGATGGCGATAGTGATACTCCTATAGTAATCCAATGGGGAGTCAATGGGAATAACACATTGGAATATTCAATAGGAATAATCCAATGGGTACTACAGAGGGATATATTCCTTCCCTACAGAGGTAGTTTGACTCCTACAGAAACACAGAGAGTAGAGTAGTACTCACAGAAGACACGTAGATGTTACACGATACAATACGATGAAACGATGTTAATAACGTGATACAATGAGGTTAGATGATGAGGTTACTGATAAGAGGTTACACATTGAGGTTAGGTTACCAATAAGGAGGTGGGGTTACACAATTAGAGGTTAGGTTACCAATAAGGTAGGTTACATTATGAGGTTACACAATGAGTGAGGTGAGGTATTTTTCCGCGATGAGGTATGTTTCCAATCAAGGATGTTTCCGCAATGAGTGATGTTTCCAATACAATGTTCCAATACGGAATGACGCTACCGAGACACATGTACGGGACAACTGTACAAAATGGGTGGTTGAATTAGGTGAGTCAGTAAGTCAGTTAGTCAGTGAGGTTGGTACTTTACCAAACCAATAGTCGTTCAGTTCAATCCGCATTACCCAGTCAGCATTTTGAGTCTCGCATTCCCGCATTCAGGACCCATTCAGGACCCATTTAATCAGAACGCTACTGCCCACACTCATAAGAGGGCCCCCGCTACCCCCCCTATCCCGGACAAATACCAGGATGACATGTTGCTTATGATGACACGATGATGAATGAGCTTCGATTAGGTTACAAGATGAGCGATGAGGTTACACGATTAGGGACAATGGATGAGGAGGACGTTACACAATTTTCTTGGTTCAATTAGGTTACACGTTTGAGGTTACACATTGAGTAGGACTAATTGAAGACATGTAGAGCTACACATAGGTACACATAACGCCTACACACAAAGATTTCCAGGAAGGGAGGAGGTACGTGTTATAGCCAATAGTCGATCCAAGAGGCGATGCCAGGTGCTGATGCCGGTACTCGATGACAAGTGGTGATTTACTCGATGCCAAGTGGCGATCCCCAGGAGGGAGGTGCCGATTCCACATAGCCGATACCCTGGAGCCCAGGAGGGTGTAAGTAACCAACAGTTGGAGCTATACTTCGTGACCTATACTACGTGACCTATATTTCATACCCATTAGTCCACTTATACCCATAATTCATACCTCATAGCCGCTTATTACCCTTATGCTTATTAGTATTCTTACCATAGAAATTACATTAGCTAAAGTACAAAGGCATCAGTTCCACTATGGATAATCATATATAAGGCATGATAGCAAATTGAGGGATATCTTCATGAAAGGTCAGTTCTTAACAAACGAACAGACGAACTAAAAAAGAAGTACGCGGTAGGTTGTCTCACTCCTCGAATCAATGACAAAGTGGATTTATTTCATCCCCTCTCTCACCCAAAAAAAGTATTCGTGAACCATCAAGCGACATAGCAGCATTTCCAATCATTATCCGTTTCTCCCCTCGGAGCTAGGGAGATCTCTCTAAAAAGCTAGTTATTCCATTTCAGCCTACCAGTTGGTTCAAAAAGGTTGCTTATAAACCCTCAATATGAACTTACCCTTTAGCGAACCCAACCAATAACATCCATATCAATACAAGCCCCCCTACCTCTATGCACGTAGTCGCTCGACCAAAGATAGAGGAGATCCTAATGAATATTATATACATAATGAAATATACAAATAAATCTACATAAAGTAGACCAAATCAGTAAGAGAAGTGGAACATTACAATTTGAAGTTCTGGCTTTCCAGGGTGGAAAAAACTACTGGATAGGAAGGATATTTTTCTTGGTCAGGCTATGAGGAAATTCTTCCATCCATCTCGCTTGGTACTTGTACGCTATCGATCGGCCATAAATAAGCAGCTTTTCTGGCCGGGTGACCGGTTTTCTATTCACTCAGAAAGTAAGGGCCTTGAGGTACTCGATCGATACAATAGGAGAGGTTGAGTTATTCTGCTTCCTCACAACCAGCAACAGCTTTCCCATCTTTACCTCTCCTATCTCTTCTGCCCAGGAAGAACACGACACACTCGCTCGGTAGGAACTTACTTTAGGGACTCTCCCGATAGGAGGAGTAGTACAATCTCCTAGTTATTATCCTTCCTATTTATTATCTATCTTCCACAATAATATTTCATGATTTAGCTGGGCCCATAGATTGGATCTACCCAATCGAATAGATCAGGATCGATCCCCTATGATATGCTGGCTGGAGGGAGGTAGTTAACACTTCGATATCAATTAGCCTACCACTTCTTTCACGAGAGAATGAATGCTAGACCATAAACTAATCAATGCATAAATGAACTGAATGACCCTTGACCTCAAGAAAGGCGCATACATAAAGGTCCGTCTCTCTCTAGTCTTCTCTCCCGTTGTTGTCCACCCACTTATTTATCCCCATCCATATAGATAGTGCCTAGTTGTTGAGCCTAGGTTGTTTTTTTTTCCCCTCCCTTACATACATCATAAGTAGTCCCCTTATTATGTTATTATGTAATATCCAGTGGGTAGATAAAGCCGCTAACGGAGGGAGGGAGGAAGAGACATGAACCAACATAACTAGCGATAATGACCAGCCAGCCTGAAAGATAAGGAAGGAACTACTCTAATGACCGGTCGGATGGGGAAATAGCTAGCTATAATGAACGGAAAGAGGCATGAAGGACCAGGTTATTATAGCACCAGATGGAGCGACTTATTAATAGCTATATGAAATACCCCAACAAGCCCGCCTTCTTACTTCCATATGCATGCTATAACAACCTGGCCAGAAAGAGATAGATAGATAATGGCCTTCTTACCAGCCAGCCTCCTTATTCAGGTAATAAGACCAGATAGGGTATTACATGAGCAAGTGCTAAAGAACAACCTGGCCTCCTGACATTATGACCACCAGCACCACTAATGAAAGGGAAGCAGATACGGGGATAGAGCCGAATGCAGAAATGCTATATCCCCCTCGACCTAACCTATTGGTCGAGCGCATACATGAAGAAATGTCCTATCCCTCGATAATATATAGAGAGTGTAGGCAGGCGAGTGTGAAATGAATGACCTGACGTCAAGCGAGGAAGCGACTTCTCATTCACGTTATTCAATCTCATGCAAGCGAGTAAAGCAATTCCACTCGAGAAGCTTTCGTATGTAGGCAGAGTGCACATGACCGGGATTCTTAGTTTGGAACCACTTTAGTCAGTCAGAGTAAGGTTATGTACACAGTCAGAGTCAGGGCATTAAGATACCAGGTTGAATCAACTGGGTCTTCCATCTGATCCAGAAGAGCGCGATACCAGGAAGCAAGCCACTTTGGTGTTCCATTATTGTATTGGTGAACCAGAACATAGTGCATAGAGAGGG
This sequence comes from Pinus albicaulis, assembly GCA_034641835.2. Classification (NCBI taxonomy): domain Eukaryota; kingdom Viridiplantae; phylum Streptophyta; class Pinopsida; order Pinales; family Pinaceae; genus Pinus; species Pinus albicaulis. Next base: position 47,775 of record JAXQQM020076735.1, read on the forward strand.
CCACATGCTTGCTAAGATTCTGGAATCCGAGGGCTATGCAGCCTTTCTTTATGGATGGGCTAGGGCTTGACCCCATCCATCCCTAGCCCAACTTAGCCTAACCTTGATCCTCTTCCTCTCTTCAAGTTATCCTCCATCTTCGTACATCGGTAAGGGTAGCAGGAATTGGAGTTGACCCAGCAGTGTCTTTAGGTAAATCAAAATTGATCCAGTTGATTGTGCAGATAATAATGTATATAGAATAAATCCAAAGCTAGAACCTTGCCCAGATATTATATATCAGCGGTAAGGAGCAGAGACGGAGGAAAATACAGCTTCGGGACCACAGGTGAAGAGCCAGAAAGCTAAGCCAGCTACCAGCTTGCCAGTAAGACAGACAAAGCCAGAAGCTAGGGCTTTTCATTTGAGAGATCGAGAGCCAGTTAGAGATTAGAAAGTCTAAGGAGTAGATTGAAATGCAAAGCTATCAGTAGTAGTTCGAGATTGAGTTCAATAGCCTACAGCTCACAATCCAGTTGAAGGTCGAGATGGAACCCCAGGAGCAGGGAAAGTAGCTAGTTTCAGGATAGAATGAAGGCAGAGTCAAAAGCATAATAAAGCGAGTGAGGTATGGACGCCCTATTCCAGGCGTAGAGGATCAGAGCAAGTGAGGAACCAATTCATTCAATAGGCAAGTTGAGAGCAACGGTCAGAGTCACAGGAACACACCGTTGTCACTAGTGGTCCCATCTATGGTCGTCTGTGCTCGAAACCTTAACTACTGGACGGAAACAGAGTCACAACCCTCAAATAGGTTCAACGATAGCCCCTCATTTCCAGCCGATAGCCCCTCATTCCCCACCAGTAAATGTCAGCCGATAGGAGATCAGTACCTAGAGAGGTGCTGATTACCGCTAGTCGATACACGGGAGCACCTAATTACCCACCAGTCTATGCCCATCTGCCGGGAGAGATAACCTCATTCACAGGAGGTTCCTGTTAGTTCCCAAATCCACCTTAGGATAAAATAAGGCAGAAGAAGGACAACACCAAACCACGCTCAACCTCGTAGCTAGCCCTACGAGGACAGGAGAGGGCTCTCTTCGAGTCAATCTCAATAAAAATATTCAAAGGGGCTTGAGATGACTGAAACAACAACTGATCTTAGGCTAGATAAACAAATAGGAGGGTTTGATTTTTATTTTTAGGGTTTTTTGTTGGAAAAAGGGAAAGGCAATTTCGGGCTTGGGGATGAGGCCAAATCCTTGCAGAGTTCAAGTTGGGGCGAGGTAGGCAGCGGCTTTGATGTCTAAGATCAAATGAATGGATTGAAAAGACTGCTGAGGAGCTGAAGAGGGCAAGAGAGTGCAAGGATCCTCTTCAAACTGACGAAAAACATGTAAAACTAAACAAAAGTCTAAGGCAGAGCACCAACAAGTCAATGAATTCTACCTCAAATACTCATTTGTTTAATGCAGAAGCATAGAGAAGGGAAATGGAATACATATAATATTAATGAAACTTACAATAACATGGAGAAAAACATCATCAAAACTCAGAATCTACAAGGATCCCAACAAGTGCTGCAAAACTCTGGTCTTTCCTTTGCCAAAAATATGAAATGAATATACAATGGAGTGCCAAACTTTTCCCAAGAGTCCAACCCTGAAAATTTCTCAGAAATTACAATATATAGACCATCCTAACCCCATCCCATGCCTCTATGGGTCTAGCTCATCCTTGTAGGAGTTGTTTCAACCAATTCTAAACATGGAGCTAAAATCTAGGCAGCCAAACAACTTGCCTCTATATGCTAGGAAACTGATCCATTCACTTAATTTTCACTTTTTAGTGAATGAATCCTCTAGAAAAAGTAAATATATGCCAAATTTACATCATGGTTACCAAATTACATCAAGAGAGATCAATCATCACTTGAAAAAGTAAAACTAGTCAAAACTGGGCGAATTTCTGAGCTGAACAGTGAAATTTGGGCAAAATTCCTCTATGCGCCGCGCCCAAATTCTCTATGCGTCGCGCCACTTTGACCCTATTTTTGGGGCACTTCCCAAAGTCAAAATTGTGCTCATGATAGCTCGTTGGAAATCCCTGGATCTCTGATATCCAACCCAAGTGGAATTTTTCAATTTGGATGTCATTTGCCCCTCCAAAACTACAATCTCCCAAGACTGGTTCCTGCTGGTGCAAAAAGTGGCAGAAAGGCCATTTTTGGAGTGTTTTTGGCCCTTTAGGTAGCCAAAAATTTGATGAAATGCTTTGTCCATTCCTAAAAATACATAATATATCAAGACAAACCCAAAAATGCAAATTTTTCCTCCAGATGATGTTCCAAACGTAAGCGCACGTCGGGTGGCGCGACGCGTCAAGCGGAAAAACCTATTTTGCAACCAAAATTTTCAAAATGACAAAATATTCTCCAAATTTGCTGAAATTTGGAGTGAAGGTCACCCATCATGTCTCATGCTCAGCCAAGGAAGCTTCGTCCAAGATTCGGAGTGGATCCGACCTTTTCCGACGTTTCAGTGCTTTTCTCAACCTCGCTTTCAGGATCTTCATCTTAGCTCTGCAAACGTGTGTGCGGGCCCAATAGTGATTCTTCATGTCTATGAGCATGTCTTTTTCCCTATTGGCCTTCGCCAAGAGCTTCTCCAGATGAATTTTGACATGCGTAAGGCAAGTCTCTCACTCAAATGGTGTCATGTCACCCGGTCTCTTTCGGGCCAATTCTCGATCTTCACAAATTTGCCGCAACTCTATGAGTATCTGCTGATCCTCCAGTTCTTTATTCTGCTGCTCCAAGTAATCTATGACCCACTGAGCTCTCTGCAACTTCTTAGTCAGTGTGCTGACCTCAGCTTTCTGCTCCTGGATTATCTCTTTCAGTTTTGAGCTGGGAGAGCTCACATCAACATCGATCAAAACAAAATCAGTATCTTGGCCTCCTAAAGGGCCCTCATCATGCATAGGCCTCTTGCCTCTGTCCAGAACCTGTACCTGTGTTGATGTAGAAGGTGATACCCCTTCCACGCCATGTGGAGATATTACTCGTGCTGCTGATGAAGATAACGAGACCCCTTCCACCCCTGGTGGAGATAGTACTCGTCGTGCCGCTGCAAATAAGGCTCTGTGGCCTCTCTGATATGTCACATACACTGGAGCATTGATAGGCTCAGTCTCAGGAACCTCAAAATGATGTGAAGGCTCTGCCTCATCATGAACAATCTCGGGAGGAGGCTGAGGAGCTGCAAAGAAGTCACGAGAGATGAAATCCTCCCATGCGATGCCCTGCAAACCAAGTTGATGCACTACAATGATTTTGATGAGCGCATAATGATAGATGATGTTATGCTGCTACTCCGGAGTCTTCTTCTGCACAAGGGTAGTCATCCACTCTATATTCTAACACATGAAGTATGGAATATTCATCAGTCACACTCTCGTGAAATGCATCAAAAGTCTGATATGGTATGCATAAAGGTGTGAGAATCTACCCTCACAGCTGAAATATCAGATGATAAGTTTCATCAATGGTGAATAAGACTCCTGCAGAAATCGGAATGGAAATAATCTGCTCAACTGCCTCAAATATCCAGGTCTGATGTAAGGCTCATAATATGCTCTATCCAGCTATTGTCTCTTATTCCACTCCTCACCAATGTTCGGTATCCCAGTCGCCTTAGAAATAGTCTCTGGTGTCAAAGTGCAGTTCACTCCAGCAAGATTTATATGACCATTATGCAAATGTAGGACAAATAGGCGAGCTAAATCATGATGATGCTGAGTTCGGGCAATCATATCACATTACTGGAAACATGACTGACGCTGAAAACAATCTATTGCAAGTGGACAGACCTGCAATTGGGTCAAAGAAGTGGGCTCCTCCCTGACATGCCTACCACTTTTATGAGATCTCCTCGGCACATTAAGCTCGGTAGATGAATCATTGTCTTTCTCATATCCCTGCTCATATGGTGAATCTGTCTTTGACATGGTGCTGAAATGTGTTTGTCAACTGTATGCTTGGTTGGTTAGAAAATGAGCAATTAGTGTATTTGTTTCAATGCCAAATGTGTCACATATATAATAAGGTGCTATAGGAAATATCACAGTGGGAAAAGGATTGTCAAATGAGTTTTAAGTGTGAAGACAGCCACTGTTTGAGGGACTTAGGGATTTGGGGATTTATGAGAAATGGGAATGAGTGATAATGATGGGGGCAGTTTTAGGAACAAGGGTCCATGAAATGACAGAATATAAGTGCAGTCAAAGATATAAAGGCAGCCCTTGGATCTTGTGGAAACTTAGATTTTTATCAATGAAGGGAAGTGGTAACAAGTGATAGGGTTTGGGAATTCATTGAAATGGGAACAAAGGGTAAAATGGATATGGGACAGTGGAAGTGGGGAAGGGACTGTGATATAATAATATGACAGTGATAGCAGTGACAAAAATGATAACGATAACAAGATCACAAATGTCTATGGAATGAGAGTTTAAACACCAAATTTTCAAGTTTTTAACCACCTCCTTTCAAACCCTTGGGGGGCAGATTGCAATAGGGGTATAGGGTTTTATCCTTGCACCATTTAAACACTTGAATTTCACCTTCAAATAACACCCAACAGGAATTAAACTCAAATATCAAGCGTGCACACTTACTTGGTAACAAAAGAACTGAATCAAATTGAATTTTTGATGAAGCAAGACGAATTTCGGCCTTTGGGGTTATGTGCGCCGTGCGCAACTGGTGCGCCGCACCCTTAGAAAAACACACGGTGTAAAACTTCCCAACGTGCCGCGTCGCACCTATGCGCCGCGCCTATGACCAATGCGTCGTGCACAAATTAACACGCACAGTCAGCCTCTCTCAAACACAGTTTTGCTCTTACACTTTCAAAATACGATTTCTCCCTTGGATTTTCTAAATGACACTTGTTGCAAAGGAATAAATAGCTTTGAGAAATATCTTGACAAGAGATGGTTTTAATTTTTTCTTCTCATAACCCATTTTGTAATGTTTTTTGATTTTGGCACTTTTCATTTAATAAAACTCTGTCTTTTGTTTTTTTTTATTTTCATTGACTTTCTGGACTTGAAATGATGAAATTGGTTGATTTTTGCAGGGATGTTGGTGTTGAACTTTGGCAAAGGAGGACCAGAATCTGTAAATGAAGAACTTCATGGTGGAAAGATACATCTTGTTACAAAAATGAATTCGACAATTTCTTATTCAAAACAGAGTTTTGAACAAGAAATGTCCTTGAATATGTTTGATGATAAAATTTTGAACTGAGAACTTATTGGAAACCGTCCTCATGGCCTGCGAGCATGATTTGACATTTCAGAAGACCAAACCCTAGACTCAGAAACTAAAATGACTCTTTTTGACCAAAATAACATCTATGACTGCAAATGACTTGAAATGAACATTAATGATTTTGGAGAAATTTTGACCATCCCAGCGGGTACAAACATGAGGGAAATAAGAAAACCAAACCCTTCCGTCAGTCAATGGCATGCCCCTAACAAAATGCAGATGAATGGGCAGAATGAGACACCTAAACAATGAAATGCAATAAGAGAAATGATCTCTGATGAAGGGCTGTAAAGACCGACTCTAACATTGGCTCCAATGGGGATGGTAGCTCCTTGGAGGTGCCAAGAATGGCAGATCTTTGGGAGAGCAGACCAGTGCCTTATCCATTGGGCTATGGAATCCATTATTTTGAAAAAACAACGCAAGACTGCTGACTAAATTTATTTGACTAAAATTTTGACTCAAACCGACTCAACTCTTAAAACTGAAATGACTGAAACAAACCAACTAAACAGACTAAAAAAAAAACTGAAATCCTTCTTCAGAATTATAGCCTTCACTTCGGGCCCCAGACTGAAGAAAAGACTACAGTGCACACTTACAATGAAATTGAAATACATGATATGTACAATGACAATGTGATCAGCAGAAAACATCTTAAAAATGGTAGTGCTTGAGCAGCCGACCATTGACCGGCCCTCCTGGACAGTCTTCACCATTCATCTCCTTCAACAGAAAGGCATTCTGACCTCGATATGCTGCAATCTTGAATGGACCTTTCCAGAGGTTTTCAAACTTACCGTGTTTACCTTTGTCCTCATTCTTAGCATCCCACTTCAGTACCACCTCTTCCAACTGGAATTTATCTGCCTTCGCTTTCCTGTCATAGATATTTTTGATTCTCTCCTGCAACTTAAATGTGTTCTGGAAGACCTCTTCTCTCGTTTGCTGCAAATGAATCATCTGATTTATCCTTCTCTGCATATGGCTTTCTTCACTACCAGCCTCCTGAAGAAGCTTGACCATCGGAACAGCAAGGGATGTAGGAAATACTGTATCTACTCCATAAACTAATTCGAAGGGGGACATACCGATGGACTTCTTTTGACTTACCCGATCAGCCCATAGCGCATTCACCAGCTTCTTATGCCAACTCTTCTTATTGATGTCCAACAAATTTTTAATGATATTGACTAGAGACTTATTGGAAGATTCTGCCAAACCATTTCCTTGCGAATGATAGGCGGTTGAATGTCCCAAAATAATTTTATACTTAGCAAAAAACTCAATCATCTTTCTTGATTTAAAAGCCACTGCATTATCTGTGATTATCTTGTTGGGGCAACCAAAATGAGACAAGATGTTGTTCTCAAGGAAAGAAATAATTACCACATATGTAGCCTGTCTTGTAGGAACTGCTTCGATCCATTTCGTAAAGTAATCGGTGGCTGTTAGAATCCATCTATGTTGTCCTGAGGAAGGAAGATGGATTTCCCTGATGAAATCCAAACCCCACTGCTGGAAAGGGGCGCTTACCTCAATAGGCTTGAGTGGCAATGACTGTAATTTCTGTCTTCCTTTGAAAATCTGGCACTCATGGCAGCCTTTGACTGTTTATAGACATCAGCAAACAATGTCAGCCAATAGTACCCTGCTCTCAAAATCTTATTGGCAGTTGTCTTCCAAAAATGATGACCCCCGCAATCTCCTTTGTGAAAATATTCCATTACCTTCTTCGCTTCTTCCTCCACCAAACAATTCAATAACACACCACCCGGATATTTCCAAAAAAGTGCAGAATTTAAAATACAAAATTTTGCAGCCTTTAGTTTCAAAGTCCTACCTTTGTTTCTAGTCATCCCAGGTGGTGATGACAAATTTTGAAGAACATAGATGATATCTAAATACCATGGGGAATCAACAAACATTTCCGATACCTGAAGTGGAAAATTCTCCTCATCCTCATCTGACATAGCAGCAATCAGATTTATGTCTAATGCATGCAAATTCGATTCAGCCATAAGCTTCGCCAGCCCCTGTCCCTTGATTAGTTTCATGGGCCTTATTTCCACATCATATTCGAGCAAAGCTGCGATCCACTTACCACGTCTTCCTTCCGGATTAGTATGTACTAAAGCATATTTCACGACAGCGTTAGGAACATAAGCTAAAATATGGGAATGTAAAATGTATACCCGGAAATCTTTCAATGCCTTTACCAATGCCAAAGCTTGCTTCTCAATGATGTTGTATTTCAAGGCTGCGTCTCTAATAGTTCGACTGAAAAATGCTATAGGCTTCTCATGTCCATCTCGTTTCTGCATTAACACAGCTGCCATGGTATGTTCTGAAGCGAAGGAAAACAAAATAAAGTCTTGGGTGTAATCCGGGCTGATTAAAACCGTAGCTAAAGATAGTGCCAACTTCACCAAATTAAAGGACTTTACCACATCTTCAGTCCACTTCACTTGGCTCTCCTTTTTCAGCATATTTGTTATTTCTCTCAATTGCTTAACAAGGTTTGGGACAAAACGACGCAAAAATTTGATCTTACCATTAAAAGACTGGATCTCTTTCTTGTTCATGGGAGGGTCAATTTGCTGGATTTCTTCAACATGTGTTGGATCAATACGAATGCCATCTTTGGAAATAATGTGACCAAGTAATTTACCTTCATCCATGGCGAATAAGCTCTTTTTAGGATTAAGCGAGACACAATATTTTCTGCACTTCTGAAAAACAACTTTCAATTGATACATATGCTCTTCATCGGAATTGGAAAAAACCGTCAAATCATCAAGGTATATAACAAGGAAAACATATTTTTCATTCGTAAAATCCATGTCCATTGCCCGCTGGAAAGTTGCACCAGCATTCTTCAAACCGAATGGCATCTTGGCATAGTGAAATGTCCCCGACGGAGTGGTGAAGGTTGTTTTGTCGTGGTCGTCCTCATGAACAAAGATTTGGTTATATCCAGAATAACCGTCGAGTAGTGACATCCGAGATGCACCCACTACTCGCTGCAATATATGATCCATATTAGGCAATGGATAATTGTCCTTCAATGACACCTTGTTCAAATTTCTGAAATCAATACACAACCTGATCTCACCTATCTTTTTCCGCACTGGCACTAAATTGGAAATCCAATCATAAAATCTGATGGGAATAATGATTCCTGCTTTATACAACCTGTTTACCTCCTTCTCAATCGATGGCAGCAACTTCGGATTGATTCTTATTAGCTTTTTTCTGAAAGGCTTCTGATTAGGCTTAATAGGGATAGTATGCTGGATGATATTAGTGTCATACGTCTTTAAATCTAAGTAATCCCAAGCGAAAGCATCAGAAAATGAAGACAACAAACTCACATATTCAGCTCTTACCTCCGGTGACAATGATTTGGATAACTTCACCATTTTGGGGTTTTCGGTTGTCCCAATATTTACATCCTCAACTCCTTTTTCAATCGGCCGTAAAGTTGGCTTCTTGGCCACATCATCCTGATCGAAGAGTTCTTCTAAAGGTATCAAACCTTTAGGAATTATGTTATCTTTCAGCTGCAACACCTCCATTTTATTTACTTGAACATCATCACCATTATCATATTCTACATCGATTGAGGTATCTTTGAACTTACCTTTACTTTGCAGAAAATCATTAATCTCATCATCATCTTGGAAAACTTGCCAACATCTTTGACTATCCGGGACGGTAGGATGGTGCTTCACATGGATCTTGAATTTATTACTTGAATTCATTGGGACCTTTAAGTTACTTGCTGCCTTAGCAAGCGCATCTGCAATTCCATTTTGAATGCGAGGAATACAAGTCAAGGTATAATCTGAAAACTGCTCCAAAATATCAAGGACATCGTTTCGGTAAGCTCGCATCTGGGGATGTTTTGTTTGATATTCACCCTTTACCTGCTTAATCACCAATTCAGAGTTGCCATAGACTGCAATTCTCCTAGCATTTTTCTTTCTAAGAATATTCAGGCCAGCAATCAGAGCTTCATACTCAGCCTCATTGTTTGAACAATCAAATGCTAATTTGTAAGAACATACCCGTACATTGCTCGGTACCTTATTTGGAGCGAAGAAAGGGCTGCGTACCCAAATACCAATCCTAGCACCATCATTGCCCACGGCACCATCGAAATCCATGGTCCATAGACCCTCTTCATCATCCTCTAAGTGCTGAAATTGTGCTAGCTCTGTTTTTTCTGCTTGCTGTCCACTATCTTTAGCTGATTGCTCAACTGTGCTTTCTAGCTCTTTCCTTTCTTTCTGCAACACTTCTCTGAAATTCTCAGTAATCTCTGGAATATCTTCTACTTGAACTAAATGACTATCTACATCATTGAAACTATCGGCAAACAAAAAAAAAGACTCTAGATCTGTATGTACATAATTAAGCGGATGATTAACCGGTTTCTCCTTAGTGGTAATCATATACTTCAATTTTTGTTCCCGTTACAATTTTCTCATTTGGCCAAACATGGGAATCGTCGCATAGGAGAAATCTAACTGTAATGTCCCTTTCAATTTTTCACCCCAAGATCTGGAAAGCAACATACCAAATCTCGAAGGAATGTCTGCTACAACAACGTCCATCAAAACATTCTTTGTAGGAATCTGATCCAAACTAACAACCAAGTCTTTAATGAGCCCAATACATCTCACTCTTCTAGAATCAAATGAATAAATATCATGGTACTTCCTGGTAATGTCTAAACCTAACTTTTCCATGATTTCTTTCGGCATAAGATTATGGGAAGCACCGGAATCGAACATGGCATTATGCAATACAAACTCATGCAATTGAAGACTGATATAAAAAGGAGGCACTTCGCTGTCCGGAGACTCACCATCTAAAGCTGGTCCAAATATTAGTTCTGGTTGATCATCTTCAATATTCACCATATCAAACATGGGATCGAAATTCAAAATTTTGGAAACTTGACCTTTATAACTGTTGTTCCTCATTAGTTCGGTCAAGGGAATGGATACCTTTAATTTTGAAATTTCATTCTCCAAACTAAAGGCTGAAGTCTTTTCGATCTCTTTGGATGGAAAATCTTTCTTTTCAACCTTCTCTCTTGATTTAATTGGCTGCTTTGATTTTTCTGTTGATGATGACATAGTGGTAGCAGGATCAACTATCTCTTTTGCTTTCTTTTGTGCAACAGGTGAATCGTTTTTAGGTGCTGAAACTTCCTTTCTCTTCTGAATTGGATTGACTGGTACATCTTTGTTTCTGAGAGAATATTGCTTCCTCTGAGCTGAAAATGCATTCATATAACCTCTCTGATACTCATCCGACTCTTCCTCAAGAGCTGCATCATTAGCTAGGATAAAATCCTCATCTCTTTGTACCGCTGAAATTTCTGTATACTCATCATCTTTAGTGATATAAATGGGCAAATCATCAGGAGTAAAGAAATTATTTTCCTCCCCTACTACATCATCTTCATCATCTAAATCCTGACCAACAAAATTCTACTGAAGAGGTGTCTTTACTTGCTGTTGGACTGCTGGTTCTTGTGCTCCCTGTTCTCGTTGCTTAATCCTGAATTGTGGCTGCTGCTGACCACGCAAATTGGGATTTCGAATCTGCGGTTTGGGCTTATCAAGAGTGAACCTTTCGAACATCTTTTCCACTTTGCGAAGTATCTGATCTGTAGATGTAGAAGCTTCTTCCTTTATCACAACTTTCTTCTCTACTTTCAGCCTAGCTCTCTTATCATTCAAATTTGCCTCAACACTCACGGAAATCTTCTGAAAGTCCTCTAAAGTGGGCGGATCTCTATCTCATAATGAATAGGCCATCTCCGGATCAAAACCATCCAGGAATTTTAACAAAGATGATTTCTTTGAAGGCCTCGAGTCACCAGGAATTGCATTATAAACCGCATTAAATCTGATAATATAGTCTTGGACGGACTCAACTGGATTGCACTTGATCTTGGTATACTTAGAAGTGATTTGAAGCGGATATTTCTTCATCTCCCATCGATCTAGAAACTGTCTCTGAAGCTCTTCCAATGTATTAATACTTTTGGGTTGCAAAGCTCTGAACCATTTACGTACCTCACCTCCGAAATTTTGCACAAATAATCTCATGGAGACATTCTCTTCATCAATTTCATGGAGGTCCAAAAATTCTGTCATTCTATAAATATGCTGTTGAGTGGGCACACTTTGAGGAGTACCATCAAACAAAGGAATTTTACTCTGATAATCAGCGGGCATAGGATCCAATTTTGCTGGCAAGACAAGCAGTGCAAATCTACCAGCCATTTCTTTTGGTGGATTTATGATCTATCTTGGAGAAACGGGTGGAGAAGGAGTAGTAGGTGTACGAGGTGTATGTGGTGGAGATGGAGGAGGGACTACTGTTGATTGCTGATCAGAAATGGATGGTTTTACGGGAATGGTAGGAATGAAAGAAGGTTCAGCGTGAATTTGTGAATCAGATGTAAGTACTGATGGAACAAGAGTTTCAGAAGCGGACTCTATGAATTCAGGCATATGCGTTGCCACAATAGAGTTCTGAAGATTAAAAATGTAATTATAAATGGATCTATTGGCTTGTTCAATCTCAAGATACTTGATAAACTCAGGATTTATGACGGTAGAACTAGTAGCACTTTCAGATTTAGTTTCAAACAACGACAACTCGAACCGATCATCAAACTCAATATCTTTAATGAATTTAAATACAGTAGGGTATGAATGAGATTTAAACAAAGGGACCACGGGACTTTCTCGATGGAGGATTCTTGAAATCAGATTGGTATTCTCATACACTGGAGGCGGATCAGGATCGGGATGTGATCTAGTATGTCTTCTAGAAGCCAGTGTGTTGATCTTATTCAAAAATCAAAGGACAAAACCGATCTATTCAGCCTATCAAATTCTAGACTCAATCACCCAAAAGTCCAGAATGATGTAATATACTGGGGTAATTCACAAGGAAAATGTCACGTTCACAAGCTAAACCGGAGATCGACTGAAGCAGCGTTTATCTACTTCTGCTAATGCAAGGCAAAAGCATTTCGAAAGCTACCTGGCGTGACTTCAGACTCCGTCTGTAACTTATGAAGAAAATAACATCAACAAGCAAACCATTTTGTCCCTAGTATGGTTGCCACTATGTTAGTTCTGAAATCCACCTTAGGCTGAAATAAGGCAGAAGAAGGACAACACCAAACCACGCTCAGCCTCGTAGCTAGCCCTACGAGGATAGGATAGGGCTCTCTCTGGATCAATCTCAATAAAAATATTGAAAGGGGCTTGAGATGACTAAAACAACAACTGATCTTAGGCTAGATAAACAAATAGGAGGGTTTTATTTTGATTTTTAGGGTTTTTTGTTGGAAAAAGGGAAAGGCAATTTCGGGCTTGGGGATGAGGCCAAATCCTTCTAGAGTTCAAGTTGGGGCGAGGTAGGCAGCGACTTTGATGTCTAAGATCAAATTAATGGATTGAAAATACTGCTGAGGAGCTGAAGATGGTAAGAGAGTGCAAGGATCCTCTTCAAACTGACGAAAAACATGTAAAACTAAACAAAAGTCTAAGGTAGAGCACCAACAAATCAATGAATTCTAACTCAAATACTCATTTGTTTAATTCAGAAGCAGAGAGAAGGGAAATGTCATACATATAATATTAATGAAACTTAAAATAACATGGAGAAAAAAATCATCAAAACTCAAAAGCCACAAGGATCCCAACAAGTGCTGCAAAACTCTGGTCTTTCCTTTGGCAAAAATCTGAAATGAATATACAATGGAGTGCCAAACTTTTCCCAAGAGTCCAACCCTGAAAATGTCTCAGAAAATACAATATATATACCATCCTAACCCCTTCCCATGCCTCTATGGGTCGAGCTCATCCTTCTAGGATCTGTTTCAACCAATTCTAAACATGGAGCTAAAATCTAGGCAGCCAAACAACTTGCCTCTATATGCTAGGAAACTGATCCATTCACTTAATTTTCACTTTTTAGTGAATGAATCCTATAGAATAAGTAAATATATGAAAAATTTACATCATGGTTACCAAATTACATCAAGAGAGATCAATCATCACATGAAAAATTAAAACTAGTCAAAACTGGGCGAATTTTTGAGCTGAACAGTGAAATTTGGGCAAAATTCCTCTATGCACCGCGCCCAAATTCTCTATGCGTCGCGCCACTTTGACCCTATTTTTGGGGCAATTTTCGAAGTCCAAATTGAGCTCATGATAGCTCGTTGGAAATCCTTGGATGTCTGCTATCCAACCCAAGTATAATTTTTCAATTTGGATGTCATTTTCCCCTCCAAAACTACAATCTCCCAATACTGGTTCCTGCTAGTGCAAAAAGTGGCAGAAAGGCCATTTTTGGAGTGTTTTTGTCCCTTTAGGCAGCCCAGAATTTGATGAAATGATTCGGCCATTCCTGAACATACATAATATATCATGAAAAACCCAAAAATGCAAAGTTTTCCTCCAGAGGATGTTCCAAACGTAAGCGCGCGTCGGGTGACACGACGCGTCGGGCGGAAAAACCTGTTTTGCAACCAAAATTTTCAAAATGACAAAATCTTCTCCAAGTTTGCTGAAATTTTGATCGAAGGTCTCCCATCATGTATCATTCTCATCCAAGGAAGCTTTGGCCAAGATTCGGAGTGGATCCGGCCTTTTCCGACGTTTCAGTGCTTTTCTCAACCTTTCTTTCAGGATCTTCATCTTAGCTCTGCAAACGTGTGTGCGGGCCCAATAGTGATTCTTCATGTGTCTGAGCATGTCTTTGTCCCTATTGGCCTTCTCCAAGAGTTTCTCTGGATGAATTTTGACATGCGTAAGGCAAGTCTCTCGCTCAAATGGTGTCATGTCACCCGGTCTCTTTCGGGCCAATTCTCGATCTTCACGGATTTGCCACAACTCTATGAGTGTCTGTTGATCCTCCAGTTGTTTATTCCGCTGATCCAAGTAATATATAACCCACTGAGCTCTCTGAAACGTCTTATTCAATGTGCCAATCTTAGCTTTCTGCTCCCGGATTATCTCTTTTAGTTTTGAGCTGGGAGAGCTCGCATCAACATCGATCAAAACAAAATCAGTATCTTTGCCTCCTGAAGGGCCGTCATCATGCATAGGCCTCTTGCCTCTATCCTGAACCTGTACCTATGCTGATGTGGAAGGCGAGACCCGTTCCACGCCATGTGGAGATAGTACTCGCACTGCTGATGAAGATAACGAGACCCCTTCCACCCCTGGTGGAGATAGTACTCGTCGTGCCGCTGCAAATAAGGCTCTGTGGCCTCTCTGATATGTCACATACACTGGAGCACTGATAGGCTCAGTCTCAGGAACCTCAAACTGATGTGAAGGCTCTGCCTCATCATGAACAATCTCGGGAGGAGGCTGAGGAGCTGCAAAGAAGTCACGAGAGATGAACTCCTCCCATGCGATGCCTTGCAAACCAAGCTGATGCACTACAATGATTTTGATGAGCGCATAATGATAGATGCTATTATGCTGCTGCTCCGGAGTCTTCTTCTGCACAAGGGTAGTCATCCTCTCTATATTCCGACACATGAATTATGGAATATTCATCAGTCGCACTCTCGTGAAATGCATCAAAAGTCTGATATGGTATGCATAAAGGCATGAGAATCTACCCTCACAGCTGAAATATCGGATGATGAGTTTCATCAATGGTGCATAAGACTCCTGCAGAAATCGGAATGGAAATACTTTGCTCAATTGCCTCAAATATCCAGGTCTGATGTAAGGCTCATTATATGCTCTATCCAGCTGCTGTCTCTTATTCCACTCCTCACCAATGTTCGGTATCCCAGTCGCCTCAGAAATAGTCTCTGGTGTCAAATTGAAGTTCACTCCAGCAAGATTTACATGACCATTATGAAAATGTAGGAAAAATAGGCAAGCTAACTCATGATGATGCTGAGTTCTGGAAATCATCTCACAATACTGGAAACATGACTGACGCTGAAAACAATCCATTGCAAGTGGACAGGCCTGCAATTGGGTCAAAGAAGTGGGCTCCTCCCTAACATGCCTACCACTTTTATGAGATCTCCTTGGCACATTAAGCTCGATAGATGAATCATTGTCTTGCTCATATCCCTGCTCATATGGTGAATCTATCTCTGACATGGTGCTGAAATGTGTTTGTCAATTGTATTCTTGGTTGGTTAGAAAATGAGCAATTAGTGTATTTGTTTCAATGCCAAATGTGTCACATATATAATAAGGTGCTATAGGAAATATCACAGTGGGAAAAGGACTGTCAAATGAGTTTTAAGTGTGAAGACAGCCACTGTTTGAGGGACTTAGGGATTTGGGGATTTATGAGAAATGGGAATGAGTGATAATGATGGGGGCAGTTTTAGGAACAAGGGTCCATGAAATGACAGAATATAAGTGCAGTCAAAGATATAAAGGCAGCCCTTGGATCTTGTGGAAACTTAGATTTTTATCAATGAAGGGAAGTGATAACAAGTGATAGGGTTTGGCAATTCATTGACATGGGAACAAAGGGTAAAAGGGATATGGGACAGTGGAAATGGGGAAGGGACTGTGATATAATAATATGACAGTGATAGTAGTGAAAAAAATGATAACGATAACAAGAGCACAAATGTCTATGGAATGAGAGTTTAAACACCAAATTTTCAAGTTTTTAACCACCTCCTTTCAAACCCTTGGGAGAAGATTGCAATAGGGGTATAGGGTTTTATCCTTGCACAATTTAAACACTTGAATTTCACCTTCAAATAACACCCAACAGGAATTAAACTCAAATATCAAGCGTGCACACTTACTTGGTAACAAAAGAACTAAATAAAATTGAATTTTTGATGAAGCGAGACGAATTTCGGCCTTTGGGGTTATGTGCACCATGCACAAGCCCAATGCGCCGTGCACAACTGGTGCGCCACGCCCTTAGAAAAACACATGGTGTAAAACTTCCCAACGCGCCGCGTCGCGCCTATGCGCCGCGCCTATGACCAATGCATTGCGCGCAAATTAACACGCACAGTCAGCCTCTCTCAAACACAGTTTTTCTCTTACACTTTCAAAACACGATTTCTCCCTTGGATTTTCTGAATGACACTTGTTGCAAAGGAATAAATATCTTTTAGAAATATCTTGACAAGAGATGGTTTTAATTTTTTCTTCTCATAACCCATTTTGTAATGTTTTTTTATTTTGGCACTTTTCATTTAATAAAACTCTGTCTTTTGTTTTTGTTTTTATTTTCATTGAATTTCTGGACTTGAAATGATGAAATTGGTTGATTTTTGCAGGGATGTTAGCGTTGAAATTTGGCAAAGGAGGACCAGAATTTGCAAATGAAGAAATTCATGGTGGAAAGATACATCTTATTACAAAAATGAATTCGACAATTCTTATTCAAAACAGAGTTTTGAACAAGAAATGTCCTCGAATATGTTTGATGATAAAATTTTGAACTAAGAACTTATTGGAAACCATTCTCATGGCCTGCAGGCATGATTTGACATTTTAGAAGAACGAACCCTAGACTTAGAAACTAAAATGACTCTTTTTGACCAAAATAGCATCTATGACTGCAAATGACTTGAAATGAACCTTGATGATTTTTGAGAAATTTTGACCAACCCAGCAGGTACAAGCATGAGGGAAACAAGAAAACCAAACCCTTCCGTCAGTCAATGGCATGCCCCTAATGAAATGTAGATGAATGAGCAGAATGAGACACCTAAAAAATGAAATGTAATAAGATAAATGATCTCTGATGTAGGGCTGTAAAGACCAACTCTAACAGTGCCGAGAGACATGAAGGAGGACTAGACAGGAGGCCTTGCCGAGAGACCTCACCAGGATAACTAGAACATAGTAGCATACCTTGACCCTCCAACTATAACCTCAAACCTCTACCCTTGATCTCTGAACCTCACATAGCTCTGATCATCGCCAGTAGTCATTGCTATCAGGTCATTACCACTAACTAATAGCCTTTCCTCTTTGATTATAGCTGCTAGTCATAACCTGTTGTCATTGAGTGCTCAACGCCTGCTGTGTCGAATCTTGTGTCGATTCCTGTCATCTAAACCTACCTAGATCTATTGAATCACCACCTGGAAATCAAGCATAGGTAACCTATCAAAAAGGGTATAAGTTTAGTAAATATAAAATCCATTTATATGCCCCGATGAGGAGTTGGTGGGATTCATCGAACCCATAAAAATGAGGTTGTGACATCGGTTATGATAACTAGTTCTGTTATCCTGTTAGCTGCACGGGATATGGATTAGAGTAGAGCTAAAATGAGTACACGTAGATATCACTTCCACTCTTTGATTCACTTCATTTGCATTTGTATCTGCTTCAGCTTCAAATTCAAATTAAGATTAAGATTGCATAGATTACAAATTGACAATGGGAAAGTTTCAACCTCACACTCGTAACCTCGTATGAGCCCCTCCGGTCGTAGAAATACAATATTGTATATATCATATATTGATGTATAGACTGTAGTCCGTAGTGTAGATTACCAGCTCTAAAGATTCATGAGATCCATGTATGTAAATTAGTAGTACTTATTATTCTTATTAGATCAAATTGTTTCCATACATCCCCATACAATGAAATTCCATAAAATAGTGGCATAATCCTTTCTCATAGAGATAAAATTCATGGTATAGCTGTAGATATGCAATTTTTTAGTGTAATTGGTGCACCTCACACTGGGGACTACATCCGTGTGCCCCTCATACCGTCCAGTAGCATCAACATCAGATTCCAATCAGTATGCACCTAACTCACTATGTCGGGATGGGGTAATGATTGAATATATATGGCGGCTTCACATAGACTTCACTTCTATTCTGACTAGGGACTATGCTAAGGGAATCTCTCTGTAGGGAATATATCCCTGGATATGACTGGTACTTATGACTAACTAGGGACTATCTGCAATGACAACGGTCTATTGGTTACTACTGGCTGGTTCTCGGCTATGATCGACTAATTGTCATGTACTATGAAGCCATCCTGCCTATCAGATATAAAATTAATGAAATGGAATTAGATTTCATATCACAAATTACAATGGTATTCAACGTAGATATGCGAGTCTCATATTTTCAACTTAGACAGCAGGCAGTGTCCCGCGATGAAGAAAGAGAATTCATTCATCTGTAATAGTATCCTGGGCAACGCTTGGCCTGAACAATAACTAATCCGACCAAGCCAAGAAGTAAGAGGCTTCCAGTCATGATGCGCTTTAAGGCTCGACCATAAGGCCAGGCCTGGTAGGCAGAGTTGTTCCTATCCTCACATGACAGGCTCACCCCCACCCAAGCCATCCAGCGATACGAACGATCCGAGCTATCCTAATCTAGTGAGCTCATATTCTGATCTCAAGCAAGCAATCCCATCTCATTCATCTACCCCAGAATCCTGGCCAGAAATGCCGCCATATAATCCATCCAAAAGCTCTATGTGAAGCTCTTCCATCCGTTCGATCTAATGTAGTCAGTAAGTTTGGAGCATGATTCATAAGTAGGATAAGTGATGCAGGCAAGTAAATATGGATATTGATGAACCTGGAGGAAATGTCGTAGCTTAGAGAGGAAATCATGCTCCCAACCGATAGATGCTTAGAAGGTGTTGCACTCACTAGTTCAGATGTTACACTCACTATATTTACTACTACAGCTCCCACTCCAAACTAATGATTGGTGTAAACGATGAAATGATGGCTCAGAAATAGGATGCACTGGATCAACCAACTATTGCATGGCGGCACTTTGCCCAATACTCTTTCTTGACCTTATATTTCCCCATACCTTGGCCTACCCTTTCCCTCTCGCTACATAACTACGCGGGGTCGATTCACTAGGCCTACGCTTTGACCTGATTAAGGTTACGATATGATTATGCTTGCTTCCCCACGATTCCTTGAAGATGGGATGCCATGATGGGATGCCATGATAGGATTTTACACCAGCAATAGAATAGAGATTTAATAAAATAGAAAATAGAAAATAGAAAATAGAAAAGAAGAAAAGAGAGAGAACCCCTTATCCGCTCTTCTTCTCGCTTTATTCTCTCAGGATTAAACATTTATATTATAAATGAGATTTCCCCGTGTGTTTTATTAAATATAGAGACAAGAACACCTAACTCCATGATTTTATTTCTATTGACTGAAAAGATCCATCTATATATGATAATAAGCCATCCCGACCAAAGGGAGGGTATATCAGACTTGTGATTGTATATGATATTATGGACTTAAACCGACCGAAGAGAAGGTTTTCAGGCTTATTCCTTCCGACCAAAGGGAGGGGACTAATAAATGTTCCCCAGCGAAGCGTTAACAAAGCGACCTATTATTAATGTAATTATGGGGAGCGAAGTGTAGTTGAATGAACAAGTGAGTGATGAACGAACAAGTGGTTAGTATCTTTCCTTTTGATTGAAAAAAATGGACACTTTGGTAAGCGAAGCGTTAAAGACCAGGTGTTTGCGCGCGAAGTGTGCCCAATCTATCTTCTTTATGGAAAGAACGAGGGACACACACAATATGTCTATCTATCCGTCTATCTTCTTTATGGAAAGAACTGGGGACACACTATTTCTATTTGAAATATTCCTTCCAAGTACGGGTGGGATATTCTTTATATATGTAATTATGGGTTTACGTCATTATTGAAAATATCATCGACTGTTTGAGGGGGATAAATATGACAATCGAATATGATATGGTAAGAAGTGGTAATCCAAATATATAAATGAATATTTTCAAGTAGTAATCCAAATATGAATCTGAATATGTACATGAATATCACACAGAGCAGTAGGGGGAAGCCAATCGAATATAGATAAAAATAGTAGAAACATGGTCGGTTTCAAAAAGAAAGTCCTAAGGCCCTTGTACTACACCATCCCTATACTATGCTGCTTCTACCCCGGTCACTATTCCCCACTCCAGTCACTCACCTACTTGAGCAAATAAGGATCCTGTGTAACAAGTAAGGACCCTGCGCCCCAATCCAGCAACTCTGGTGAAGCAAGGACCCTACAAAAAGTGATGCATGTACGTATCGCAACACGTCAGGACCTTGCATCCCAATACGGAAAATTATATAAGGAATAAGAAAGCTCCTCATTTCAATACACTATGCTTACCGGTCTACATGCAGCAATTGGGGGCGGGGAATCACAAATATGCCTGCTGCCCCTACAATCTCTGTTATTATTCCCCATGTCAGTCAGACCAGACCCACCCAAAGGAAAGTTGTTAGGAAAGAAATAATGGATCAGGCCCTTAATCCCCCTTGTTCGTGCCTACCTTATTCCCTTTAGTGTTGCTTCTCTGAGCTGAGGTTGGGCCCCTCTGAGTTACACACCCTTTTTGTTACGCCCTCCTTGTCGGGCGAGTGGACGAACATGACCCCGCACTTACTTACTTTTCAAGAGAAAGGTAGGTGCGTATAGAGTGCCTACACAACCTACAACATAACCAAATATAGGTTTTCCAGCATCCCCACTTGAGATGACTGACTCTCTAGCGTCCCCACTCGAGTCTATCTCTCATTTAAACCTGCCTATCTTACCAGCTTACCGGCTTACCGGGGAATCCAATCTATCGTACCGAAATCCAATCTTAGGGATCTTTATTTACTTCAGTTCACCCTCTCTCTGTCTTAACTAAATAAGATCCTATCCTATACTTACAATCCAGTTGATTTTAGATATACTACTAGTCACTCAATCATTTAAGCTATCTTTGTAAAGCAAGGAAAAACATGCTGCATCAAGCCTTTCTTTACTGAATATCTCTATTCTCTTCCAGTTAGTTCTTCATCCATCATAGGTAGGTGCAGCAGGCAGGTAGGTGAAACTGGATCTCTTACCTTACATTTTGAATAATCACTTCACCAAAAACTCAAGTGCAGACTGAACAAGAGATCTTATCACCAACAACTCAAGTGAAGAGACTGCAGA
This sequence comes from Pinus albicaulis, assembly GCA_034641835.2. Taxonomy (NCBI): domain Eukaryota; kingdom Viridiplantae; phylum Streptophyta; class Pinopsida; order Pinales; family Pinaceae; genus Pinus; species Pinus albicaulis. Next base: position 69,111 of record JAXQQM020076735.1, read on the forward strand.
ATAGGATCTGAGGCGAATCTAAAAAACTATATCAATGGCCATTTTAAGTGCCTTCTATCAACGTTTCCACTCGACCTTGGACTCATTACCTTATCCTCGACTTATCATTATAGAAAAAGTATCCATCTGTATGATTTACCTTCCTTACTTGAGGCTACCCAAGATCTTGTGCCTTCACCTTTGTTTCACCAGAGTCAACCATCTTACCTGAGCTTACCTTATCGAGCAAGGAGAATCTACAGCAACCAGTTTATTGGACTATATTCTGTGAAAAGAGAAGTGCTCTATCTCTGTTTATGAATCTGCAATTGAATGTTATTTATTTTCATGGAAATATATGTATTTTCCATGTTGGTTGTGATTATGTTTCAATCTAGTCATGGGAATTTTATTTCCATTAATTCATGTTATTCCATGCTTCGCTACGTTTTATGATATTTTGGACCACTCATGCATTCAATTAATTCTAGGCCTCCATGTGAGACCTTATCTACTGGGATTATGGTGAATTTGTCACTTGAGGGCCAAAATTTGATTGGTGGGTTTAGGACTGTGAGTATTATACAACGATGCCACAGAAGCTAGGCTATCCATGGAGTTATGCTAGTGGAAGAAGAAAAGATGGTTTAAGCACTGGTAGTCCCCAGATACCTAGCCATCGATTCAATTCACATGGCTTGGTCTGAAGCCTCCCTTTGTTAAGCCCATCTTACTACATTAGAAGGATCATTGTTAGATATAAGAGTCCCCCTATGAACCACCCTTTATGCTTGGTGTTATGGTTCTCGTATATAAACCTACAAATAAAATCTCAGAACCATTGGTCATACTCCTACAACTCTAATGTTCAGTCTTGCACTTTTGGAATTCCATGATGAAGGCTTGTTGTACTTCATCAAAGGTTCTAATAGTAAGGGCCAGTAAGTAAGGGGTCCTGTCTCTTGATCTTGTCTACTTTATCCTTGCCCGATGCGGACAAGCGACTACGTTCCTTTTTTAGTTGATTTTATACTTTATATTGTTTCATTTTGTTACCTGCTCTACTTGAAAGAAGGATATGTTTATACAATGACTCAAAATATAGGACTGCATCAATCATAGGATTGGATCATATTGATCAAATAGAATACTGCACCATACATAAGACTGCATAATAAGATTTCAGAGTTTATCGACAGATAAGGTGAACAGGTAAGGTTAATGGATATGAGATTCCATATTCTTATCGGTAAACCATGATCGGTATGAAATGGAGAGAAGATTACCTATAGATATTTGATCTCAATTTTCACTTATAGGCTAAGGATGGATAGCACCTTAAAAGTTGTGGTAAGTAGCGAGAAACACATGTTAAAAGGACCATTGAGACGGTTTTTCATTTTTACTTCATCCCCTTTGCTCAACCTTTATTCACTTGAGTGCAAGCATTTGTGAGCATAGCGTAAAGACATAAGATAAGGTAAGACTTGGTTGGTTGACCCACCTACAAAGACTAAATGATAGAGACCTTGACAAAGAGTTTGATGCATATTCGTTTTGATTGACAAAGCTTTCTTTATTGATTGACTTACATAGCAATGTTCTAAGTGCCTAAGCAAGTAAGCCAATCAAATGTAAGTAGTAAGGCTATAGTTCCTCAATCCAAGAGGGAGTTCCGATGACCCATCCAACGATGGTGTCCAAAGGTCGGGAGGTCAATAATGTATATAGATTATGATTCTCACCGGGGTCTTGAACTCTATGTTTGATTTAGGGCTTTAGCTGATTTCATGCATGTCAGGTAATTAATTCCATCCTTCATCTGATCCAAGCTCGCTCGCTCGTACAATGCTCTGGAGTCTTCTGGTAGTAATTCATGAATAGGCGCGGAGCGATCCGACGATCCACCAACTGAGCTGTCCAACCAACTGTGCCAAGGCTGGGGAATGAGAATCTGTGCTGTGCCATACAACAATCAATCAGGGGAGACAAGGGTATCAAGTCCTCAGCTACTTGACCATTAACCCATGCCGTGGTTTCATTAATTGATCTACCCACTACCCATTGTTTCTTTTCTATCGATCATCTACCCCCTTTGTTCTGTAACCCAAGCATTCCTTACTCCAGCAAGTGTGATAAAAGAAGGCATCTACTTTCAATGCTGGCTATCTAAATTAATCAATAAGATCTGGGGGACCATCCCGGCCCTAGCATTAGCAATAGTCAAACCCCCTCCCCTAAGCATTCATGAAGGCAAGTGGCATAATTACATATATAATTTTATATCTGTTTGTATACGATATTATTCAAGTATGTTTTCGACTCCGTACCTCAGTGCCAGCCATCTAATCTAACCCATCCAACACTCCATCCATCTATCAAGTTGTTGTTGGTTAAAGGGAGTAGTAAGTAAAGGTTTGGAAGGCAGGGGCGTAGCGGTAGTCATAGTGGTACCAACATATTTAAGCAAGTGTGATGATTCCAGGTCTGCCTGTGAGTGCTGTTAGGAAGGTGGTCAAGCCAACAGCTCTATGTGAAGTGCTTCCATCCCATCCGATCTGATCGCTGTAAGTTGGGGAGATCCAGTGGGTTTGAGGCAGGCAGTATTGAGAGGTTGAGCAGGCATACACGAAAATGAAAAGGCATATCCTAGCAAAGTTGTCTGTACAAAATCCAAAAGAGTATCTGGCTGGTCGGGTTCATTCATCCCGGCCCAAAAAGAGAAGATAGTGCTAACCACAAAGTAATTCTTCCTAGCTGAATCAATTAGTTGGTAAGGGATAAAGCACTCCCTCCATCAACTAAGTAGGGTAAAGCGGAAATGCAATAAAGATGGGTGGTAGAAAAGGTAGGTGGGTGGCATGCACATAAGTAAAGGGTGAATAGGAAGAGTAAGAAAGCAGCTGGTACCAAGCACTAAAATGATTCTTAAGGCGAGTGTTCTGGAAGCCTGTGAATGTTGTACGCTTACCCATAATCATCTATCCATGAAATAAATCAAATCCATCCCGCAGTTCCACGATCTCAGCTAAAGGTTCTGGTCATAGTTCCTCTCCCGATGGTCTCACTTGTTTCTTTGGTGGAAATAGCCTTTGGAAATAAGACCTTGCCCGATGCGGACAAGCGACTATGTTGATGGCATTGGTCGAGAGTTCGCTTGCTCACCCTCACCATATTAATAGTGAGTCCCTATCGGGCCTTGACTTCCTATTGGAATATTGAGCAACGAATGAATGCATAATTACATATATAATGATATATATATATATATATATATACATATATATATATTTGTATACTATATTACGGGTACGATCGATGATTCGAGCTACAATCCCATACGATGCTAAAGCATAATTACATATATAATATATGCATTTTCTGGTGTAATGAAATCGATCATGATTGCATAATGACATATATAATCTATTTCATTGATGGTGGCGATGGCAGCCTTTTAGTTCTTCAAGTTGATGGCGACTTTCCCCTCCCCCTCACCATATGAATAGTGAGTGACTCCGTCCCTTATTTGGTCGGGAGAGTGGGTTCGTAACCTCTTCGGTGGTCGAGAGTTCGGCAGGCTCACCCTCGACCTCGTAACCTCAGTCGAGTCCCTCTCTTTTTAGTCGAGATTTCGGTAGGCTCACCCTCTGGACCTCTATTTTTTAGGAACTAGAGAGATAAATCAATGGGGGCCTGAAGTCAAGAGTTCGGCAGGCTCACCCTCACCCCCTCCCCCAAAAGAGAGTTGCTCCTTCCTCGCACATTACTTACTTTACCCTCACCATATGAATAGTGAGCCCCCTAACGGGTCCTACCGGGCCTCACCTTTTGAGGGAAGGTGAGCGATAAATCCCTCACACATATGAATGTATGAGTCGATGGCGGCCTTTGTCGATAGTTCGGCAAGCTCACCCTACCGGGCCTTGTCTGATTACAGACAAGCGATATTCATTCCTCAACCTCGTAACCTTGGCCGAGTCCCTCACCTCTTTGGGGAGGTGAGCGATAAATCGATGATGGCCTTTGTCGAGAGTTCAGCAAGATCACCCTATCGGGCCTCACCATATGAATAGTGAGTGACTCCGTCCCTACCGGGCCTTTAGTCAATAGTTTGGCTGGCTCACCCTCACCATATGAATAGTGAGTCGATGGAGGCCTACCATCGAGAGTTCGTCCCTCACCCTACCGGGCCTCGACCTCGTAACCTCGGTCGAGCCGATGGCGGCCTTGTGTCGAGAGTTTGGCAAGCTCACCCTAACGGGCCTTATGGGTCGAGCGGCCTTCCTTGATTTTTATTTGATCGACTGATGGCAGCCTTTTAGTTCTTCAAGTTGATGGCAAGATCTTTTCACATGATTCATCATTACTCATGTCAGAATTCTCACTTCTGATATCTCCAGGTGTTGTCCCTTCCCCGATTGACAGAACATCCCGCTATTGATGGTTCACTTGGCACAGCTGATCGTCTCTTTCTTGCTTTAGGGCACGGCCCGCCAAAGATTCATTTAAGATCTTCGTTTCGGCTAATGATTTTGGCTGACCTCCGTAAAGCAAAGCATAATTACATATCTAAATAATGACGACTATCAATGTAGACCGAAACACTTACTCGATTTACTCCGTTTCTTGATGTGTAATTACGTATATCTAATTGATGGCGACCTTATGGTCGAGCCTACTTGCGCATCATGACCAACAGTCGCTTACTTATTTACTTCATCGGTGAGGGCAAACAAGCACATAATTACTGACTACTATAATAGCGGCATTGTCCGCTAGCTATCCACACGTGCCATTTAGGAAGAGCCAAAAGCCCCGGCACAAATATATTCAATGTCATCCCGGGAAGACACCATTGGGCTTTCTTTATATAGTTGGGGGTGGGGCATGAATTTGACGTATAGAATCTAATCCCCAGAACCAACTAACTGACTATAATGGGGTGGGGGCGGAGACTCTTTATTTCATGAGATTTCTCTTCTTCTCAATTACTTATGAAGTTGAAGTCAGACATACCCGTACTCAGATCCGGTCCGGCCGACCCTCTCCAGAATACGATTCAGTCTTACCAACTGCTTGAGAGGAATATTCATAGAAGGAATCAATTTCTTATTGGGTGGGAACTTTGAAGCATTGCTAGTGCACCAAATATTGCTTAGTAGGTTTACCAGCTTTTGTATTAGCATAAGTAAGTATACTTCCTTATCTAAGCGTGTATAGGAGCTGAAGGTGAAAGAAAATAATTTCATTATGTGGTATAGGTGGCTTTGGAGGCGGCCACAAATATGTACAGTAGCTATTACGCCCACCACACCAATACTATTAAGAGCCGACCTAATGGTCTGGTCAAGGAAGCAGCCAACGAATTAGCTCTGGATGATTACCAGCCCGCAGACTAGCTATCGAGGTGGATCTCACTTTGTTCGGCACCAAGCTCATTCCCTCACTTTGTGGGCATCATTAAGGGCTCTTAAGCATGTCTCCTCAAAGCTGGTTGATGGGCCAAATCTATATGGAAAGCCGGCCAAGCACTAAAAAGAGGAGAAGTGTCGTGTAGGTAGAAAAGGTCATTTAATTCAAGGCAGACGTATAGAAAGTGTCTGAGAGGCCTTTATAAAATAAAATTCCCTATTAGCGTTCGGTTAGTTCTTGGAGCAATAACAATCAATAGTACCGCAGTGTGATCTGAACCATGATATGGACTCCAAGCTGTTATGGTAGGAGCACAAACATAAAAAACTTCAATATTTAGATTACAATTAAGAGCCTAGATGTTGGGAGCACAACTGGGGTCTTTTCTCTTCAGCACTATAAAACAAGGTCGATTCTCTGAGATTTGTACGGGGGACGAGCCTAAGAAGTAGACGATCTCTAACAAGGCTGGTGGAGATCAAATTGACACTTAGATCTAACAAAAAAAAAGTAAACTAACTTGCACATGACCAATAAGCGCCTCTAAACAGCAAGGTACAAGCTATGGGATACACAAACTAGAGCGGTAAATAGTATGAAGCAGCATATACCTAACCTATTCATGCACAACCAGGTAGTAGCAGGTCATCATAACGAATCCACCTATCGATCGATCACAGACTTATCACATGCATCGTATCTAATAGAAAGTGTGCATCTCCACCTTGAATTGAGTGAAAGTTTGAGTCGTACCCTACAGCAGGCAAACCAAAGGCACCCTTCCTATCTCTACTTGATGATAGGCTCCCCGAGGAGAGGGTAGTTGAACCAGAGGGGGGAAAAGTCGAGGTTAAACCCTATATTTCTGCTCTTAAAATCCTTCACATAGCTCATCTCTTGCGACACTCCTGTGAGCACAAGTAGGTAAGTGGGGGCCTTTTCTTGCCTAGATTCTGGCAATATACTCTTAATCTACGCATGCATGCATGGCTTTCAACTAGACCCTATTTCACGTGTTATGGTGTCCTCATCTTTAGGCTATCTACATGATACAAGTCATTATTACTTATTGAAAAGAAGGAAGGAAAGAATGTCAATTCAGAGATGACTGGCCAAGGATCTAGGGCAAGAACTTCAGAAAATACTTTTGAACTGCCCAGCCCAGGAATCTAGTAATTGCAATGAAGTCCACAGGCTCTGCCTTTCCATATCGAATAGGAAGTGATGCATAGCGAAGTGGTAGATCTGCGACTAGAAATGGCTATGCTCCTAGCTCTGACTTTGCTGCTTCAACCACCTATGCTTATGGTAGGACTGACTATGCTGCTTTCACAAAGACTGCAGATAATAATTTCAATTGGAACCTCCCCCCCATCAATTCGCCCCGCACCCGTATCTTTATATGGATCTCCTACTAGGTCTTTGTGTCGACCAGTAACATTGAAAGCTCTCTTTTCTTCCCTGGTGTGAAGTTACCTTTGTATATACGAAGCTCTTTCTGGTCCCAACCTCTATATAGGGGGGTCTATTGAAATGGCTTTGCTGCAACCTTCACATTCCGCTATTATTTCATACAGTACGGATAGACACCTAAGAAAGACATCACATCGGAGCCAGGAAAACACCTTATGTGCATACTCCATATCACGGGACAGGGCTTATACTGGGAATATACTGGGTTTCAACCTTGGATGCTTCCTTATATACCATTACGTAGGGAGGGTTCGACCCACCTTCGTAACACCTGTGGCGATCGCATGCACATTTAGCATGGCTATATTTTCATTTTCACATGGGACATAAAATAGTAGATATTTGGACACACCCACCGCTGGCTGTATGACATATTGACAAATCAAAAACTCATGCAATGGATTGAATGAGTGTCATGGAGGCGATCCATTAAGGAAAGGATTAAGATACCTAATGGAGGGGGAAAAAGTGTTGGTTATTCATAAACGGTTCAAACTAGTTCTTCTTCGATTGGATCGGCGGAATAAGCTACTAGCTCTCGACCATCTGTATTTGGACTTGGATCTGAATCTAGGTGAGGGGGTGGTGCCTATACATTAAGGGAAAAAGGCAGAGCTAATTGATTGATATCGAGAAGCTATTTTTCGGGTTCCATAGCGTGCAACACCCCTTTATATAATACCTCCTTTTCCATTCAGTCTCCCTATTCCGAAATATGCCATTGTTCCAAGTAGTAAAGTTTCCCATTTGCGTGTGTGATGTTCTAGCATTGGCACGTGTTCCTAGATTATGTGTTCCATGATTAGCACCTAGTAGTGTTGGAATTACATTTTTATGGAAAATCCATCAATAGCTACTTTTCTTTGTTCGGTTCCACGTATCACTAAATAAAATGAATCCATCCGTAGATCAGCTTTCCCTTTGTCCCTAAGATCTGGCTGGGTATCGTCGTGCTTCACCCTGCTATAGCATGCCTAACCAGGGCGAACTGGAGCTTGATTGCCCTACCCAACCAGTTTTCATATCCAACCTGGGCCTAAGGGAGCAACACCCCCAAGAGTGGGAGAGTAAAGGGCATAGGTAGGAACAGAGTCAGCATCCCTCCCAATTCAAAAGCCATCATCTTGGGCCTAGCTAGCGTACCTTATAGTAGTGCTAGTAGCGTACCTTCCAGTTAGAGAGCCCACACCTTTTCCAACACCCCTTCCAGCACCACCAGGTAGAGATCCAGAGTCACCAGTAGCTTAGGTAGCTTTCCTTCCATTTCGAAGGCAACATCCCTTGCATTCATAGAGCCAGAAACATAGCCAGCAACAGTAGTAGCTAGAGCTAAAGGTCTAGAAGCAGCCACTACTACCATAGCCAGTTATCGTTCTCGGCACCCACCACCATCTCACTAGCCAACTTCCATTCGCACGGTTCCTTCTACCCCAAATCCCTATCAAAATATCCGAATCCATAAGCAGCATTCGGTTCTATTCACATCAGAGCCAGAAGCAAAGTCGGGAAAGAAAGGATCCGAGCTAGCTTTAACAACCAAGAAGCTTTATAAGATCTAGAGTAGTCTACCCAGTAGAGGAGAGTAAGAATCCAGGGTATAGGCACCAGTAGTTGATCCAGTTAAAGTAGCTGTGTTCTCCCAACGTTCGTATTTGACCAGCTCACGTTTTCTTTATTCGTAAAGCACAGTGTGTTCCTATTCATTCATTTCATTTGATATTATGGGAATTGAATTCCTATTCCTTCTTTTCTTTAGATTATGGTAAATGAAGCTTATATATTGATATTTAGAAACCAAAAACGTAATTACATATATAATAGCAACATTGAAGAAGGATTGACCTTGTCAACTCGTATCGGAAAAGTGCCAGTGATATCGTATCGAATCGGAAAAGTCAAAGTGAAGGTATCGGATCGGAATTGACGACCTATCATAAAGAAAGGGTTCACTTCTGAACCACCGCTGGTCGAGTGCCATTCCTTGATCAAAATGTGCATATGAATGGTGGCTCCGCCCATACCGCAAACGTGCCATTCCTTCCCATCTCGTGCCAGCTTTTCCGTCCCGCAATGGTGAAAGAGAGAGCTACATACCGAGTACTGCACAAAGCCAGCTACATACCGATAATAGGCTTTTTTAAGCTTTCAATTAGATAGAGAGAGTTTGGATAGAGAGAGTAATGGCTTCCCGATCGATCTAAGCTTCCCTATTGTCATGATGAGGGGAAAGATAGGAAGGAGAGGGGAGCAAAACCCGAAAGCATAACAGCATTCCAAGCTCTTTCACCAAGATAGGGACCCGAAGCTGTATGTAAATGAGTTTCATTTGAACCATTCCGAAACACCCGTTTACCTTCCTTTTTCATCGCCCTGGGCCCTAACTAGATCTATATTATCATAGGTAGGTGCTAACGCTAATAGGGATGGGATGGATAGGAAGGGCCTTTAGGCACTCCGATAGGACCTTCAGCAAAGGACCTTCCCTCCGGGATCGATAGGGCCTTTAGTCCGGTTAGGATGCCCTTAATATTGTATTTTGGGAGGGAAGGGACAGAGTCACTCACTATTCATATGGTGAGGGCTGCCATAACCTTTCTTTAGGTTAGGTAGGCACGACCATTACTTATACTTATTCTTACAGATATGTGCTGAACAACGACATAGGCAGACTATATTTATCTTTCTTTATAGGGATGGATATGAAACCTGGGCGGGATAGGCTATGAGCGATCCATACCGACCGAATCCATTCCAAAAGGAGGGAGGGCGCCATTTATTTCCCTAAAAGACTGAGTATTTTAGAAGGGAGATTTAGTCTTATATGGGTTTATTAGCTCAACAGGTAGTGTAAGAGTATCTGTGTGGCAAACATAATAGTAAGGCATAGCTTTTCTATGAGTATATAATAGGTCTTGTAATTAGCCAGGGTCCTACTGATGTGATGTAATAAAGAGCTCATGCTCTCTAATCATCATCCTTCAGCATAAATACATCAGACTAATTCTTGACTAATTGAGAGCTCGGTTCAAAGCCCTTCATAAAATAGAGATAGGAACCAGATGTGCACCTTGGCGAGATGGCGTAATTACATATATAATCTAATCATTTCTCTTATTAGGATAGGAGTAGTGACCCATTAATCAGACTAAATGGTGGGTGCTAACAGAACAGCCGCGCTACGCTACTAAACCTCACATGTGTCTATCTTTACTGGTTGTGACCTAACATGTGTCTAAAGTGGTGATAGAATGCACGGAAACAGCCTTGAAGGGGCTTATGACCACACATTTAGACTGGTGAGTGAGAAGCCCCTAGAGAGAGTTAGAGGGTTTGGATTGGTATGTGCTTCTGTTATTATCCTATCGATAGTGTTCAGAGGCAAGTTGCAGGGCCAGGCTAGGAGTTCTGTATGTTTAGACAGGATGGCTGATTAGAGGGGTAGTACTTCAGCTCTTTGATTATATTATATATGGAATTACGCTTTCTTGAGATTAGAGATAATCAGCTTCAAATGGGGAACCTCCGCCTCTTCCTCGACCTTGTAACCTCGGCCGAGCCCCTAATGGGCCTTTGGTCGAGCCTGCTTGCACATCCTCGGTAAACTGATGAATCTCGTAGGGAGAAAGATGTTCAAAGTGCCTCCAAGGGAGAGATGAATAAGTAAGCTTCAAAGTGGGTAGGGACTCACTCATTCATATGGTGAGGGAGAGATAAGTATCCGGGAGAAGAGGGAATTCCGTGGGAGAAAGATCCCAAGGACAAAGGGATCATGGGGGAAAAAAATGAACCAACGGAAGAAAGTGTCATGAACATATTCAATGACTTGGCAAAGGGCCAACAGCAGCTGGTTCAACTCATGCAATAGATGATCAGTAGCCAATAGGTAAACAAGAATAATGGGGGAAATAACAGAGACAGAGGATCAAATAGTAATGGTGGGAACTATGCAAAGGCTAGCCGTGCACATATTCCTTTGCAGAGAAACACTCAGACAGCTAGCAAGGTGGCCGCTCTTACCCCCATTTTTGGACAGGACAACAATAGGACAACAGGGACCACAGGGGCAATAGGACCAGGGTGAGAAGTGTTCAGATTATCTGAGGGAGTATCTGGCATTAGGGGAGTTCCATGCAACCATGTCACTGTAAGATTTTTGCAATATAAAATACAGGAACAGGCTGAGGTACTTCCAGAGGGGGCTCCAGAAATTTTCACTGCAGAGAGTCGAAAAATGAACACTTCCCTATTTTGATGGTTCAACGAAGTGCTCTGCTAGATATTGGGTACAGAAGTTGGACACCTATCTCCAACTCAACCCAATGTTGGAGGCTGAAGCCATGAAATATGCCACACTACACCTAGATGGAGAAGCCGTGGTGGTACCATGGGCTTATTACATTGGGCCATGCCAGCATCACATATTACCTAGATTTAATGCAGAGGCTCATTGAGCGCTTCGACAGAAAGGATACATAGATACACTTAAGGGAGCTAACTCAGATCACGCATACAGTCGGAGGAATTAGTCTAATAATTCCATAAGACAACAGTAATGGTAACTGATATATCTAAGGCCAGGTTGGTTATGTTATTTAGTGAGGCTCTAGCTGAGCCACTATGGGGTTGGGTGAAGGCTTATAGACCTGCCACCCTATAGGATGCTATCACCAAGACCCGTGACATGCAGGATGCAATGCCGAAAAACAATTTTCCTCCCAAATGAGGCCCACCTTCCCTTCGAAAAACAACTACAAAAAGCCTTTGTAGCAGGAGTGGCCCAGGAAGGACAGAATGGATGATGAGGTCAGAAAGGATTTGAGAATCAAGCAAATTGTGCTTCAGTTGCAAGGAACCATGGGAACTAGGACACAAGTGCATCAAAGCAAGTAGAGGCTACGAATTACCTCATTGACCCCATGGCATTGATCATTGAACCACCATCTCATCCAGCTTACCTTATTGATCCACTAGAAGCGGTTGATCCAGCAGCTCCAGATCTATACCCAGTACCAGTTTACCCATAAGCAGCAGTTGATTCTTATGAGTTTTATATAGTAGTTTAGGTTTATCCAACTCGAGATAAAAAACCCACAGAGGCAGAGGTATACTTTTCACCCGGCTTTGCACCAACCACCAGGCTCATTCCTTGCACGCTTTGTCATTTTATTCCCCTTTTACCATCATGTTTTTCACTATTACTTCCACTACCTGGGCTTGGTATTTTGTTTCTTTCACCACCGTCACCACCGGTAAAAACACCACCGCAGCTCCAGGCTTTGTTATTTCCCCCTTAGCTCTCTGGATGAAGATATATGAAGTTAGGGGAGCATCGCTCCGATCCGGATGATCGTGAATTAGTTCCTGTATTTCGTGCTCCAGTTCATGACCGAGATCCATCCATATAAATATCCATATATAGATAAGAGCGAGATAAATATTCGGATCCTGTCTTTTGAGAAAAAGATCCTGACTTTCAAGAGTGAGATCCAGATGTTCGTGACCGAGATAAAGAACCTGGTGCTCGGGATCGAGATAAAGAAGCAGTAGTTTCAGTTCCTGATCGATATGATTATGCTTTTCTAGATCGAGAGCCACAATCTCACTAAGCATTATATATAAGCGCATAACCAGCATAAGCATGGGCAACATAACCACGGGTAATAGAGGCATAGGCAATTATCCCAGCAGCAGCTTCGCTGAGAGCACCTGTTCCAGATCCTTCAGCAACGAAGAGAGAAAAGACAAAGCCCAGTAGCAAAAGTTGATACTACCAAGCCATAAAGCCATCTAGCAAGCTACCCCCCACCAATATTGATAGCTTGTTTCGAATTTATGCACATTTCCTAGTTTATCCTAAGAAGCATCCGTAGAAGAACCAGCAGCACCAAAGCAAGTAGAGGCAGTAGTAGGAGAGGCGTAGGAAATGGCGAGAGCATAGGCTTCAGTAGCAAAGCAATAAACACAACTAATAGCATCAGAGCTAGCAGCCCTACTAGTTACGGATCAAGATGTGTATCCAGGCCCATATCCAGGGAAAAGACATAGGCAAGGGAAAATGATATCAATGTAGGAGCATGAGCAGTTCCAGACGTGGAGACAGTGAAAGAAGCAGAAGCAGTTCTAGGTACACCAGTAGCATTAGAGGTAGATACAGTAGTTCCAGGACCAGCCTAAGATCCAGACCTATCACCATAAACAAGAAAGCAAGAAAACCCATAGCCATCTAAGCCCAGCCAGTTAGCTACCCCCATCCAAGCCAAAGTCTGATGTTTATGATCCAGCAGCAGTACTACCACACCCACCACCTAGCCAGCCAGGACCAGGTCCAGATAGCCAGCAAGCCCAAGCTAGAAAGCTACTATACTACCACAGCTAGCAAAGCCAGCATAAGCCAGACATCTATAAGCCAAGCAAGAAAAAGCTAGAAAGCCATAAAGCTAAGCCAGTTAATGACCTAGCGGCTAAGGCAAATGATTTCAATGTAGGAGTTTCATCACTCTCATTAGAGGCAGCTAGAGCAGAGGCTAAGGCTAGGGCAGGGGCACCACCCTAATAAGAATCTGTTCCAGCAGAAGCATATATAGATCTGGTTCAGTCTTTTCCCGCTGCATCCCTTCCAGTTACAGATCAAGTTATTTACCTTTCATCTGTTTACTCATAACCAACCTCGTTAAACATTGTTGAATTAGGACTATTTGGACGTGGGATCGGTGCGTAGAATTGGAATTTATTAGACTACGATGGAACCTAAATTTATGCAGCTTCGAGTCGCCAGTTATTATTAAGGATTCGATCTTTGACAAAGCATTGAAATTATCCGGGACAGAGACGCTGGGATAGAGACAAACGAGGGAAAGACACGTCTATAGGAAGAGAGATAGACCGTTAGGGGCCTGCTGACTGGGCTTGCTTGCTAGGGGCCTGCTGACCGGGCTTGCTTGTTAGGGGCTTTCCATTACGGCATTCGAGAAGGCATTGGCAATCGATCGATAAATAAGGCAAGGCAGGTTAACCTTACAGTAAGGCATGGCAGGGAAGGAAAGGCCTTGTCTTCTCTGTCGCCTTTGCTTATCTTTCGAAAAGGAGGCCTCAGCTCAGCTTTAGGAAAGAGATATTTCCATTGAACACCATTCAGGCATCACCATCTAACTTCAACCGCCTCAGAGGCACACACATTTATGTGCATTTTATCACCACTTTACCCACACGTTGGTACACTTGCTAACTCAACGAGCCCCAGGAAATATCAAACGAGTTAACCATTATCATCCTTTGGAGCAGCTCAACTGATAGTGGGAGGAGTCCTAAGCTTTAATTGAAGGTAATGGGAGCCCTCAACGACATCTAATTCTATTGCCGGGTGGGAGGAAATAAAGTGTTTATCGATTCAATCAACAAGAACTAGCATGAAGTAACGATTTGATGGAAGGCCAAACAAAGAAGTTCAACAGGATGTTGGGCCATCGTTGATGACTATCCTCAGCGCATGGGAACCTACACGGTTGGTCAAGGGCCTACTGAGGTAGAGGCTTCACCCCAGGGTTTCACTATAGCATGTAGTTATTTCCTGCTAAGCTCCACCCCCAGGGAATCATATTTCGGTGGTGCGGGGTAATAAGTAAACGAGGAGCCTACCTCCCTGGAAAGAATCACTAACTTTATCTTAGCTAGCCTACCCTAACTCGAGATAGTATTGTCCCCACTTCAACTCGGAGGTATGGTTAACCCGGTCCCATCTAAGTTAGGTCCCCCCGAACGAAGGTAATTAGTTAGGTCTGGAGAGTAGAGAATCTGGCCAGTATCACATAGAGAAAGAAGCCTATACCTTCCCACACCGGCCAACCTGTTACACCCCCAGGCTGGAGAGTTGATTGAAGGAGAACTAGAATATTGCAATACTGGATAGTTCTATCCATATTACATACGTTATATCGTTATAGATAGGATGGGAGTTGGAGATAAATAAGTTTACTCCATCCGGCTGGCCAAAAAAAACAACGAGGAGAGCGAACAACTACTATGATCTAACTGACTCCTTCATCTGGCTTCAATCCCGCTGACATAAAACTATAGTTAGATTGGCAGATTGGCTTCCCGCATTGAAGATTAGCTTCAATCCCGCCGACAGCTGAATCCTTCACTACTAGAGGACAATAAAACCCTTTCCCGTCTACTTGAACTGCTTTCTCATTGGTCTAGCCCAATAAATATATCTCTCCCAGAATAAATATGGTATTCTCAGCTATAACTCTCGCCGTTGAGTATAACTGTAGTTGAGGGCGGCTAACCCCTTGATGATTACCTTGTTAATTAACTACCTTTATATGGCTGGGGCTATAGCATTTGTTGAGCTTCCTTCCAGAACTAAGAAACTTCCAACCCGGCTACCTTAACTTCCAATCAGGATTCGATAAATTCCTCTTTCATCGAACTCCCTATTGAAGGACCTTCTGGCTTGCCCTCACCCGCTTCATTATCGACCCCATAACCTTCGTTAGATGAGTGCCCTAGAAAAAATCGATTTAGCTTTGGAATTCCACTGGTTCGGTGCTGCTGGCAAAAGCTGGACTTCCTTCCTTTCCTTTGCTGCTAGCGTTGGACTTCCAGTTAGGCCATCTTCCTTCCTCTGGATGGAGAGTATAGAATCAACTAGTATATAATCTCGTGAACCTACCTTCTTTCCAACTCTCTATCAGGCTCCCTCCCCTACAGGAATGGTGACCCCACCTTCCGACATCTAGCTTGCCTTCCTTCCATCCTTACTTCCTGGCTGGTGAAACTAATCAACTACCAGGGACAACTAATCAACTACTCCTCGGCCTACAGGGGGTTCAATAGTCTTACCGGGGGGTGAAGGATGGAAACATTAAATAGTCTTAACCGGAGAGAATGGCATCTTTCCTAAACTATGCCGTTTCAGGATGGAGAGTTCACTAGTCTACTCCCTACCTAGCTGCCGGGTAACCGGATAGAAACTTTGGATGCACTGTACAGAAAGAACTTGCCAGGAGGGAGGAAGAACTTGCCATCTCACCCATGGTAGGACAGAAATAAAGTTAGGTAGTTCATCTCACTGGACAGCCAAGAAAAGCCAATATATCTTTATCTCTCTCTCCATCCATCCACCAGGGTAGCTCAAACAATCCAACTTCTCTGGACAGGCATGAGGAGCTGGGTCTCATGAGGAGATGGGTATGGAATTCAACTATCCGCCCAGTTCAATAAAACACTTGCTCTCACCCATGGTCGGATGAACTATAGTTGTTATAACTCCAAGCTAGCCTACAGATGCAGTCTTAACCAGCCTGTTGGACAAGAATTCTCCTAGTTGAGTTGTTTTAATTCTCCCATCCTTCCGAACCCTCCTACCTCAGGTGAGCCATCCTTCCTGGGGGTGTTAAGTTAAGGCCCTCCTTCTCCTCCCACCAGGGGTAAGTTCAATGTAGGAAGATAATGGCTAGCCTCCCCGGTAACGTTGATTCCCTGGCCTTAACGAAACGTTATTGAGCCACCAATTCTTCTATCATCATTATGACATTTAGACATCCCTCCCGGATGAAAGTAACTCAACTCGAGAGAGTTTATCCGCAGCTCCTTTATTTTTTCTCTTGTCCGGAAGGAAAGTGTTACACCATTTTTTGGTCATCTAACCTACTATCATTAGATGGACCCAAGTACACCATGTAAGACCAATTTTACCCTAAGTAAAATTGCTTTCAATATGTAAAATAACTTAATAAAACACATTTATTAGGTTGTTTATGGTCTAAACAGGAAACCCCAAAAGGAAATATTAAACAAACCTATATTTGTTTGATTTTCCTCAAGGAATAATTAATTAAACAATAATTTAATTAGTATTCCTGGTCATGTTTAACCCAAAACAAAGAAATTAATTAGATAAATCTTTATTTATCTTATTATTTTCTAGGAATAATTATTTAAATCTTATTTAAATAATATTCCTTGTTAAATATGACTAAATCACCCATAAATAATTAAATAAATCATTATTTATTTGATTATATTTCAACCACTTCCTTAAGATGATAAATAAATCATTTATTTATTTATTATTCACAAATAAAGGGATTTGACCCAAGTCGAATACTTTTTCCCTCCAACAAATGTAATAAAATATTCCATAAAAGGTGGATCTAGATTTGGTTAATGTTATTTTAATCATGCACCAAGATCTAGAATGACCCAATATTTTGTTATAAATAGGAGGGTTTTTCCTACCATTCTTCACCTTTTGTTGCCCATTAGATCACTCTGGATCTATACACTTGGTCACATTTTTCTACATTATTTGCTGTGTGAGCTCCCTTTGAGTTCTATCTTTGTCTGGGTTTTCTACACCAACAAGAGAGAGAGATTCTAGATCTGAAGTGCTGAGGACTTCCAAGAACCCATCCCGTTGAGGAGAATTGGATACACCTTCTTGTTTTCCTCCCAGGTGCCCTTAATACAAAAATTCTTTCAAAAATCATTGTTCTTGTCCTTTCTATTGGATGTATGGAGAAAACTCTTAATTTTACTGCTTAATGTCTTTCTATGCATAGATCTGGTTTTTTGCAGCACTTGTCTTGATCAACTAACTACAAATTTGAAGATATTGGCAGCCACATTTGATGTTAGGGCTATAAGTTATGCGTATCTAAAGTGGTTTTTTTTTTGTACGCTTCGACAAAAGATTCATACTAACAGAAAGAATCAACTAGGATGGAGGACAACTAATAAACTACCGGGTAATGGGAGCCCGATCTAATCTTACTTGCCTCTCACCCACGGTTGAACAAACACTCCAACTTTTCTAGCCGGGTAACCGAATTCAATTGATCTCTCTAGACGACTGGAGGGAGCATTAACATCATCAGCCCTTGCTCCTGTTTTCTTTGATGCTTATGGGACTGAAATAAGGTCGATTGGAGATCCTGCTTTTACTAGGTATGCACCCACCTAGGCCAACTCTCTTGTCTCTACTGTAGCTGCTGGTGATATTCACTGGAAGCGTATACATTATAAGGTAAATAGCCATTTTATCCAATAGAATAAGTTTTTGGAATAAGTTGTTTACCCCGTTGGACCCGGTTGAAGTGGACCCAACCCCTCTAGGGCAGGGACATGGGTAGCAACATTAGTAGCCTTTTTTTGCTAAGCTGCAATTCCCAATCCAATCCCAGTTCTTGATCCAGCGCTGGAGCCCATTCCATAGCCTATTTACCGAAGGTAACAAAGTAAGAGTAAGGAGTATCACCTGCGACTTACATAGCAAGCATAAGAAGAGGTTTTAGTACCAATTTCAGTAGTATCGGTAGCGGATCCCCCAGAGAGACAAATCAATATGCAGTGATCTCCAAGAAGGGCACCATAGTCCAGGAGTAGATACGAGAGACGATAAGGGGAACCTACAGGGTAATAAAAGCCTCGATCAGTGCAGATCCCCGCTTCCATCCGGCCTCCGTCGTTAAGCACGGGAAAGCATCAATCTAAGATCCTCCGGGCATAAGGGTCCTGCTGGATCAATAACGCATGATTGATAAATAGGGGGAAGCACAAAATCAAATAGAATATGGGATAAAACGGGCTACCCATTGCGTTTTCTGTCCATACAAAGGAAGTCCTTCGTGCACTATTGACCTCCCAAGCCCCCGCGTAGTGGTGTAGAGGTGAAGCAAGATGGACTGGATCTAAGCGTATACATAGCCACCTTCATTTGTTGGAGTACTCTAATAATTCATGAGCTCTACTACAATATACGAACATAACCATTCATCAGGGCACAAACCACGACGATCTTACATACAGGCAGACGGGGCTTTGGGAAGGAGTTACCAACGGGGTCCAACCTCAGGTGTTACGGACAGAACTACTTGAGACGTAGCATAACCCATATATATATAGATATGTCTGCCGGGAGTAAACTCAAAAAAGCCTAGAAGAGACATATGAAACCGAAACAGGAATACCATAGTTCATTAATGAGTAACCACTACCCGATAGGGGAGCCGAGCACATCACGAATAGAAGGAGAATACATCAGAGGATCATATCATGAAACATTAGAGCGAGGGGAGGAACCCATAGCATGCTAGAATAGCCAGGGGTTGCGTAAATAGGGAGGGCCATACAGGGACTACTTAGAAACACATATGGTCGAGGCACCACCATTTCCAGAGGTTGATGGTGAGAGGTATGAAATCACGCTATATAAGGCATGTTGGAACGAATAGAGAGACGAGCGGAGAGGTTTATCTGAACATTGGTAGATTGCAGAGGATTGATGATGTGATCGAGCATTGCCATTTGGGCGGCGTGCGCGTATAGCTTGTTGAGCTTTGGACATTGGGTATTAGCGCATGTCGGACCGATTGGAAATGGATGAACTGGGTAATGGTTGACGTGGCGATCGGTAGGCATTTAAGCATCAATGGATTTGGACGAGTGTGTTGATGTGAAGTTCTAAGTTGCTAGGTAGATATTGACATTATGATGATCACAATGATGGCATGAATTCATGTTTATGAGGCGAAACAAAGTCAAGTAATTGGTGTGAGAGAGCGAAACACACTTGTGATTTAACCATTAGAATGCTAATTTCTCTCTACGTTCCTTCTCCAACCAATTGAAAAAATACTCACCATATGAATAGTGAGTCCCTACTGGGCCATGCCCTTCTTAGGTCGAGCAAGCGCTCTGCACCTTTCCCTCAGAAGCGCAAGACCTCCGGACCTTGAAGGATATTTAGTTTCGTATGGACTTGTTAGCTCGTACAGCCAGGTCTATCTCTTGCTCGCCATCTCTTTCTCTTGCTCCCACTCATTCATACAGGTAAGGAAAGAGTTTGGATAGGATATCTCTAGTTTGGAAAGGTCAGTGAGGGGCTTTTAACTGATCTCTAACAAAACTGATAAAGCTTTAGTCTACTCCTTTAGGAGGATATAGTATATCGTCACTGAGAACACACATTTTGTGTTCTTTCTCATTATATGTTCTCAAGGTCTAATCGAAAAGTGGTGGTTTACTCGATTAGCAAGGAAAGGTCTATTAGGGTTATCAGATGATGAAAGGATCAAGATCAGGAGTTGTTTGAAACTATCCATCCTAAGATAGCTAGATGGATAGATAGATACCCCTTTGTATATGTTGAAGGGCCAGAGCAAGCACGATGAATTAGGTTTCGTTGATCGGACCTTTGGAACTACTACATCCTCTTCCAAAGCTAAGGTGTTCGAGAGACATTCTAGCTCTCCCTAAATACACATAACCATATCTTAGTCCTGCTCTAACCTTCATCTTACCTCAGGGACCTTACAGTGATAGTGTAGAAATTTGAATAATGGATGAGTTATTCACCGAGATTCTCCTGATCACACACTATTTTAGCTTCATGCATAATACAGAATCTCTTCTACCATTGATCATCACATGCGGAAATAAAATCAATTGCATACACACATTAAAGCCATAAAAATTCACACATATGAACACAGTATTTCATGGGAAAGCTTAAAGCTGAAAACCCCCAACTATCTGTATATTATACATGTCATGGAGATCATGTAACAATCATAGTACAAAGCTCTTTGCAAGCTCTCATGCACTACCTTCCATGCTACACACTATCAAGCTAGATCTAGCAAAACTCATGCTCCAACCTTTAGCCACTTGATAGCCAACCTGAATTGCGTGTTTCAATGCTATGGGATGGTCTCTTTATATAGATAAACCACCTAGATTGAACTGCACAATCCTCATTGATTACTCCACCTATCTGTGTGTTGCAAATAGCAATAGTATAGTCACAACCGATAGTTAACCTGCTCTTTCACCTATTTCTGCACTGGTCTCCACTGAAACTGTCCATGCACTGAAGTTAACCGATGTATTCTTTAGTTGATTTATGAGTTTATAATTAGTGAATTAATTAATAATTAATTCACACCACTCTCACTAATTGTATCTATTAGTTAACTTGGATACAAAAAAGCTCAACTATGTTTAGATTAGTTAAACTGAATACAACTCCACTAACTTCCTCAATCAACTCCACCAAACTCTGTCACATGAGTTCTAACTGAAGTCTTCATGCAATAGCTTCACTTAAACCCTAGAAAAAGCGTATTTCCTTCTGTCAGCTGCATGTGCCACATCCAGGCATCAAACTGAAGTGCTTCAAGAGAATAAGATAATGTTTATAGTCCAAATATTATTAAGAGATAATAATATTCGACTTCCATATTTTTAGGAGAGGCAGTCTAAAAATAGCCTGTGACCTAAAAATATGAGTCTCATCTATTTTTACCAACATATCGCATACTTCAAGAATCTCCAACTGGAATCCCCGAATCATGCTCCGTATGTCTAAAAATAGACATAGTCTAAAAATAGATTTTTCCGACAAAAATCACATGTGTGGTCCCCACCTAGTTAAGGTGATCACTTTCCAACTAGGATCAGGAAATATGTTTCAGGAGGCCTCCTTCACTGTTTCTTGTTGCCATTTTCAACAGATAGAACCAGAAGGTAACCTGGCCTTTGAGATTAAGAAGGGCAAGAGGTAAGGACAGCAAGCATGTTCAAGAGCTATGATTTGAAGGCTTTACCATGTAAGAGCTAAGGTCTCGAACGAAAACATAGCAAGCTCAAGACTGTAGCAAGCAGGTTATTCCTTGATAACTAATCTATGTGGTAAGAGCATGAGTTCCTTTGATCTGGATTGACCTTAGATTAGACCTTACCAAAGTAGAGTTGTTGCCAGAACCTTCGATTTGACTTGGGCCCACCCTTCTAAATGAAGGTTCATTCATGGTCATCAACTTCAACTGGTGGATCAATAGGTTCCGAGTAAACCACTGCTACGGGTGTTTCAGGCGGATCAAATGGTTTCGGTTAAACTAGCTCTGAAGATAGCTCGGATGCATGAACAAACTCTTGATCTCACTTTCAATATACTGCAGGTGAACCTGCTGGATCAACGACTTAAACTTATGGTGGTGAAACTTACATATTCACCGGTGAAATGGTCGTTGTTGCTGAGGTGAAAGTGCAGGTTTCAAGTTATTATTAGTTACCCCCCCCCCTTAGAAATACAATGAAATAGTTGTTGCACCATGTTCCAATTGGGTAGATCTAATTGAATGGACCCAACCCTTCCACTTCATTGATTCATTGGTTTTCTCCACCAGTAAAGGCCTTCCTTATTTATCCGATGAGCATCAATATGTTTCTCTAATAGTTTTCTGCCTACGTAGATAGGGGAAGGAAACAGCCTTATAGATATGTGCCAATTTCGGAAACCTCGAAGGGATAAAGAGCGACCAGTAAAGAAATAACAGTAGTAGGTACCCGCTTGCATTGGGTGGTAGCAAGCAGTGAAATACATTAGCTAAGGAAGGTCTTAGTATTAACCACCACCTAAAAGACCCTTTTTTCATAAGATCCCCATTACCCTTTTCTCCCTAACGGGAGATCCCTTTACCAGTAGCTTAAGCTTTGGATTGCATGGCAGATAAGGGGAGCCCATTCCTCTCCCTTTTGGTCAAGCTTCCTCTCGATGGCGGCCCTCACCTTTTTAGGGAAGGTGAGCGATAAATCCCTTTGGTCATCCCTATCACTTCAATCTTTGCAACTATCTGACCATTTCAAGGGGCCTTTGTTCTCTGTCTCTATAAGCCTAACTTTATGGTCTAACAACAAGGCTTTTGGTTAATGAAAAAGTATCCCTAAGCCTCTCTTCTTAGCCACCCATTTGCGGTTTGACTCTACGCTTTCTAACTGCCCCTATCTATACGGCGTTTTACCCAGTTATCTATGCTTCTATCTTTCACCCTATCTTTGGGACGATAGGACTCATGCTTTAGCCACCCTTTATTCGGCTATACACCCAGTAATCTATTCTACCAGTATTAGGGTGAAACTCTATGGCTTTAGGTCTTCTCCCATAGCCAATCTTCTACGCTACCAGTATTAGGGTGAAAACCAAGTTATCTCCTCTGTGGGTTTATCTCTAAGTCTCCCAAAGCTGGCACTTCCCTACCACCCAATATATAATTCATGGGGCTGAAGTGACTATAGAACGCCTGCAAATGTCCTCACCAACCATGCATTGATTGAGCCATTGAGTGATTCATAATGCCATCCTGAATCAATTGATTGATCCATTGAGCGATTCAGAATGCCAGCCTTCATGCCAGCCTGAATCAATTGATTGAGCCATTGAGCGATTTAGAATGCTAGCCTTCATGCCAGCCTGAATCAATTGATTGAGCTATTGAGTGATTCAGAATGCCAGCCTTCATGCCAGCCAGATGAGATGAACGGATTGATGAAGCCATTGAGTTAGTCAGCCCAGCCAGATGAAATTGATTTCTCAATTGAGAGAGAATGTGATTGATGGATTGAGTGAGCGATTGATTGAGGGAAGGATACCCTCATTCTAAATCTCTCTATCGATCGATCGACCCTAAACCTCCTCCTTATGTCAGCCTTCTCTCGCATCGATATTGGTATGCAAACAATGTTGTCCAGCCTTAGACCTTCCTTCCTTAGTTCTTACTCTCTACACACACTGAACCGCACTTGACACACACTTCACTCACTTAGGGACAATAACTTTCAATCTCCCTGGCTCGAAATGAGGCGAATCAAAGACCGTCTTCTTCTACAAGGGAAAGGGATAGGGTTTCACTTGTTTTAGTCATGCATGCCATTGACTCAAGGAACGAGATGAGATGAACCACCTACTTTCCTTTTATTGTTACAAAGGCAGGCAATATCCTTCTTCATCGATCCTTGCCCCAGGGAAAAGGAAAGTCTACTTTTACATCTCTTACACCTCTATGGACAGAACCAACCACAATAATTCATGAGGGCCATACATAACCTGCCTTCCTGCATTCCACTCCCTGGCAAGTGGCATGAGCCCGCCTGCCTACTTATATATAAGGAACTAGTATCATAAGAGGAAGTCCTCCTTTGTGGTATGACATTACCACACTCGTGATAGGACGTGATTCTACCCTATTGTTTCTGAATAGCTCCCCTGCGCTGATCCTTCAGTATATCCAAGTGGGCTTGGGTTGGGTGGTAAAACAGATTCATTAACAAATAACACCCTCCATCTCCTTATAACGAAGTCTCAATCTCACGTTTTCCCTCCCCCCATTTCCTTAGCTGCTATCACCCACTAATAATTCAACCCAGGATGCCCTTACTTTACGGAGTCTTTCATGTCATCATTTCGGTAACTAGGGAAATAATAGAGAGAGCCCCAACACTCCATACTCCATAGAAGTACTTGAAATAACTGTAGTTTTCTATCACATGAAATTAGGTCAATATATCCTTATAATCCCCCTAAAGGGCCAGGTCTACTCCCATTAGCTAAGGAAAGAAGATCAGTAAGGTGATTATCTCCTTATCATTTTCACCACCTGAAACTGCAAGCTCAGGCCCTCCCTCTAAGGAAAGAAGAGAGATAGGGGGGAGGATGCGCTTTAAGGCTCGACCATAAGGATGCATAAGTAGGATCGACCATAAGGCCCATTAGGGGCTTGGCCGAGGTTACGAGGTCGAGGGAGAGGTGCCGTTAGGCCGCTGGACCATAAGGATGTGTAAGCAGGCTCGACCATAAGTCCCATTAATCCTGCTAGGAAAGGAATTACTGTATGGAGGACATAACCTTACTAATAAGAATATCCAATTACAAGTGTTATGGGGTAAATACTAGAACCAGACCTTGTGGACCACACACACCCAGGGCGGACCACACACACCCGGGTTGGTTAGCCAGGAACACACTTATCCTTGATTGAGGAGGAGAGATAGTTGTTCTAATATTCATTGGTATCAGCGAATGAACACACCAAAATATCATCCATCGTTTTCTCTTTTGAACTTGTCGATCGGGAGGGAGCAGTTGCATTTTTTTCTTCAGTAAGTGGTCTTTAGAGTCTGTTATAAAACTAGAGAGCTTTCACCTAGAAATGCGAGGGGCCGGAAGAATGAAAAGGAATTTGTCAAGGGCTACTAGCAAGGAATGGGCTATCTAACTCACTCAAGGGATAGGAAGGGCCTTACAAATTAGAAATAGAAGAGATAATCTAGGCAGGCAGGCCACTAGCACTTTATGAGCTCAGAGTGATGATAGAGCATTTGCGGGAGAACGCTAACAAGGGCAATTGAGACCAGGAAATAAGGCATTTTATCGCATGTGTTAACGTATTGCTAGTTGAGACAGCCTCAAGAGGGGCTTAAACAGGGGCTTTTGACTAAAGAGAGAGGCACTGAGACGACCCACTAAGTACACTACTACCTATGGAGATAGCATGAACTGGTATTGTTACTCTTATTACTAAAGGAGATAAGCTAGGCGGGCACAGGTGGACTAGACCTCAAACCATTATTAGCACTTTAGCTCAGAACGAAGAGAGAGCATTTGAAGCGGGAGAACACTAAAACAAGGGCGATTGGGAGGGGAGCATGTAGAAGCCGAAAAGAACTCATTTGACTGCATTTTAAGGTCACTAGTTACATTGACATGATAGGGCTTAAGAAAAACTTTTGGCTGAAGAGAAAGGGGCGTTGAGACGATCGAGATATAGCTTCTTACTCAACCTAAAGAGATATTTCCATCGAGACACAATGCTAAATTTGGATGGGCGTAGACTAGGCAGACTAGGAAGTAGAGCTAACTTAAGCAGGAAAATATCTTAACAGAGGGGACCCGGTGAGGGAGTGGGAAGAAAAGAGAGGGAATTTTATAGCACTATAGGGAATATGGAAACATATAGAAATTGGCATAGTTTCATAAATAGGAATTAGGAAGCATATGGGAATTCCATAACATAGAGAAACTAGAGCTTATGCCAAGGATGACTTTCCCAACACTAGAATTCCTACTCATGCTTGTGAAAAAGAGGAAACTCGCTAATTACAAGCAGTGTGTTCCACCTATGAGAAGATCAATTGAACTGGCCTCTCGCTTATACTAAAGGAGCATATAAACCACAGCAGAAGCGCGTAGAATCAAAATAAGGGTTATACCCAAAAGAAGCACTATCTTCATGTGGTGGTGTGGTCTGTGTGTTGGTTGTAAGAATTAATCCCAGAGTCCCCCGGCCTGGCCCAACTGAAAGGGGTAAATAGTGAAACCCAGTAAGTAGTACAAATGGTAGTGGTTTTCATGCAAGCCCATACAATATTGAAGCTAAGGTCTGTGAGTCTGTCTATAAAGGATGAGAAAAAGTAAGACGTAACTATGGCAGGGAATGGCTCCCCACACTGCCACAATAAGGCGTGGCTCGAGATAGGACTATGCCAGATCCTTCTTTCACCATGGTTATTTCCTTTTATATACGTATATAGTCTAAGTCTTGTGGCTAGCTTGAGTTATATATAAGTCAGGTAAAGGCCTGCTCTTTTCTGGTCCTTTCCATTCCTTCCCTTCTGTCCAACCACCTCCTTCCTCCCTTCCTATAAGGGCACAGACACCAAAGCAAGACAAAATAAATACATTGCTCCAAAGGAAATTCTCAGAGCCACTAACTTTGGCATTGAACTCATTGAAGCCCCCCCTTCGACACTTGACCAGCAATGAAACCCCAAAAAAGAATCGCAATGAAACGAAATCTTTAAGACCTAGACCGATAAGCCTTAACCATTGAACAAAATGACCTTCAGATACACACTGTGTACGTATCCACACCCTTTGGAAGTTATTATGGGCTTTTTCTTCTAGCATTACTATTATCGGACAATGCAACCTTTATAGAATATGGTGTCAGAGGCTCCACTAACAACTTTCCCATTTTCACTAACAAATCTTGTCAGAGCTTCACACCTATAAGTCGTACCTAACTTATTTTTTCGAAGGCATATTTCTCCATCCGAGTTTATAACGCGTGGTTTTATTAAGAGAAATCGCTTATATAATGTATGTAAGGTGATTCCTTTAAGGCCGGGGGAAGATAATGAGGTAGTGGCGGGTGGAAAACCTATTCAAAGTGCATAGGATACCCAAAGAGTAAGTTCTATATTCGTGAAGTGGTTCCAACCAATCCAAAAAGCTTATTCCAATGTGGTTTTGTCTCAAGAAAATCCTCGTGTCTCTGGAGTCCGAGTCATATTCATCCATTGAGATGGATAACTAAAATTGTCTTTAGGTCACTCTAGGGTGAGTAAACGAACTCTCGACCAGGGGGAGAGGTAACTCGCTGAATTGATCAATTCTCTGAGCTTTAAGAAACTTGTCCCCCTATTGATGTATCCCCTCGGCAATATACAACCACTTCATCCCTGAAGAAAGATATAAAAGCTAGGTCGGGTGGTTTCGGTGGATTTTCAAACCGTTATGAGATGGGCTTTGTTCCTAGTCCTCAGCCTTCTTCGGACTTTTAGCTGGAGTCCAAGTAAATATATAGTTTGGTTGAGCCTGCTGAGCCTAGTTCTACTAAGTAGTCATGATGTTCTCGTTCTTCCTTCGATTGACCTTCTATTATTATTATTATACCAAGGTGCCTAACGATTCAAGAAAGCTTCCCTACTCATATTAGATCTCCGGAACGAAGGGCTTCGTAGACTGCCCTGGACCCCCGTATATACCATTAAAGAATAGTAGACTGCTCCATACCCCCGAACCGCATAAAGAAGTGTCTCCCCTACTATCTCACTCGATAAATCAGCCTACTAGGTCGAGATCAATCTTATAGGTACATAAAATCCTATTAGTTCGGGAGCGAGAGATCACTGACTCGGTACACTCTCTCATGAGATCACTCAATGGTCGGGAGAGGGCAAGACTAATGCTCGGTCGGTACCTCAGGATGGCTTCGAAGACTGACTCAATTTCTTAGGACTCACTCACCAGGTACACTAGCTGAGAAGAGAAGATCAGGCCCCGTCATAAGAAAGGAGATAGTTGGGCTTGGTCGGAGTTTGTAACTCGTTCGGGTTAGGATTCAGTAACTACCTGCCCAGTGCACCAGTGCATAAAGAGGTGTCTCACTCGACAAGAAGAAGGAATAAGGAGAAGAATTTTCAAGATAGAATGAGAGAAGGAATAAGGATGGACTCGCATTCGTTGATTCATATACTCACTGACTCACTTGCCCGGTACCTAAGTACATAATGGAATCTCATTCGCTCAGTAGAGGAGATCCGGTCAGAGATAAGAGAGAGGCCTCAGTGTCCAGAAATGAAGGAAAGGGCAAGGGTGCCGAGTCCGGGTTAATATGATGATGACTGGTACATGCTTAGTTCATTGGATTAAATAATAAGGCATTGGTACCTTCGGATCAGTTAACAGAGCATTTTCAGTTTCATCATCACAAGAAAAAGCTCCTACTTCCGAATGAACATTTACTAATTGCTCAGGAACAACATCTACAGATGCAGGCTTAAACTAGAAAATAAAATCTCTGTTTCAGTAGACCGTGTTGATGGCCTGGCTAGCACAGACTATGTTGTTGGTCCAGGCATAGGCTCAAGAGAGGGATACCCAGGCTCAGCAGCTTGACTATATTTTTGTTTTCTAGGAGAGAATAAGTTCAGAAGAGACAATCAATCCTGTGGGTACCAGTTCCGTAGGGACAGGCCCATACTAACGGACAATGGAATAATTCCTTTGACTTCTGTGGTTTTTCAGTGTGTAGTACCTACTATTAGACATTGAGTATCGAGAAAGGAATGCATTGGATAATTACCAGGGTACTCTCTTATTCGAGACGAGAATGGGATTTAACCAACTCGACCGACCTCCCTCTCCCCAGGTAAGTGGTTTGTTGAGCCTGCATTCTGACTCCCCTTCCGACGGAAGTACTGAAAGGGTACCGATCCCTACTTAAAATCTTTTGTCTTTACTTGGGTTGGTTCCCCGCCTCGTATTAGGTAACACACAAGCTACTCATTCACGTGTACTGGTTGGTTTTCTCATCAGGGGAATAGCATCACTTGTGTCTTGTTGTTTGTGCGTCAATCGTCCATATGGCTCTCACTCATCGGGGTATTATTATATAATAAGGTATGAAATTCCGCGACCTCATAACCTCGACCGAGTCCCTACCGGGCCTTGCCCGATGTGGACGAGCTACTTCGTTCATTGTTTCTTTATTTATTTATATTTGGCTTTTTTGGTATGCTGTAAAATAATGCATAGAATGAGACTCAAAGGAAGCGTTTGACTCATATGAATAATATGACTTAGAAAGCGCAGAACAAAGAGCAAGCCTAGACTCGAAACCACTAGGAATACTATCTATACCTGGTTCAGCTGGTTTAGAATAAACAACTATTCTTGCTGGTTCAGGACGAAGGGAAGAACGAGATGTGTCAGCCCTACTTCAAATCATGATGGCAGGTGGTGGCTTACGCCATTGGAATGACTTCTCGATTCCTCGGCCTAAGCCCTCGTTTGAGTCTCTTGAGCCCTACCCTCGGATTGACTTCTTTATTCAAATGAAAATGAAATGGAAATGAAGGCACAAGTACGCCCGAGTGAGTCAAGAAAAGCACGGTACTGAGTTGAGAGTCGGACCGGTGGTGATATGAAGATACTGAGCTTCAAAGTGGGAAAGACCACCAGGGTGTACTCAACTAGGCACTACAAAGAGAGGGTATTCCATTAGACATGCATGTTCTTAAGCTTCTAAGCATTCGTATTCCGTGCTAGTTCTGAGACCAAGATCTTCTTGTTATTAGCCATCGGTAGTATTCAATTATCGTTCGTAGTAGGCCAAAGGTGATCTTTTTCCTTCTGAGGAGGCCGGAATAGGAAGATATGTTTAGGGTCAGCCGAACCGATAGTCTCTGTTCCTTGTTGCTTTGGGCCAGTCACTTCCCCTTGCTTCGAGACAGGACTAGCAGGAATTGTTCTTTGTCTGGAACCAGGTCTTGCTTCTAAGCCTAAGTTAGCCTTTCCTTCCAAGCCGGGAGATCCATCTCAATTGGATGCCGGAAGGGGGGAATCAAGATCGGTAAGACCAGTATGATCTATTGTCGTTTATGAACCAAGGCCAGTTTTTTTTATTGTTGTTCATTCTGAGCCTAAGTGGCTATCTCTATTAATGAAAGTGGAAAGTCGAGAGTGAGTAGTCAATGCACAAAGAGTAAATGTCAATTGCATGGGGGTATTTCTCATTATAAGAGGCTTTCAAGGGAAAAGTCAATGTTTAGGGTAGGTCAACCCTTAGTCATTAAAGTTCGGAGTCTGGGAACAACAAGGCTTATAGGCCCGATACTGGTTGTTTTATTCAAGCTAGTAAAGAATTCAATCTTATCTTCGATAGGGTATAGGCTAGGAGGTCTCAATATTCATTACGAGCCTCTTTTCTAAGGTCATGTACCTATCCTTTTTTTGAACCAAGATGATCACCACCAATTTGATCATTGTTGTTCGTTCGGAACTAAGAGGGCTGTTCATTTCGAACTAGGAGCCAAAAACTCATCAGTCGTTTAAGTAGGAATCGAAGTCAATGCAAATTTAGTCCAAGGGGAGAACTCATTTCATCCTTAAGCTTGGAGGGATGGAAGTCATTTTGATCTAAATATGTATAAGCCCGGCTCTTCGACTGAGTCAGGAATGGGACCAAGACCAGCATCCTTTGAGTCTTAGTATTCTTCTGTTCATGATTCACCAGGACGTTCTGAGTCAATAGGACTTTCTCTTCGATCTGAGAGATCTGCCTTTCCTTTTGAGGCCGGGGTTAATTTTCTTTCATCCTAAACTAGCAGAATAACTCATTCCCTAACCAGAGGACAACCGAGGTGTTCGGAGGGCCTAGGCTGGGCATTGATCTTCGTCCTGCATCTGATTGAGAGCCTGAAAAGGGAAACAAGTCATTAGGTAGGGGCAACCACCGGGAAACAAATGATGAGGTTTTTAAGCCTATAAATCATCTAAGTTAGTAGGAGTTGGGAAGTTCTCAAAGGAGACAGAGTCAACAAGTATTGATATTTCTTCTTAGCCAACAGGATGATCTACTATTCGGATGATGATCTACGTCTACATCTACATCCATGTATAAGGCAAGATACTTTGTTGAGCCCTGATCAGTCGCTTTTAAGTCAATGTCCAAGACTACGCTGTTTCCAAGTCAAGATTATCACCCGGATCAGTATCACCAACGGTTTCTCTTGTCCTTCCTTCTCCTTCTGAACCAGGCATTTATGTTCATCCAAACCAAGGTTAGTAACCAAATCTTTTGTTGAGTAAGTATTGAGGCCAGGAGTTCATGCTCTTTGTTTCGAGCCATTTCTGCATAGGGTTCGGATTGATGGGATGCTCTACTTTTTCTGCTTCCAAGCTTGATTCTTCTTTCGGTACCGTGCTTCTCGGTCTATTCCAGTTCTTCCTTCAACCAAGCTTGACTCAAACTCTAAGTCAACATTTCTCTCGAACTCTAAGTCAACATTTCTTGTTGGGCATTCCCTCTACCGGCTCCGAGGTCGCGGTACTTGCTGTTGACGTTCGCTTTGAAAATCTAGGTCTCTTTCCAGGTATTTCTCTGGGCCTTCTGTGTCAACTAGACTAGTTCTTCATTCTGCCAAGCCAGTATCATCTTCTTTTTATGCTTCTCCGGGATCCAAAGCCATCCTGTGATTATGAGTCAGTAACCGAGACTACTATGAAGACTAGAAAGAGGATCAGTACCAGCCGGACTCACTTCTAGTTATGAGAAAATGTGGTTATAAGGTAAGACATGATGACCGGTATCAAGATCTGCCTTTGGGTCGGAGTCAACAAGATGTTCCGAGGCAACGATGGGACCATTGTTCTGAGGTAGGGGCCATTGTTTATTCCGAGCCTTGTTGATCAACTGGTTCTTTTGAGAATTGATCTGTTGGTTATAAGACTTGTTCCGATTCATCTCATTATGATTTGTTGGTTATCACTGAGCCAATACTTCTCTTTTCTCTGAGCCAGGAATCGATCAACGTTCTGTGCCTGTTCCTAGACCGGTATTTTAGTCTGTTTCTAGGTTGGTATTTTTATGTTCTTGAAAGCCTGCTTGGAGAGTTCTTTCTATGCCTCTTTCTTATCATTTTTTTGAAGCAAGGTAACAGGATTCTTACCCTTCCTCTTATTCACTCTTATTTCATTAATGAAAGAATACCGGAAGGAGGTAATAACTAACCAGACTAACACTCATTGAATTGAGGAGGTACTGACCGGGGGCTTATAATGATAGATGTATCAAACTGGGCTTGGTTGGATTTTAGTGCAAGTGTTCTATATGACCTGTTTTAGTACAGGTGTTCTTTATGACCCGAAGGAGATGGAGGCACAACTGAGCAAGCAAGGCGAGAGACAGCGACTGATGCTCTTTCCCCTGAGACCGGAACGAGACTGGACTGATGAATGAGGCAGGCGAGTCGAAGACTCAATGAAAGGGGGAGAGTCAATGCAGAGTCTTTCTCTATCTTCTAGGATTGACACTATCAAGCCAAGGGTTTAAGGGGTTTAGGTCTCAGTCCGGATTCGATCTTTGTTATGAACCACTTCCAAGGCCGATATTTCCTCTATCTCCTATTCCGGTATATCATGAGCCTGTTCCCGAGTCTCACTTTTGACTCTCCCAAGTCAGTACGTTTAGAACCAGATTGTTCTCTTTCTCAGCTTATGTCTGAACCAGGAATGGACCTCATAGGGACCAAGAATTAACGAACTAGCATCATGCTTTGTTTAGTCAATAGTATTTTTGACTGAGCTCGGCATCGATCTTCGTGCTAATTGTTAACCACCCATATTTTTCCTATCATATCATCTGGTGGCTAGATATTCTTTGCAGCCTTCAAGAAACAAATTCAGTCCTAAATTTGTTGGTGCTTGAAGTCTTTTGGTGAAACTCATGTTGCTGGTTAAATCTTCATACCTGTTTCCTTCTCCAAACCCCTGATATCCTGCAAAAATCCAAGTCAAATACTGCAGTATTTCCCCTTTTTTCCTCTTCCTTTTCCTTCCAACTACCTCATTCTCCATTTTCCTTTTATTCATAAAAACCCCACAAAAACATATGTTTTCCCTTTAACCCTTCACACATTCCACTTCCCAAGGTTAAAAACTCACTTTTTAACTTATCAGACCCTTTTTTCTCTGAAAAATCATTGGAAATCATATAAATGGCATATTTTATGTGTTTTTGGTGTTTTAGCCCTTTCAAGCTAAGCCCCCGGGCCGTTTTCCTCCATATACCCGAGCGCCAGGACTGACCGCTCAGTCCTTAGGCGCTAAACCGAAAAATACCATTTTGCTCCGTTCATTTCCCTTTGAAAACCCAAAAAAAACCATTTTATAAAGTTTAACGGGGAATAATTAAAATCACATGTTTTATTTCGCGATCAACCTGGACCGTCGATTTTTTCCCCAGATCCGACGGAGCGGAGCACATCTCACCAGGTGGACCCCCCCTTCTCCCGCGTCGTTTGTGAAGAAACCACCGGTTTTCATTTCGCACCACCTTCTGAGCCACGATGGTTTTCTCCCGACGGCCAGCGATTCCATACGCTGGCCGACACGTGTCCCCGCCACTATTTCAAAACCGCCGTGCTATCACCTCATTTCGCGCGTTAAACTTCACACCATAACCATGCAGTGGAATCCACCCCCACCGTTCAATCTGGGACTTCCCATCCGACGGCTGCCGATCGCCTCACTTGCTCGACCTTTAACGTACATGCACGCCCGTTAACCCATCCATCGCGCGTCCAAGATTCAATCTCCGCCGTCGATCTCTGTAGATCGACGGCTATTATTCGTCCTCCTGATTCCATCGCCCGGTCAGACATTTTCCCGCTGACTTCCTGTTGCCTGATCTCGACCCTCGATTTCTGCAGATCGACGGTCCTGATTTAATCTTTCTTCAACCTTTTCCACGACTGCCCAGATTTGATCTCGGCCGTTGGATGATGCCATCCAATGGCCCCCATTCCTCCGCACATTCCCCAAAGCAGATTGACCTATAAACTAGATTTTTTACGTGTTTTTTGTATTTTGCAGGGTTAAGGTCATTTGTTTGTGTTTTAAAAGGAAATTTCAGACCAGGAGGGTGACGATCCTCTACGTTTCGATTTCTCCAAGGAAATCACTTACAAAGTTAGTTTTCACGTCTCTTCAATGTTTCCACATGCATTGATGCCTTTCCCTACTTGCGCAGCTCTGCACAACAGAGAAAACCGTCAAAATCAATGCAGAAAAAGAGTATCAGAGATTGAAGACAACAATGAACTAGAACAGCATATCAGTGGACAGATTTGTGGGGATTAAGGCCAAGACAGTTATCAAACACCTAATCCCCGGATCTAAAATGCAGATTAAGAAAAATCTAAAGTGTTTTATCAGAAAAACCCTCCACCGCCACAAATGGAGGCGAATTGATTCCTCCCAGCGACTACAGTGCCACCTGTGCCTGAAAGGATTCAATCAAGAACCGAATTTATTGATCAAAGTCAGGTATTTTTCCTCGACATAGCCAAAGGATTTATTTCTGCTAGGAAATTAATGACAGAACGTCAGCAGAGCAACCCTATTGATACACAGAGCCTCAAAAGTATAATAAAGCTCCCACCGAGCTAAATTCATGAGTGTAAATCATTTAATAGAGACAAACACCTGTATAGTTCTTCGTTGAGCCCCTCGATGGCTAAGAAGACATTAATATCTGTATTAATTGGTTTTTGAGATCTTTTCATCAGATCTCACCTCCTCATCTTTCTATAAATACTTTAGTAGAAGATGAGTGAGGGGTTGGTTGTTAATGTAATTGCAGAAGCATTGTAATTGTCACTGAGCTGAAAACTCTTGATTGTAGATAGGATTTCACTGGCTCTTGGAGCTCTGCTTGTAACAGATAGGTTAGGTTGTGAAGAGAGATGGATTAAAACACTGGATCTGAAGATTGTAACTGGTTTGAAGCATCAATACAAGCTGATTTATGGGATCCTGGTCTATGCTGATGGTGATGTTATTCTCACTATAACTTGTATTTTGTTTCTGTTTTCAATTTGTTTCATTTTTCACTATAAAGAACAGTTTAAACAGGGTTAGGACCTACTGTATATCAGTAACCTTCTCTGGCTTAAAAACCTTTATTTAAATGTTTTCTTTCAACTGTGTTATTTGAAAATGATTAAATTTAGTTTAAGTACAGGGATGCTGGCGTTCCCTCATCTTTTTGTCTTAGCTAAATTTTATTTTTAAATGTTACTTTCAATATATGTTGTGTGAAGATGAACTGAGGAAATTAAGGTTAGCCCTGAGTCCCTTTCTTATTTTCTCAACTATTTAATTGTTTCCCTTAGGATGTGTTAAAAGCTGACTAGTTTCAAAGTACTTATCAGATCTTAGACCATTCTATGTTATCTTTGAGTTTCCCTTTTGTTTTTATATGTTTTCTATCAAAAGTGTATCAAAGGCTGGATAGTTTCAAAGTACTTACCAGATCCTAGTTTTCTTCTATGTTTTTCTTAAGTGCCTGGTCAAAGGCTGGCTAGTTTCAAAGTACTTACCAGATCCTGAGCTGCTCTTTGTTCTGCATCTGTCATTTCCCTTTCTTATTGTATCACTCCATTCCATAAATCAAACTTTAAAGAGATCCTTAGGCATAGATGACTTGCCCCTTAGACCACTCTTGAACCTGATTGTTTCAATTAAACCCTCTTATGACTCCATAGCCCAATGGACTGAAAACTCGCCATCATCTTTCTTCTTGATCAAAGCTTATTCTTTTTGCTTTTTTGACCCTATTTGCATATAGATCTTTCCGCCTCAGACAGCAACTATGTTCAACCATCCAAAAAACCAAACAAACCCTTGGTCTTCATAACTAGCCTAATATCATTACCCTAAACTTCAAAGACAAATCCATCTTTGTACATATTGGAGAGATCCCTCTCCAGATTCAGGAGGGCTAGATCCTAGGATCCAAAAGCTGGTTGAAATGATGTTAACTCTGTGATCAGACTTTGCCAATATTTCTTATTACAGAGACCTAACATTTCTGGCGACTCCGCTGGGGAAAAAATCAGAATCTTTCACATTCAAAACTATTCATAAAGAAGCTTGGGATTTGGTTCATAGAGCACTTGCTTTATTAACCAGCTGAAGCCACCAGAACCTAACAATTCTGGCGACTCTTCTGGGGACTGAGTGTTTGAATAAAACGTTAGAGACCTCAGAAAACCTTTTATTTGAGAAAACTTTGAGAGTTAAAAGCAGCCTTTTCAAGCACTACCAAGAAATGGTAACCATGATGAGACTTGTTTGAATCAGTGACAAACTAGGTTAACTCTAGGATTCTCTTAAGTTCTTATCTAACCTTGGAAAATCAGCTGGCTTAGCCATAAGAGTAGACTGTCTTTGTCTCACAACAGTAGCTAAGTTTTGAAGCAAAGGTAGCTTATTCTTAGAAACCACAAATAAAAACAATTCAAAAAATACCAAAAAGAATTTCAGATTGGTAGTAAAACACTTGCTCATACATTTCACTTACCATTGGATGTGTTTTACTTCATACTCTTAGACAGAGTCTGGAAAGGGCCAGGTAGCCTCCGGATCTCATCCTCTTTTAGAGGTGACATATCTGGTGAATGCCCTCCCAGTCAATCTCTGGTTAGAGTTTGTTGTGTTTTGGGATAGTTTTGAAAAGGGATGTCTCACAAGCACTATGGTGGACAGTGTACTTCTTTGGACACACTCTAAACTTTCCACCTGGCGACTCCACAATCCTAAACAGACCTTAAGACTCCACTGGGAAGAACCCTCATCATTATAATATCCTTCAAACTCAGTTAGAAGGCTGTAGGATTAAAATTGTGAAAACAGATTAGTTAACCCCTCAAAGATTGTCATATCTGGTTGAACTTTTCTTGTTTATTTGGGTCTAAAAACATAGCATAGTGGCTCCTAGAAAGATTCACACTAGAGCCCATCCTGACCCTGATCCACCTGAGATAGTTGATAACCCAGAAATTATCCTTAGGAAGTCTCCTAAGATAGAATCCTCAACTATTTTCAGATCTCACATAAGATCCAATTCAGTCCCTGAAAATATTTCAGCTCTGCAACAATCACAAAATGACTTATTGAACCCATTTAGGACTAGGTCATTTGGTGATTTAGATCAGTTAGATTCTGAGTCTTCACATTCATCTCCGGAAACAAGTGAACACCTTGGGAATAGAGAATCAACACCTCCTGATTTACATTTTCTTCTTAACTTAGGTGTCTCTCATCCAAGATCAGCTCAGCAATCTACTACTGTTCCATCCACTTCTGTTCATCCTTCATCCACTATTCAAAACACTTCATTTCAGCCCACCCCACCTCTTGTCAATCCACCCCCACCACCTATCATGGCAGCATGGTATGCTCCCTTAGTCCTTCCTGTACCATTAGTCAATCTTCCACAGGACTATCAGTCCAAAATCCCATTGTATGATGCTAGCAATACTACAACAACATCACAACATGTGGACAAGATGAATGACTACTTTGACAGAAATGAAATTGATGATGATTCTGTCAAGCTTAGACTATTTGCTCAAAGTCTGGGGGGAGAAGCAAGAAAATGGTTCAAAGGCTTAGCCCCCCATAGTATTAATGATCTTCAAGGTTTCCATCAAACATTCTTAAACAAATGGGAAGTAAAGAAGAACCCTCTCCAAGTTCTTGCTGACTATAACAATCTCCATAGAAACCCAGGGGAAAGTGTACAGGATTATTGTACCAAATTTAACAGTGTGTATAATGCACTTTCTCCTGAACTAAAACCTCCACAGGGCTCAGCTTTAAACAAGTTTCCTGAAGGGTTTGATGCTGACATGACCTATTCACTCAGAGAAAGATTTTTTGCAACCCTTGAAGATATGCAAAGAGGTTCTCTCTCTGTGGAAGTAAACTTAATGGAGAAAAGAGCAAGAATGAAAGCTAAAAAGAGAGTATATTTTAGAGAGGAATCCACACCTTCCACCTCAAGCTCAAAAATGGAAAGAATGATGGAAGAAATGATGAAGAAAATGAGCATTCTAGAGAGAGCACAAGCAAGTCTAAATCAAAACACTCCTCAAAAGAGAAACCAAAACCAAAATCAGAATGTTAGAAGGAATCAACCTCCAAACAGACCCAAGGAAGATGATCAACAGATCACTCCTCCCTTTCATCAAAACTATGTAAGTGAGGTTGAGGAAATGGATCAAATAACAGAGGAGGATGATATAAACTTATTTGGGGTAGATGATGATAGCTTCGAGGTTCATTATGATAGGAAACAAAGTCTTTATACACCTTACGATGACAAAAGAGATGATAATGAAAATTATTATCAAAACATGGAAAATGTTGTCATAGAGCCTTCAAAGGAATATGAACTCATAAGTAAATCTAATCAACAAACCCCCAACAACAAAACCTCTAACAAACCTTCTCAAAACAGCACTGCAACCAAGCCTAAAACAGTCAAACAAAAGGATAAAACAGTGGCTGATAATTTTGGTAAAGGTAAAGAGAAAGACACTCAAAATTTGGAAAAACAGAGTGCAAACATCAGTAGTACTAACACTTCAGCTAGTACTCCTATTATAACCGCTGTGTCAACTATAGATAAAACAAATCAGCAAGCTATTGTTGCTGATAAAGTGGCAGTAAACAAGGCTGAAATCAGCACCTTAAAGAATCAAATTCCTTTCAGTCTGGAACAGGAAATCTCAAAGATCAAAATTTCTGTTCCTTTGACTGAGTTAGCTGCCCAACATGTATATAGGTCCAAAATTTTGAAGGCTTTGAACATAGAATAAAACGAGGATACACTCAATCTTAATGATGCCCAACCAGAGCTTATTTTTGGTCCAAATATTGAAGGTAAGTTTCAAGAGGGACCTGCCCCTCCCTTCTATGTAAGTTTAACTATTCATGACAAAATTCTACACAATGCTATGCATGACTTGGGCGCTTCCCATAATTTGATGCCAAAAGCTGTAATGGAAAGCCTGGGTCTTGAAATTACTAGACCTTACAAAGACCTGTACTCTTTTGACTCAAGCAGAGTCAAGTGTTTAGGATTGATCAAAGACCTCTGTGTTAATTTAGCCCAAATTCCAGCCAAGTGTTTGGTCATAGATGTTGTTGTGGCTGATGTACCCCCGAAGTATGGAATGCTTTTATCAAGATCTTGGGGGGCTAAGTTACAAGGGACCATGCAAATGGACCTGACCTATGCGACTATCCCTATTTTCAATCAGACTAGAAGACTTTACAGGGAGTCCCACATGCAATACATAGTTACAAGTCAAGACAGGCCTCAAAACTCTCCTCTGTATGCTGTAAATACGAGCCTTGATTCTTTTATCATGTTTAATGATGAAACATTCATAGAACAAATCACTTTAATAGGGTTAATAGTTGAAATGGAGGAAGAGGAATACAACGCTCAAGGGTCGAAACAGTTTACTGTATCTGAAAATCCTAGCAAACCAAACACAGGTTTTGAACTATAAAGCATCAATCCATTGAACTTAAATCTTGACAGTCAAGAGAGCAATCCTCAACCCGATGAAAAACCTGAGGAGTCAAATCATACAAAGAACATGTACCAAACTGATAAAACTGAAAATGATCCTCTCTGGACCATGTATTTTGATGGGTCATGCACTAGAATAAATGTTGGTGCAGGTGTCTGGATTACTAACACTGAAAACAATCATACAGAATGTATTTCATGTAAATTAAACTTTCAGTGTTCCAACAACATAGCAGAATATGAATCCCTTCTCTTAGGCTTGCATCTCTTGAAAAAGCTATGTGCCAAGAGAATCAATGTATATGGGGATTCTGAATTAATCGTTAGGAAAGTCAATGGGGAGTATAATGCAAATCACCCCAGACGTAGGGCCTACAGGAATGATGTCATGGATCTTTTGAAAACATTTGAGGAGACCAACCTGAATTTTGTCCCAAGGAAAAGAAACATTGCAGCCCACAATTTAGCCTTTGCTACTAGAACCTACCCAATGCTATATGATGACACATCTCAGATTAAATTCAGACCAGCTGTCCCGGATAACAAGAAATATTGGCAGGTTTTTGATGGAGATAGACAAATAGAAGACTTCATGCAATTCAGAAATGAGTTTGAACTCCATAGTTCAGATTCAAACTATGATACAGACTGCAGTGAAGAAAATTTTTTTGGTGAAGAAGAACCGTCTCCCGAGCGTGTAGATATTAACCTTCAGACTAGAAAACTTAGAAACCAAACAGATTTGAGTGCAGAATCTGAAACAGAGGAGTTGGAAACTCTGCATTCTAAGGATGATAGTTTGCCCAAGGGTTTGGCCCCTCTAGAAGAATTGTTTTATTTTAATGATGTGGCCAATAAACCTAAACTGGAACCTATAGAAACGGAAGTGGAGGAATGTAATATAGGCAGTGAGGAAAAATCGAAAATGATCAAACTGTCCAAAACTTTGCCAGCTCACATTAAACTCAAATACATAGAGCTGTTCAAAGAATTTTCTGATGTTTTTACATGGAGTTACGAAGATCTTAAGTCCTATGACACTGAAATAATACAGCACAAAATCCCTCTTAAAGAAAACCAAAAACCATTCAAACAGAAACTGCGCAGAATAAACCCTGTCCAGTTACCATTGGTTAAGAAGGAAATCATGAAGATGCACGATGCTGGTATTATTGTCCCTTTTAGGTATTCTGAGTGGGTGTCTAATCTGGTGTCTGTTAGGAAGAAAAATGAAGAAATTAGGCTTTGTATAGACTTTAAAAATTTAAACTAAGCTTCATTAAAAGACAACTACCCTTTGCCCAAGATGGATCATATTTTACAAAGGGTGGTGGGGTCTAAAAGAATTTCTTTGCTAGATGGCTATTCAGGGTATAATCAAGTCTTAGTCCACCCTGATGATCAATTAAAGACAGTTTTTACTACACCATGGGACACTTTCATGTATGTTAAAATGCCTTTTGGTCTAATGAATGCTGGAGCAACCTTTTAGAGAGCCATGGACATAGCATTCTCGGAAGAATTGGGCTTCTTCATCATTATCTATCTTGATGATGTCACTATGTTTTCAAAGACAGATGAAGAACACTTAGAACATTTGAGAAAATTTTTCAAGAAGTGCAGAAAGTTTGGAATATCTTTGAACCCTAAGAAGACTTTATTTGGTCTCCAATAAGGTAAAGTTCTTGGGCACATCATTTCGGAGGAGGGTATAAAGATAGATCCAAAGAGGATTGAGGCCATTTTGCAAATATCTCATCCTCGAAACATCAAAGAGTTGCAGTTTTTCATTGGAAAGATCAACTTTTTGAGAAGGTTCATCCCCAACTTGGCTGAGCTCCTTAGGAATATCACAAATATGTTGAAGAAGGAGCAGGGGATAAAATGGACCTTGGAAGCAAAGACATCCGTTGAGCTGGTGAAACAAGCATTAACCAAAACACCGGTTCTCATAAGCCCTGATTTTTCAAAGGATTTTTATATCTTCTCGTTTGCATCAGAACATACCATAGCTGCTGTCCTTTTACAGAAAAATCCAGAAGGACAAGAGCAGCCTATTGCATTCTTTAGTAAGGCATTGAGGGATGCCCCTTTGAAGTATAACATTATGGAGAAGCAGGCTTTTGCTTTGGTAAAGGCTTTGAAATACTTCAGAGTATACATCCTTCACTCACACATAATTGCCTTTGTCCCAAACTCAGTTTTTAAATACATTCTAACACAGGACCCAGATGGTAAGAGAGGTAAGTGGATTGTTTTTATTCTTGAATATGATTTAGAGATAAAACCCAATAAGCTCATCAAAGGCCAAGGTCTAGCTTAATTAATGACCGAATCAAATTGTGAAGTTCTTGATATTAATATGATTAATGCTTTGGATAACCAAGAAGAATTCTCAGCTCCCGTTATTGAAGACCATTTTGTGAATTCTCCTTGGTATACTGATATTGTTTATGTTTTGCTTAATCTGAATACACCTCCTGGTTTATCAAAGACAAAGGCAAGATTCCTAAAGTTAAAAGATGTAAACTATTTCATTATTGATCAATGTATTTATTGGAAAAATGCAAGTGGTGTATTGCTTAAATGTTTGCCTGTGTTAAGTCCCTATATTAATAGTGTAGCCCCTTATTATGTTAGTGTAGCCCCCCTTATTGTTATTATTGTACCCCTGTAACCCCCATATTGTTATTATTGTGCCCTTACATTATTATTGTTAGGTCGGCTAGGATTATCAGGCCCCACTAGGATTATATTATGGCCCCATGGACCCTATATAGAAGGAGGTTTTGTTCATTTGTATCATCCAAGAATTGTTCATTCATGTAATGTATTAGAGGTCAAGTGGCTCATTTCTTGCCATGGAATATTCCTTCTTCTCTTTTGGAGCTGGTTACACAACATTTGGCACGAGGTTTGGGATTCTAGGTTTCGCTGCTCCAAACAGTCATCGTGGCATTTTCGCTATAAATTTTTTTCACGAAGCTCTTGGTTCTCCTTAAGGTGCGAAGCTGAAATCTTGAGGAAGGTTTTCAAAAAATTTCAGATCTTGGTTCGCAATATTTGAGGAGATATCATCTGTGGAAGTTAGGTATTTTTTCAGGCTCATAAACAGGTCATCGTGGAATTTGCGCTATAAATTTTTTTGTACGAAGGTTCAGAGTCTGAAATTCATATGGTGCGAAGCTGAAATCGTGAGGAAATTCATCAAAAAATTTCAGAGCTTGGTTCGCAATATTTTTGGAGATATGATCTGTGGAAGGTAGTGCTTTTTCAGGCTCCTGAATTGCATCTCAAAGAGGTGATCGTGGGAAAACTTCAATAACTCTCTCTCTGGGAATTGGATTGA
Source organism: Pinus albicaulis (assembly GCA_034641835.2). NCBI lineage: Eukaryota > Viridiplantae > Streptophyta > Pinopsida > Pinales > Pinaceae > Pinus > Pinus albicaulis. The sequence continues at coordinate 111,840 of JAXQQM020076735.1, forward strand.
AGTGCCGTAAAAATTGGTCGCAAGTACACAGACTAAAGTTTCTGAGCTATCAATTTCAGAGACAAAGGACAAAACAATGACACGTGGCAAGTCTTACAAGTTCGCTCTACTGAACCAGTCCAGAATTAGGTCATTGTGGGAGATTGGACACAAATTTGTCTTGGAGAATCCAAATCAGGTCAGACCTGTGGCATTTGAAAGAAGCTTCAGAGATCTACTACAGAGTTGAATTTCAGATATCGAAGATTTTCAAATACAGAGATAATTCAATTTCAATATCGAGCTCCTAAAAGCTAGTAAAAGGTGTGTATTTTTTTTTCCCAAATTGCATAAGTCTTGTTTGAAGAATCAAGTTGAATTGATTCCAAGGGCACATTGTAGAATAGATATCAATATTGAATTCTAAAAATGGCCCCTAAAAAGAATTCAACACCCATCAAGCCTTCAGAAGGCTCTACCATGACTCATGAAGATGAAGAATTGCAACATGATCTATCAAAATTACAAGAACAAGTGCAACAAATTTCACTCTCGCAAAGAGCAGCAAAAAATGAAATGGAATTTTTGAAGAAGGGTGTGGAAGTGAAGATGGATGGTTTGAAGAAAGGCATGGAAGCTAAGATGGATGGTGTGCAAGCTAAGATGAATGGCATGGAAGCTAAGATGGATGGCATGGAAGTGGGCATGGAAGCTAAGATGGATGACATGAAAGACAACATGGAAAACATGAAGAATGATCGAAAAACAGACATCAAAGGTTTGACAAAGTTGATACAAGAAATGTTTCCTAATGGTGAAAAGATAGTAGAAGAACCTCATGATGAGAACAAAATAAATGTTAATCGTGATTTCACAAACTCTAATGTTGGCGGGAAGAACCACCATATTCCAAAAATAGATATGAGGAAGTTTGATGGAAAGGATCCTGTAACATGGATACTGCAGATGGAGCAATATTTTGATCTCCATAATGTGCAAAACACACAAAAGGTACGCATTGCAACTTTACATTTAGAACAAAATACATTTGTATGGTATCAATGGCTTTGCTCCTGTAAAAAAATTGTCACTTGGTCAATTTTTACGGAGGAAATGATAGTACATTATGAGGATACAAAGAGCAACACCTTCTTTACCCAATTGATAAATCTCAAACAAAAGGGTTTAGTGGGGCAGCACATTGAGGACTTCCAAAAATTGAGTATAAGGGTAAATGATATTTCAGAGGACCACAGGATTGATCTCTTCTTAGGCAGTTTAAAGGATAACATTCAACATGAAGTTCGTGTTCTGGAACCTGATTCATTAGAGAAGGCATTCAGGTTGGCAAGAAAAGTTGAATGTAAAATTATGGCAACAAGGAAGTCTAATACTCAATTCTATAAAGAAGGAAGTGTGGCTACATCTAGATTTCCACAACCTACAAGGTTGACACCACAACAATTGGAAGAAAAAAGAGCAAAAGGGCTTTGCTACAGTTGTGATAGCAAATACACTAAAGGTCATAAGTGTGCTGAGAAGAAATTATTTTACACAGATTGTGAAGAGGAAGAAGAAAATGAACAAGAAGAGGATATACACCAGGAACCAGCCCTAGAAGAGGAAGAAATGAGTCCGACCATATCGTGTAATGCATTGGCAGGAATTACCACTCCTCAAACTCTCAAGATAGAAGGACATATCAAGAAGAAAAAGGTAATAGTGTTGATTGATTCAGGTAGCACCCATAATTTTATTCATTGTAAGGTAGCCAAGGAATTAAATTGTTTCCTATACCCAGCACCAGAATGTCAAGTGATGGTTGCAAATGGAGGAACTATAAATTGCTCTGGAAAATGAAATAACATCAAGCTAACCATGGGGGAATATGTGTTGACTAGTCCAATGCTTTCCATTCCTATGGGAGGTGCTGATGTTGTACTAGGAGTACAATGGTTACAATCTTTGGGGACGGTAGCTTTTAATTTTCAAGAACTTCTCTTGAAATTCTTTTCAGAAGGAAAGGAAGTCGAATTACGGGGTATTGAAGGGAAGCCAGGAAGGATAATAAGCTCTAATGGCATGACAAAGCTTCGAAAGAAAGAACAACGAGGCGTAATTGCACAATTATGCTCACTAGAAGTTCCAACATCAAAATCATCTATTTCTGCAGATCTCCAACAAGTCTTGGACAATCATTCCAAGGTGTTTGAAACTCCCAAAGGACTCCCACCTATTCGTGATCATGATCATGCTATTCATTTGATTCCGGGAAGTGTTCCTCCAAACATCCGGCCTTATAGATATCCTTACTTCCAAAAGAGCGAAATTGAACGCATGATTGCAGAAATGTTAGAGGCGGGTATAATTCAACCTAGTCAAAGTTCTTTCTCTGCTCCTGTAGTATTGGCACACAAGAAGGATGGATCATGGCGAATGTGTCCGGATTATAGGGAGCTCAATAAGCTCACCATTAAAGACAAATTTCCCATTCCTGTGATCGATGAATTATTGGATGAATTACATGGAGCAATTTATTTTACCAAGTTGGATCTTCGTTCAGGATATCATCAAATTAGAATGAAGACTGAAGATATTCCAAAAACAGCATTTCGAACTCATGAGGGTCATTATGAATTTTTGGTCATGCCTTTTGGCCTTACCAATGCACCTTCTACATTTCAAGGGTCGATGAATTCCATTTTCAAACCCTTCCTTAGAAAATTTGTGCTAGTATTTTTTGATGATATACTAATCTATAGCAAGTCTTGGAAGGATCATGTTGAGCATGTTGACAGGGTGCTCCAACTATTGCAAGAGAAACAATTATATGCAAAAGCATCCAAATGTTTCTTTGGAGTACAAGAGGTGGAATATCTGGGTCATATTATATCCCACGAGGGTGTTAAAGTAGACCCTAATAAAATTAAAGCCATTAAGGAATGGAAAGTCCCTAAGACAATAAAGCAGTTGCGAGGATTTCTCGGGTTAACAGGCTATTATCGTAAGTTTGTTAAGAATTATGGAAGAATAGCAGCACCTCTAACAACATTATTGAAGAAAGATGCATTTTCATGGACTCCCGAAGCAACTAAGGCCTTTGAACATCTTAAAGAGGCAATGTGCCTAGCACCGGTCTTAGCTACGCCAGACTTCACAAAAACCTTTATTGTGGAATGTGATGCCTCAGGAAATGGAATTGGTGCACTTTTAATGCAGGAAGGAAGACCCATTGCTTTTGAAAGTCGTCCAATCAAAGGAAAGTATTTACAGAAACCTATTTATGAGAAGGAAATGTTAGCAATACCGCATGCACTAAAGAAATGGAGAACTTACCTAATGGGAAGACACATCAAGGTAAAAACTGATCATGATAGTCTTAAACACTTTTTGGAACAAAGACTATCTTCAGAAGAGCAACAAAAATGGGTCACAAAGATGTTGGGTTATGACTTTGAAATAATCTACAAAAAGGAAAGCTTAATGTTGTTGCAGATGCACTCTCAAGAAAGAATGAAGAGGTGGAAGCATTGCTTTGTGCCATTTCTATTATCCAACCAGATTGGATAACTGAAGCAAGAGATGAATGGAAGAAGGACAAAGATGTATGGACACTCATTCAAAAGTTGCAGCAAGATCCTAGTACATCCGATACATTTAGTTGGAAAAATGATTCCTTATGGTACAAAGATCGCTTATATCTTTGTAAGAATTCCCAACTAAAACAAAAGATTCTTCTCGAATTGCACACTTCTCCTTTAGGAGGACACTCAGGATTTTTAAAAACTTACCACAGGGTGAAGAAAGAATTTTTTTGGGATGGCCTTAAATCTGATATTCAAAAGTTTGTGGCGGAATGTTTGGTTTGCCAGCAGAACAAAGTGGAGACAATTAAGACCCCGGGACTTCTACAACCTTTATCCATTCCAAGTCAGCGTTGGGAGGAGATTTCAATGGATTTTATCACAGGTTTACCTAAGTCTGAAGGAAAGAATGTCATCATGGTGGTAGCTGATAGACTTACCAAGTATGCACACTTTTGTGCATTATCTCATCCATTTAAAGCAAGTACAGTTGCTACTACATTTGTGGACAGAATTCAAAAGCTACATGGAAGCCCAAGGGTTATTGTGAGCGACAGAGATCCCATTTTTCCGGGAAATTTTTGGACAGAGTTATTTTCTTGTTTGGGTACTAAATTAGCTCATAGCTCATCTTATCATCCTCAATCTGATGGTCAAACTGAGATAGTAAATAAATGTTTGGAAGGATATCTTCGTTGTTTTCTATCTGATAAACAAACACAATGGGTCAAGTGGTTACCTCTCGTTGAATGGTGGTATAACACTTCCTTCCATACTGCAGCAAAAATGACCCTATTTATGGCACTTTATGGATATCATCCACCATCCATCACATCATCTTTAAGGGAAAATTCGAAGGTTCAAGCAGTGGAAGATCACATCGAGCATCAGCAAGAAGTTCTCCAACTCTTAAAGGATAACCTCAATTTGGCACAAAATCGAATGAAACAACAGGCAGATCAACATCGCAGCGAGAGAAGTTTTGATGTAGGAGATTGGGTATTTTTACGGCTACAACCATACAAACAAATGTCCCTCAAGCAAGCTAAGAAGGATAATAAATTATCGCCAAAGTACCATGGTCCTTACAAGGTGTTGCAAAAGATTGGTACTATGGCATACAAATTGGAGCTTCCTGCTTCTTCGCGAGTACATCCAGTTTTCCATGTTTCATGCTTAAAGAAGGTTATAGGTGAAAATCTTCTAGTTCAAACAATATTTCCAGAACTTGATGAGGAAGGAAAATCATATTGGAACCTGAAGCGGTCACAGAAACAAGCACTCGACAACTACGGAATCGATCAATTTCAGAGTATCTCATCAAGTGGAAGAACTTACCCACTGAAGATTCTACATGGGAGGATGAGAATTTTATACAGAAGCACCCAGAGCTACTCAAGTGTTGAGGACAACACTTTTGAAGGAGAGCGGCATGTTAGGTCCTTATATTACTAGGATAGTCCCTTATTGTTGTTAGTGTAACTCCCTTATTGTTATTATTTTACCCCTTGTAACCCCCATATTATTATTATTGTGCCCTTAAATTATTATTTTTAGGTCGGCTAGGATTACACCAGGCCCCACTAGGATTATATTATGGCCCCATGGACTCCTATATACAAGGGGAGGTTTTGTTCATTTGTATCATCCAAGAATTGTTCATTCATGTAATGTATTGGAGGTTGCCCCCTCGAAGTGGCTCATTTCTAAGGCGTGAATATCTCTTTTCTTCTCTCTTTGGAGCTGGTTACACAACAGCCTGAGTTTGATGCAGAAAATATTAAGCAGGAATTCCATGAAGGAGAGTGTGGAGGTCATTTATACTGGAAGGCAACAGCCAACAAAATTTTGAGGGCTGGTTTCTATTGGCCTACTCTTTTTCCTGATGTACACAAGATGACCACTACTTGCCATAAATGCCAACTATTTGAAGGCAAGAGAAAATTACTACCCCTGCCTCTGCATCCAATCACTGTTGAAGCCCCTTTTCAACAATGGGGACTTGACTTCATAGGAGAAATCCATCCACCATCTTCTGCCCAGCATAGGTGGATTCTTACTGCCACAGACTACTTCACTAAGTGGATAGAAGCCATTCCTAGTAGGCAGGCCAATGATTCAGTTATCATAAAATTTATGGAGACTAACATCCTCTCCAGATTTGGCTGTCCTACCAAGATCATCACAGATAATGCAGCAGCATTTGGATCAAAGAAAATGGTTGAATTCTGTCACAATTATCAGATAACATTGGGACACTCCACAGCCTATTACCCTCAAGGTAATAGACTTGCAAAATCTTCCAACAAAAGCTTAGTGAACATAATCAAGAAACTGTTGGAGGACAATAAAAAGTCTTAGCACACAAAGCTGATCCATGCACTTTGGGCTGACAGATTAACTTTGAAGAAATCTATTGGTATGTCACCCTTCCAGCTTGTGTATGGTACAGATGCAATTTTTCCTAACAGCCTTGGTGTGCCAGTTATGAAGTTAATTCAAGAGTTGCAGACTGAAGAAAATGACATAATCAGAAGAATAAATCAAACCATTCATCTTCAGCAAACCAGAGAGGAAGTGTATAAAAAAGCATTGCAGAAGCAAGATAGTATCAAGAAGATATTTGATAGAAGAACAAAGGCCAGAAATTTCAAGATTGGGGACAAAGTTTTGAAGTGGGATTCAAAGAGGGAAGATAAGGGAAAGCATGGAAAATTTGATAATCTATGGCTTGGCCCTTATTCTATTCATTCAGTTGCTGGAAACAATGCATTTTTCTTACAAGAAATGGATGGAACAGAATTGTTTGGGGGTCCTGTCAATGGCAGGATGCTTAAGCATTACTTCTCTTGATCCATTTTTATGTTTTGAAGCCTTTTACCTTTTCCATTGTAAATATTCCATCCCCCATTGCATTCAAAGTTATGAAAAATCAAAAAATACAAAATAAAGAAAATGAAAAGAGGGCAGAAGGAAAACAAGAAAGGTAGAGCCCCATGCCAAAAAGAGAAATAAATCTGAAAGTGTGCAAGCTCAAATGCCACTCCTCAAAACACACTTCTAGTAATTCAAACAGCCTAAACTTGACTTACTATTTTTCAATTTATTGCTGATAGGGTAGAAATTGTGATTTTCCAAACTGTTCAATCTTGGCTTATCAGTAGATAGAATTAGGTTAGAAATGAAGGTTCAAACAAACTCAAAATCTGAACCAAAGTTTCCAAAGAGAGATGACTCAAAACTGTTTTATTTTCTGAGTCATAAAAGAGAAAAACTGGTTCTAATTGGCCCAAAATCTGAATCAGATATCAAGGAAGAGACAGCTCAAACAAAAGCAAAATCAGAGCTGTGAAGAAAAGAGAAGGCCATGATAAGAGACTTTCAGATCTTAAGCCTTCCATTTTGTTGTTATTTTTCTACAAAATAATAATCTATGTGCAGCTTGTTCTTATGCCATAGATCACATCAAGTCAAACAACTTAATATTGACTTGACTGTTTTTAAATTTCTGTCTTAGAATTTAGAGAATGAAAGTTTGTTGGACAGTTAAATCCCAACAGGCAGTAGATTAGGTAGAGAATAATCTGAGCTCAATTGTTTAATCTGAGTTCAGGGAGAAATAAGGAGTAGAATTAGATTAGTTTTTATGCTTTCAAAGAATAAAATGTTGTGAAAAGAGTTTGCCAATCCAAGTGCACTCTGATGAAGAAAAAATGTTAGATCAATAGGATTGGGTAGGTAGAAAGTTGTATTGATAAAAGTCCATTTATCTTTCATGACTAATTTTATTTTTCAAAAGCAGAACAATCTAATGGATGAGGCACCTGGTCAGCATCCCAGAGTGAACAATGGATGAGGAAAATGATCAGCTTCCCAGAAATCAAGTCTGAATTCTTGATGCCTTCAAGAAGGCACCATCCCCAAGTGGAGCCACTGTTAGCCACCCATATTTTTCCTATCATATCAGCTGGTGGCTAAATATTCTTTGCAGCCTTCAAGAAACAAATTCAGTCCTGAAATTGTTGGTGCTTGAAGTTTGTTTGATGAAACTCATATTTCTGGATACTCTCCACAGCTCTTCCCTTTCTTCCAACTTACCTCATTCTCCATTTTCCTTTTATTCATAAAATCCCCACAAAAACATAGGTTTTCCCTTTATCCCTTCATAAAATCCATTCCCTAAGGTTAAAAACTCACTTTTTGACCTTATCCGAACCTTGATTCCCCCTTTGAAAACATTGGAAATCCTATAAAATGCACATTCTATATGATGTTAAGGCTTTTAGCCCCCTTGGGTTAAGCCCCTGGTCGTTTTCCTCCATATACCTGAGCGCCAGGACTGACCGCTCAATTCTTAGGCGCTAAACCGAAAACACAACCTTTCTCCGTCCGTTTTTCCTTTGAAAACCCGAAAAAACCCATTTTTATAAAGTTTAACGGGGAATAATTAAAATCACATGTTTTATTTCGCGATCAACCTGGACCGTCGATCTGCCCCCCAGATCCGACGGAGCGGAACATATCTCACCAGGTGGACCCCCCCTTCTCCCGCGTCGTTTTTTGAGAAACCACCGTTTTCCATTTCGCACCACCTTCTGAGCCACGGTGGTTTTCTCCCGTCAGCCAGCGATTCCATACGCTGGACGACACGTGTCCCCGCCACTATTTCAAAACCACCGTGCTATCACCTCATTTCGCGCGTTAAACTTCACACCATAACCATGCAGCGGAATCCACCCCCACCATTCGATCTGGGACTTCCCATCCGACGGCTGGCGATCGCCTCACTTGCTCGACCTTTAACAGACATGCACGCCCGTTAACCCATCCATCGCGCGTCCAAGATTCAATCTCCGCCATCGATCTCTGCAGATCGACGGCTATTATTCGTCCTCCTGATTCCATCACCCGGTTAGACATTTTCCCGCTGACTTCCCGTTGCCCGATCTCGACCGTCGATTTCTACAGATCGACGATCCTGATTTAATCTTTCTTCAACCTTTCCACGACCGCCTAGATTTGATCTCGGCTGTTGGATGATGCTATCCAATGGCCCACGTTCCTCTGCACATTCCCAAAAGCAGATTGACCTATAAATTGGATTTTTTACGTGTTTTTTGTATTTTGCAAGGTTAAGGTCATTTGTTCGTGTTTTAAAAGGAAATTTCAGACCAAGAGGGTGACGATCCTCTGCATTTCGATTTCTCCAAGGAAATCACTCACAGAGTTAGTTTTCACGTTTCTTCAATGTTTCCACAGGCATTGATGCCTTTCCCTACCTGCGTAGCCCTGCACAACAGAGAAAACCGTCAAAATCAATGCAGAAAAAGAGTATCATAGATTGAAGACAACGATGAACCAGAACAGCAAATTAGTGGACAGATTTGTGGGGATTAAGGCTAAGACAGTTATCAAACACCTAATCCCCGGATCTAAAACGCAGAATAAGAAAAATCTAAAGTGTTTTATCAGAAAACCCTCCACCGCCACAAATGGAGGCGAATTGATTCCTCCCAGCGACTACAGCGCCACCTGTGCCTCAAAGGATTCAATCAAGAACCGAATTTATTGATCAAAGTCAGATATTTTACCTCAAAGCAGCCGAAGCGTTACTTCTGCCAGGAATTTAATGAAAGAAATTCGGCAGAGTAGCCCTAACATCACACAGAGCCTCAAAGGTCAACAAAAGCTCCCTCTGAGCTTAATTCACAAGTGTAAACCAATTAATGCAGTGAAACACCTGTATGGTTTCTTCATTGAGCCCCCAAGGGCCAAGAAAGACATTAACTCTGCATTAATTGTATTTGAGATCTTTATTCAGATCTCACCTCCTCATCCTACTGTAAATACTTCAATAGAAGATGAGTGAGGGGTTGGTTGTTAATGTAAATTGCTGAAGCATTGTATCAGAATCGAAATAAAACTCTTGATTAGATAGATTTTCTGACCAAATCCTGGAGATCTCGCTGCAATTTATAGGTTGTGAAGAGAGATGGATTACAAAATGATCGATCGAAGATTAAATTGGTTTGAAGCATCAATACAAGCTGATTTATGGGATCCCTGTCTATGCCGATGGTGATGTTATTCCTCACCTTAATTCTATTTTGTTTCTCATGTTTTCAATATTGTTTCAATGCTCATAAAGAACAATAAATGGTTAGACCTACCGTATATCAAGACTTTGAAATGGTCGATAAACCTTTATTTAAATGTTTTCTCTCAACTGTGTTATTTGAAAATGATTTGATTCAGTTTAAGTACAGGGATGTTGGCGTTCCCTCATCTTGTTGTCTTAGCTGAATGTTATTTTTAAATGTTACTTTAAATATATGTTGTGTGAAGATGAACTGAGGAAATTAAGGTTAGCCCTGAGTCCCTTTCTTATTTGTCCAACTATTTGATTGTTTCCCTTAGGATGTGTTAAAAGCTGACTAGTTTCAAAGTACTTATCAGATCTTAGACCATTCTGTATTATATTTGAGTTTCCCTTTTGTTTTTTATATGTTTTCTATCAGAAGTGTATCAAAGGCTCGATAGTTTCAAAGTACTTACCAGATCCTAGTTTTCTTCTATGTTTTTCTTAAGCGCCTAGTCAAAGGCTAGCTAGTTTCAAAGTACTTACCAGATCCTGGGCTGCTCTTTGTTCTGCCTCTGTCATTTCCCTTTCTTATTGTATCACTCCATTCCATAAATCAAACTTTAAAGAGATCCTTAGGCATAGATGACTTGCCCTATACACCACTCTTGGACCTGATTGTTTCAATTAAATCCTATTATGACTCCATAGCCCAATGGACTGAAAATCTGCCATCATCTTTCTTCTTGACCGGAGCTTACTCTTTTTGCTTGCAACTTCTCACTTTTGAACCTATTTGCATATAGATATTTCAGCCTCAGACAGCAACTATGTTCAACCATCCAAACACAAAACAAACCCTTGGTCTCCATAACTAGCCTAATATCATTACCCTAAACTTCAAAGACAAATCCATCTTTGTACATATTGGAGAGATCCCTCTCCGGATTCAGGACGGCTAGATCCTAGAATCCCAAAGTTGGTTGAAATGATGTTAACTCTGTGATCGGACTTTTACCAATCTTGCTTATTACAGAGACCTAACACTAACCAGATATTTCCCCGGACCATGGCTTGCTCTATCCTTTGTTGCTTGCTCTGCCCAATCTTCCTTCATTGATTCTGTGCTAGCTGGACCAACAGTAAGTAGATTATGATGAGTCCACAAGGCCAGTATTATTATATTCTTTTTAGGCAAGACCCACACCTTGCAAGACCAACATCTCTCTCGTTCTCTTGATCCATTTGAATTTTCTTGGATAGACCCAAGAAACCCAAGCAAGACCTCAAGATGCAGCTCAACCCGTCCATAAGCACGCCCACCCTTTTCTGTCCTCAAAGAGCGAACTGAGTTCTCATTGACTAGCCAAGTTTCCGCCTTCCCTGCTATCTATTTTCTTGGCCTGCGTTTTGAATATTAATGCTTTCCCTTAATGAATCATAGGCTAGGGACACGACCCCTAATGAATCATAGGCCAGGGCACTGCCTTGACCTTCCTTGCCCTTACCAGAGCTCCTACTTCAGTTTTCTATTTTTGGCACGAGAATGCTCTTTGGCACTCCTTCCTATGCTCACAGACAGTAAAGGGGTGGGCTAGCTCACTCTACTATAACTACCTTCCTTATCTATTCCAGGTAGGCAACATGCATGAAGTAAGAAGCTAGTAACTAAGGCTTAGTAGTTAGGTCCTGAACTAGCCAGTAAGGTGCTGATCTTACCAGGTTTATTATAAGGGGGGAAAACCTTCCTTCCTTCTCACAAATATTGTATTGGTCGTGGACGACGTATAAAGAATGACAATGACATCTTACTTACTATAGGTAGGTAGGTAGGTGTAGATTATAATTCGTTTATTTTCTGGCGGGTTACCACTTTATTATTATTACGACTACCCCACTTTCACACTGAAGAGAGAGGGGCCACTGCATGCAGAGTGGAGCCATCCCACGCCTCTACCGGAAGAGGGTATGCATGCTCATAAGTAAACAAGCCCTATGTGTGTGTGCGCTATCGGCAGGCAGAGGAATGCCACTGCACACAAACGAATGCGAGGTGGAGCAAAGACTCAAGTAAGAAGTTAGCTAATGAGGAAGAAGTCTATCTAACGAGCTCCCTCCGCTACTCACAATAGCTATAGATAAGGGCTAATCCACCGCTAGTTAATAGCCAGTGCACAGACTGCCTGCGATTTAGTGGGAACTCGGGAGCGAAGAATTAAGTTAGGAATAAACAAAACCTACTAGTTAGGAATAAGTGCACAGGCTAATGCAATAGCTAGTGAAGGGCACAAGCGAATGGCACCGCCCACTAAAGCAAGGAATGACACTCCCTTTTACTTGAACGTCGAAGGTCCCTAACGAGCCACTTATAATGAATGAATTAACTACACCTCTAACGAACGAGGATGGCGCTACTGAGGAGTGCAGTGAGGGAGTGATAATCACTACTAGCTAGCTTTATTACTTGAAGGACACTAGTGAGGACCTAAACCTCCCTCTAATCCACTAAAGAACGAATGAACAAGGCCTATAGATTGAGGGTATATTAGCCGCCCCTATATTTTCCCTAGTTAATATTGAGTGTGTGTGGAAGAAAGAAGTTAACTAACAACCCAGATCTCTATTGAGCTCTCTCTGACCGCTAACGAATGACTGCTATCGGCAGAGGCTACTGATAGGCAGATAGTAAGGAAGAAGAGGTATGGCACTAGGATATTTAGACTTTACCCCAATACCTTTACCTTATAAACTATTCTTTATTGAGACCACTATGAGCTTATGGTACCCCTGTATTACCTATTTGTATGGCCGAGCCAATACGATTATACTCTGAATCAATGAAAAAAAACCTACTGCAAGAAATAGAAGACCAACCCACCTCACTGAGGTAGGCAGCTGATGGGGGAGGCCTCGAACCCTTAAACTCCCAGTGGAAGTTTTCACCCATCTTACTATGCGAGCTGAATAACCACACCCAAGGGGACCTTTGTATCTATTAGATCTATGATTGAGGCCCTACGCGGATTCCATACAGGGGGGGCGTTGAGGAATTGCACTATAGCTCACTCCCGAGCAAGAGGAAATCCCCCAAATCCCCCTTAGAAAAGTTGTCCAAAGAATTAGAATTCTATAGTCCCTAAAAAGCTTTCCTGCAATAGAATAGGCCCGTCAAAGCTGTAATACAATTTCCCGATGATACGCAGGATGAACCGAACTTTCCTACCTTGACTTATTCTAAACTGAACCATGAGTCCCTCCCTTATGGTGGGAATAAGCACTTAAAGCAATCTCACCGGCCAAGAAATCGAAAGAACCATCGCTCAAGCAATATCACCGCCCACTAATGCTTCTCTCAATAGCTCCCCCTCCCATGAATGATATCCTTCCTACCACCCTTCGTTCACTAATGCTTCTCCCACCAAGCTGTCCTTCCGCTAGCTTCTTTTGAACCACTCATGCTGCTACTCCCACTAATGCTATCCACTACCTACCTATTTATAAAAATAAAATAACTAGCTCACCGAATATAGGTCTTCGACCCTTACAACTAATTACACCATATAAACAATCTTCCTACTTATATGAACTGATTCTGAAACTGACCTGTAAAGCAGTGGAAATAGAAAGATAGTATATATACTTTATTTTTACATTTATTACTGTAAAATGGGTCACAGTGGAAGACACCTTGAAAGCACCTTCTTGCGCTTTCTTTGATATAAATTCATTCAATAAATATATCCCTTTTACCTATTCCTAGGGCTCTTTCTCTCTAGCTGGAAGACTTGCTCGGGTGAGGCATGCTCATAAGTAGCTCTCTCTCTTACATGCTCGTAAGACCAAATATATATTAGCACCTGACCTTATTGAATATCATGTATTCCTTACCTTTACCTTAGGGTACACAAATTACCTCATTTTCCATCGAAAGCGTATACGCTAGGTAGGCAAATTTGTGTAACGTCTCTCCCAGGGTGGTCAACCAGCTGGACACAAAACCAGCCATTGAAGTTCCTATCAGTCAATTAGTTAGCCATTTCAATGGGCTCTGCTCCTACCAGCCATTCATTCCAATACCCATTCCATCCACCCATTGCTAGAAAGCTAGACAGCTAGCCAGAAAGCTAGCCAGACAGATAGTCAGACAAAGCCAACCAGCTAGACATTAATTGCCAACCATTGTGACTTATTTGGTGAGGGCGAGGGTGAAAACGTGAAACTAATCATATGGGCCGTCGACCCAGTGAAACCAAAAGCGAGGGATTTATAACTCTTTGATAGAAGGAAATGTATCAAGATTCATAAATCGGTTCAATGGTCGACCTTTTGTATGCCCTCCCTGGCTTTGCCTTATATATTCAATTATTGATAAGCACCTATTGTGATCCAATGAATAACCAAATTGATCATCCAAGCTTCTCTCTTATGTTCATGTTACTACTATGGGTTTGGCCAAAGGCGTCAGCACCAACAAGAGCAAAGTAAGTAGCACAGCCTGGTGCTTCACCATAGGATCTGGTTCCAGGACCAGAAACAAAGGCACCTAAGACAGTTGCAGGAAAAGCAAAGGAACCAGAAGTTGTTTCTGTAGATGAAGCGTAAGAGGCAGCAGCACCTATTGAACCATATCTAGCTACAGATATAGGTGCAGAGTAAGAAGCAGTGGTTTCACCTGCCCATAGAGGCAAAGGCATGGGTAAAGGTAGCGACATTCCTTCCAGATCGAGATCCAGCTCTTTCTGTTGTTCCTGACCCAGATGTGGATCCAACAGTAGTGGCTTCGAGTGATTCAGTTCCTTATGACCGTAAGCGTGACCCAGTTTCTGATTTTCGTGATCGAGATAGAGGAGCATATCTACATGCATCCATCGATTATGTTTATTCTATTCAAGCAGCATGAGAAGTTGATTAAGTTGTTGATGGAGAAAAAGTTTATATGGGTGATTATGGGCGGACTATATAGGTCGTGGCACCTTTCGTCTTTAGATCCGAACAATATTTCTTCCAATACTTCTTCCGATCAATTGGTTATCCTGTTTATGGAGCAGTTGATTGAGCAGTGGTGGATTCAGTTGTTGACTCAGCAGAAGTATATCTAACAGCAGGAGAAGTAGCAAGACCAACACCTGTCGATTATGCCATTGAAGCAGCACCTAGAGAAGTACCTAGAGCAAAGACTATAGAGGCAGGAGCAGCAGTAGATATAGGAGCATCAAAGGGCTGTGACTGGTCTGATATCTGGCTATGCTCGGCTACTATGACCACCTTCTGGAAATGTGATAAGCTATCGACAATGACCTACCTTCTGTAAATGATTAGCTATGGGAAATGCCCTTCTATCTATGACTGGCTATGTATGGGAATATGCCTTGAGGTGCTCTATGAGTATGTCTGTTGTTGTACATATTTCCTCCACCATTTAAATTTTGGCCACTGGTTCCTTTAAAATCTGTTCTCAATGTATTTTGTGGTAAAAAACCTCCATGCAGCTCTGAAAATACACTGTCCCAAGGATAAAAGCTTTCAATTTAAATATATCGGGCCGAAGCCCCCTGGGCCTTAGCCCCTTCTTGACGCCGTCACATGACCCAAGCCCGAGAACCGCAGGCTATAAGAAAAAGAGCTCTGTCATAAGGTTTTCGGGGGGCGATACCATCCATCCAATCCAATCCAAATCAACGGTGCGGATACCTTTTTATATGGCGGCCCCCACATATGTACCCCGCACGCAAAAAACGAGCAGTATACCCCGCACCACTCTTGTCGACACGGCGGTATTTACCGCAGGGCAGCGATCCCATACAGAGGGCGCCACGTGTTCTTAGTACGGGTTATGAAACCACCCCTCCCGCGCGTTAAAGGCAGTACCAGGGCCAGGCAGCGGAATCCATGCGGACCGTTGGATCCCCCGATCTCCATCCAACGGCAGAGATGTAGCAGAACCGTCCACCCGTTATCTTGTGTCCATGGCCCACCACCGTGTCGCTCTCGCCCACTTCCGCTCGATGACTCCGCCACGAAGTACTCCCACTTGTTCCTCGTGTGCCTATGTGTTTCACTCTCGTACATCCGTAATACTTCTCCACACCAATACATATATGCGTGCTCATATTTTTTATTCGTATTTGCCGCTATTCTGTCCTCACGACCAGATTCTGTCACATTTCTTCCATTCGTGAAAGCCTCCATTGTTTTTCTTCTGCCCCCTGAGTGTTCTCGTCTTCGGTCTGTGTCCACATCATCACCTCCATATTCGACTTCGTCATCCCTGCCTTCATCTATGTCTGTTTTTCTAATATTTTTAGGGTTTTGCAGGTTTCAAGATAACAGGAAGATATTTTAATCCACTTCCGCCATTACAAAGGCTCGAGCCCCATGAAAGACGTTTTCCTGGGGTAAAATTTAATGGAGAAGCTGAGGGTAGGCGCGAGGAATGACCGCCATTTAAGAAGACACAGATCTAGATCCTCAAAACCCTCCAGAGAAATTCGCATCGCATTAAAGATCCAGGATTAAACGAAGCTGTGGAGCCAAGACAAGCATGACAGAATGGATTATTTCAAATCTCACGGCAAAGAAAACATTTTTCCTCAAAGCATCAATAAATGAAGAAGTAAGAATGATATTGCATTTATATATGAGACAGAATCCCGTATTTACTTTCAGCACAAGTTAAAGTGGTGGTTTTATTTATAATGCATTTAGAAGTGCACATGCTTTACATTGTTCAAACTGTACATTTAGTCTACCTCCCTTCTCCTCCTGTAAGTTCTCCTCTCTTTTATCCTTCTCTCTATAAATCATCATAGCTAAGATTTTATGGTTCCTTATTTCTATCAAAGAACCTGTGTTAATACACATCTACCGTATACATTTTTGTAACATTTCTATGAAGTTTCGTGAGCCCGTAGGGGTCTCAGTGAGGAGGGGTTATAACCGTATTGAGGACTGGGTTCTGAGATTCACAAGATAATTTCCTCTGTAGGGTTAACACACTTAATTTTCACAATTATCTTCTTGTATCATGTTCTAGAATGCGAGTGGCTCACTAGTTTGCAGTAAGGATTCATCTTAAGTGGTGCCCTTTCTGGAATTAGTCAAGCGCTTTAAATAGGCCTAGTCATGATATATTGTTCCATGTTCTTTCTTTCCATATTTTCTGCTATATTAGTTGCTTGAGGAGGGTGCTTTTAAAACGCCATTGTCATATAAGGATTCGTAAATTGGTGCGCCCTTATATGGTTCTGTTGTGTATCTGGGTATCAGTCTCATGCCAGCTAATATCTTCTTATGTTTCCTCACTGCACTCACTTCCTGATATCTGATTTCCGTGATATATTATTTGAATCGGCCCTCTTTACAGTAAGCGGTCTCTTAACTGTCTGATGTCTTTGTACTGGAGTTTTACATGATGTTTCTACATTATTCTTATCTTTGTATCAGCTTCTGAGAGAGATTGGTCCCATTCTAATCTAATTTCCTTGTTCAAAACAAGAGATAGTAAGTGAGTTCTTGGACTGACAACCCAAACTATAAAGGGCTCCTTGCTATATTAAGATGTCCTAGGCACTGGTCTATGGCAACTCTAGGCTGTCTCTAGGAGGGTGACAAAATCATCCACAACATCTGCTATGATGCTCAAACGACGAACATATGTAAGCTTTGTAATTCATTTATTCCATCCATTCGAGGTAGGAACCCTGTGTTCCGTAGCGGTCAGTTAGGGGTATGGGGGAACTTACTCTCTTGAGTAAGGTGTCTCGATAGGGTCCTTAACTTATCAAAGAGAAGCACCGATTTATTTTGAGATTGAAAGATTTATTGATTGATTGGATTGATGAGGAGTAGGAGCCCTGAAGGCATGGATTAGTTACTCAAGCTACCTTCCGAAGCTACCTTCCCTCCCTCCCATCGATAACTTGATTGTTTGTTGTTGCCTTCCTCCCTGCTGGCCATCCTAACTTCCTCAACTTAACCGGGCTCTTGGCTGGCCTAATTGTTTTCGTTGACTTCCTCCATGAAAGCATGCTCACTTCCTAATCCCATAATCGAGGGTGAATAAAGGGCCCACTTTGAATAAAACCTGGTTTCACAAACAAATGCCACAAACCCGGAGCCCAACTCACTTGATTTAGTACAGACAGCTACTTTCATCTATGTATTTATGCATGTACTATGGTTTAGAAGAAAATAATAATAAAACGCACGCCCTTTCGTTTTTCTTTTTCGGGCTAATGGGAGAGAGCATCAGGGGATACAAACAACTACCAAACTATTTCTTGTTGGGCTCCACTCCTTTAAAGGGCGGGCAAGGTCGGGGCACACTTCTTCTTTGAGAGAGACAAGCCCACTCTCATTCATGCATGTTGAGGGACCTAACAACGAAGGAATAAACCAACACGCATAAACAAAAATACGCTCGGATTCATAAACCTTTCATGTATGTAATGACCCACCTCTGAAACTTGTGGTCTTCATGTCTTTTTAAGTTCAGGATTTAGTTTACCTTGTTCCACGCACAGAGTCATAAAACTCACACAGGGCTACTAGTACTCATTATATAACATTATAGTACCCACCATGAGCTGTTAGAAAGCAAGATCCGGATCGAGATGCAGAACCATTGCTATAGCTAGTTGGAGATTCTGATCAATATCGAGTAGTTCTACCAGCACCTCGTAAAGATATGGATCAGAGCCAGAAGTAGATTCAGCAGCAACATAAGCAATTGATCTTGTCAAACCCATTTAAGTTGATCCCACAGAGTCATAAAATTGAATATAACCTTTCCCGTAGTTCCAACCAGTTGCTCATATGCCACTACAGTTCTACTTGTAGATACTAACTCTTCGACAACAAATCTAAGGTGTGTGTCAATGTATGCACCCATTATTGGATTGGAACACCGTGAGCCATTCAATGCACCTCACAATGGTCCACATGTCTGAGTAGATCAGAAGTACTGCAGAACCACAAATACAGGTTAGCAAGGTTGGAATTGGCATTTATTTTTATAACTCCAATATATGGTAGAAAGGGGGTATGTATAAGCTCTATTGTGTCCTTCCAAGAATGCAATGTGCTCTTATGTGTTTCCCCGACCCTATCACAAGGGTCTCTACCAAAGTGAGATCCAATGTGCTAATATCCTTTACTCTACCACAATTTTCTCCATCACTTGTTGCACAAAATTGATAATGTCAATGATTTGTCCCCCATGAAAGGAGGAAAGATGAGGGAAAGATGCTACTCCAATTCACAATGAAGGGATTGGATCTTTCTTTTCCGCCACGTACCCTTATGTATGGATCCACCTCTGTCGATGGTAGTGTAACTTGCTCAGATGTTCTCTCCTGCGACCTTTGCTGCAGGGTCTAAATCTGGATATGGAAATGGCTTTGCCCATGCCTTTGCAACTTGATCAACTCGATCAATTGGATATGCAAGAGGATCTAAACCTAGCTCTGATGTTGGGTGATCAACTGCCTTTGGTGCCTATACCTATGTCTCCTTTCTACTTGGAAAATAATTTTCAATTCTTTATACAATGATACTAGTTGATAAACTTTATTATCCTCTTGATCCACTGGTTGGAGATCCTGCAGCATCGCCTTTTGTTCCAAGAAGTGATGATCCAGCATTAGATAATGTTCTCATAACATAAGTAGTAATGTGATAGAAAATATCTGGGAGTATGATCAGTGGTTTTGGAATCTAATGAGCCACTTCAGTTACACCATCCAGTAGGTGTAGCACAAGGAATGGTTTATTGGTGGGCCATTACCTCACCTATAGATACCATTGTTGCAACAACAATTGTTGATGTAGTTAGAAGTTTTAGAGTTTGCAATGTGGTTGGAGTCCATCAGTGGATTGGTTGATCATCTATTCCAAGATTGGCTTCAAGATTGGTGTAGTTCTAGTATAAGCTAACATCCCTTATATAAATATAAAAGGGGAATAAATAGATGCATCACATTCTGTGCCTCCATCATGAAATGCGTAATTACATATATAAATATAGCACATTATCTTCTATATGATCCTCTGGCACTTAAATCTGAAAGGAGTGCATTCTTTTTTGTTTTACCGAGTGGTCTTCCTTCCCCTTCCAATTATATACGCAAGCGAACCTGAAATAAAGAATAAATAAGACTCTGACCTTGCTTCCTTTGATCCAGCAGCCAAGGATGCACTTTACTTAGGCTTTTTCACTCGTTAGGTAACAACATGAACTCCCTCTCCTCATATGGTGGGTGTCGACTTGGTTAACATCATCTCTCACGTATGGTAGAAACTAGGAATGTGTGTGATGGGGGTGATCATCTATCATCTCTTGGATATCTATCTTGTGATGGGGGACTCCTCAATCTCTCTCCCATATCGTTCGTGCCGACAGGGATGCAAAGGCTTATTCTTAGTAGCAATTGGACAACTAGGATAGGACATCACATTATTAACCCATGGCAGGGTAGTGTATACCAAAACACTGGAAAAAAACAAAGGGGAAACATGGTCAGCCGAATGATGAGAAGCATTAGTAAATGCAAGCTGATCAATTGTGACAATGCTTCCATTGTAAGGAAAATTCATCACACAAAAAAACGTAGAAATGATAATATTCATATCATATACATAATTATAATAAGTCTATGAAAGTCCAATGGGGCCTCTATAGCTATAACATTGACTACAATAGTCTTTCCACCTAACGAAATAGGCAACTGAGGAAGAATCCCCAAGGGTTCACTAGGTCTTCTATCCAAGGCTAGCAGCTTATCCACCACCAGTAGCAGTGATAGGTCCAGACTGAGCAGTTTATCTGGGGGTGATTCGCTTAACCAGAACCAGTTGATCTAGCAGCAGTATGAACCAATAGAACCAATGGCTTGAACAACGACATTCACATCAATGGTAGCAGCATCGATGGATGACACCGATAGCATATAAGTTATGGGGCCAGAACAAGGTAGGAAGCATAAAACATAGGTGCCAAGACATCACTTACAGTTACATATCGATATTTAGTTCCATATCCTGGAGCAGATACTCAAGGGACTGTATATTATGTTGATCCTGATCCAGATTATGATGTTACAAATCGAGACCCAGAAGCAGGAGTTGATTGTGTAGTTGGTTCTTATCGATGAAGCAGCCAAGGGAGCATATTCTACAGAGCGAGAATGGGTATACCTTCCATCTCGAGAGACATATTTTGACTTTTGAGATACAGACCCTTCAACTCTCTCTAAGGCTGATGACCACACATTCAGACTGGTGAGCGAGAAACCCCTGAAAGGTTGTTTCCATGCATTTGAGCACCACTTTAGCCACGCGTGAGGTTAAGTAGTGTAGCACAGCCGTTAGCACCCATTTCATCTAATTAATGAATCACTACTCCTATCCTAATAAAGGTCAAAATCACTACTATAAATCAATAAATAAATCCTACTATAAAGTAGATCTAAAATTAGATATCCTTTTTTTCCCTAGCCTTGCTTGAGTAGTGGCCTCTAAGATAAATTTGCACATTATATACGTAATTACGTATATAACGAATGAATGCATAATTACTACTATAATTCCTCACCATATGAATAGTGAGTCCCTCCGGGCCTCGACCTCTTAACCTCAGTTGAGTCCCTCGACCTCGTAACCTCAGTCGAGTCCCTCACCTCTTTGGGGAGGTGAGCGATAAATCGCTCTCCTTTGTCGAGAGTTTGGCAAGCTCACCCTACCGGGCCTCACCTTTTTAGGGAAGGTGAGCAAGAAATCCCTTTGAGCCTCTCCCTTATGGTCTTTAGGCCTTACGACACCTTGTTTCAAATAAAAAAAAAGGTAAAGGCAAGAGCAAGGATAGTATCATAGGTAGGACCTATAAATGATCCTGCATATCCACCAGAAGCGATTGAACCAGAAGCGAATCCACATGCAGATAAATCCAAGCTAACATATTAGCCAGGTCGAGATAAAGAGGCACTACAATTAGGCATTTAGTTATTTACGCCCTCCTTCGATAGGACATTCTAACTTCTTGACTGACGCGGGGCACTTATATATTGACATGCACTTTGGTCTGGCGTGGGATCTTTAGAAAGGTTAGGTGCTGGCTTTGGATCCGTATCTGGGCAAGGCGCTGCCTTCGCTAAATAATTGACCAAATCAAGGTTAACAACTAGCTTCGGAACTGGAGTATCTAAAATGAGCGGTTCTGTGTCCATAAGGTAAACTAGGCACTCTGCTTCTGGCGGATCAATTCAGTCAACTGGCTCTACAGCTACTGGATAAACTGAAACTAGCTGAGATGTTGTTGAGGTTCGAGCCCAAACTGGAGAACAAACAATAGTATCTGCACTCGCCTATTCCCATGCTAGTGCTTCTATATTTGGATATGCTATTGGATATGGAACAAGATATGGATCCGTTACTGGAATTGGATTCTTGGCTTCTTATTCTGTGGCTATCTTTGACTCTGCTACCGCAGCCCTGAGCAACATATAAGTAGAATAATAAATCGATGCCCACGCTGGTGCTGCTCGCTCAGATGCTAGGTTACCCGGCTTTGCAACTAGAGGATCTAATTCTGGGTCATCAAATGGATTTAGACCTTGATCTCCAATGGATGGATTTGTATCCACATCTCGAATTGGGTCTGTTGCTTTCATTCGATCCAGTGGTGTGGTTCTCACCTTTGCCCCTTATGCTAGTGGATCTACTTAAACTGCCTTTGCACAAGCACCTACCTACCTACCTATCCAGCTAAGGTACTTGATTATTGCTCAGCACAGCCAAACATGCTGGGGCATCTCAAAAGCAGAACCACATGGATCATCTCAACTGTAGTACATCCGACCACAATAATTTATCACATACGCAAGTATGAGCACCTATTTCGCCCTACACTTACGCGAAAACCAGTCCAACAACACCTACAGAACGATACAATCGCAATGATCAATGACACCTAGCTCACCGAACGATAAAAACACATTGATCACATTGATTGCTAAATACTGATAAAACCACATAGGGGGGGGGGACAACTCACTACTCACACCGGCCGAATCACCATACACTACTACTCTCAGCAACGGTCCTTCAATCGGTTCAACTGATGCTACTTTAGTTTCTTCATCTGCCGATCTTATATAAGCTACTCATTTGTCCGCCATTCTTTGAGAAACGGCCACTATATTCCTGTTTTCTATCCTGGTGTGGCATAGGATGATATTTTTGATGGAGAAAGGTTGGATGTACGTACAATTATTATTTCACCCGTTGACTAAAAATCATTTGACCAAGTTGCAATTGATCCAATCAACTGAGTTTACCCTTACGCAGAAGAGGCGGTTTACTCAGAATCCTGCTTTTGCGACTATTACTTATCTACCTAAATACGTGTCTTTGCCTCTTTCACCTTTGCACATAAAATAGGTACTGGAGCTCTCTCTCTCTTGCTTTGTGGTTCTCCAATTGGATCTATTGCTAGCCTTGCTGCTATTAGTGGTTTCAGGTAAACAGAATTAAGAACTATTGAAGTTCGGCACAACCCTTTCTCGCCCCTTGTTTGACTACAGAAATGAGGAAGGCTTCGGTTGATGCACATGGGGACATAGCTACGGGTTTAACCGGATTTGGTTCTTCACCCGATGAATCCACGCCTGGGACAAAGAGAACTAGTACGTATGGAATGAATAGGACATAGTTTCCCTTCGGAAGGTTCCAAATCAAGATCTTCCAGTTCCAAATCCATATGCAGAGCTATCAGTCCCAGAAGAAAATGAAACAACATCCAAGTAAACAGAGGTACCGAAGGCAGTGGAGCCAATTTCATTTATAATAGATATACATTCATCCCACTCAGTTCCACCACCATCTTGTCCAGAATCCCTTCCGGTTCGATAGCTTGTTTCGACATCTGCTAGTGTTCCAATAAGATATGTTCCGACATTCCTCTCCCTCGACCATAAGCCCCACCCAATAAGAATAAAGGAAGGTAGGGCTCGACTGTTAAGTAGAGGATGCGTAAGCATGACTCGACCAATGGGCCGCCATCATGCGTAAGCATGACTCGACCACCGGGAGAGGAACTAGAAGAACTAAAGGACCGATAGGGACTCACTATTCATATGGTGAGGGCCGCCATTGCCGCCATCACCGCCATCATGCGAAGCATAGCTCGACCGTTAGGGAGAGGACTTGATTTGTGACCTTCTCCTTCATAAACCTAATCCCCCTTTCCTTATGACTTTATTGGTTACATTATGCTTCAGCCCAAACTTTCCTTATGAATGATTTTATGAATGATTATGAATGATTTTATGAATGACTTGACTTCTTTATGAATTACTTGAATAAAGTGGGGCTGTTTTCATTCTTCCCCCTAGGAGGGAAAGCCGGGGTAATGACCAAAGATTCACCGGATAGGAAAAGGATGAGCTATCAAGAGGAGTACTTGACTTCTTTCTAATTTGATCCTTAACTAACTTGGTTGGTCCTCCCTCTCTAAATTGGTGAAACCTACTCGCGGTGAGAAACCAACCAACCTTTCTTTATTGGTTCAGCAGGTTCAGCAACCAACCTTCATTGGTCAGGCTCAATCGGTATACTTCATAGTAGCAAGGGAGAATGTTTTCCGTAACACTTTTCTTTCTTTATCGAGAAGCAAGAGCGTGAGTCATACGTCGCGGGTAGAATGTCAGTAGTTATAGAATGCGCTACAAAGGCAATTGAGATGGGTTGAAACATTAACCTAAGCTTCCTTGTAAAGTCAAGTCTTCTTAAGTCTTAATGTTCAGTCTTCCTTCACTTAAGTTCTCTTCTGCATGCATTCGTAAGTGTAAGGCATAAGGTAAGAGACCTGGTTGTACTCACCTATAGAGAGAGACTATAACCTCAGATAGAGACTTGACAAAGCTTAATTGACTGATTCGTCCTTAAAAAGCTTGATGCATTTAGATTTGCCTCGAAAAAGTTGCTTAATTGCCTCATATACTTTTATTGATCACACATATTGATACCAATCCTTTGTCAAGTGATTTTTTTCACCAGCAATCCTAAGTAATCAATCCTCATTTGAAGGGATGACGTGTACTTTCTGTCACTAACATGTTTCATAGTCGAGGAGACGATATCTATGTCTGAATTATTTATTTACTTGACTCATGAAGTAGGACCACGACCATAAGGCACGACCATAAGGAAGGTTGGAAGGACCGTAAGGTGGATTCAGGTCAGATAGGGCGGGCCCAGGTAAGACAGACTCAGGTGGGCTTAGGTGATGCAAACTCAAGTTAAGCGGGATTTGGCGAGGTGTATGTAGGTGGAGACTTTCAGAAATAACATATATAAAGAATCTGGTGTTGACCTAACTACTTTGCCTTTATTCAAGGGTGATTAGTCATAATCGGCGTCAGAAGGTAAGGAGGACTAACTGCTGCACCTTCCTTTGTAGGGTAAGTGCAGGGTAAACTTCACCTTCCTTTATAAGCAGACCAATTGCACTTACTCTGCTTCAGGTCATAAGGATCCATTTCGTCTACCCTCTTTCATATAAGTGTAAGGTAATGGAAAAATGACACCTACCCTCTTTTATAAGCTAATATATGGGCTAAGGTAATGAACCCATTGCACCTATCCTTCTTCGTAGCACCTACCCTTCTTCATAGCACTTATACCTTCCTTCACTTTCTAAGCTAAGGTAAGGAAGGATCCATTGTATGTACTACTCTAATTTCTTCAAAGCACATGAGAAGGACCTGTTGTATCCTCAATGCCAGCTGGCTGCTATAATCAAATAGTCACTATAAGCCATTTTCAAATGAGTATTATATCCATACCGCATATATTCTTGGAAGTCTTATTCGTGATATAAGAGAAAGCCTTCTTGGAATAAAGTAGTTCGATAAGATAGCCTCGTGATCAGTAAGCTTCGGGTTAGGTAAGCAGAAAGGTGGGTTGAAGACCATTACTTCCGATATCCTATCATTGGTTAACCCCCTCATAATCATGTTCTTTTTATAAGTGCTTCAACGTTAGAACGCCTGAAAAAACCCACCTGAGTAGGACGAGGTCAGGAAAGGCTGAAGGCAGGTTAGCACTATAATGTGAGATTTCATGATATGAACGTGAGATTTCATGATATGGTGGGTTGGTTAATGAATCTCTTTCCTTCCTTAAGCTCTGGATTAGAGCCTTCCTTCTTTTATTAAGCTGCTGGATTCATTACTTGCTTGAAGAGATTCCTCTCCCTTTAGTCGAGCCCCCTATCGGGTCCTCCTTTTTCGCGTCAGCATCTTCCATCATTTACATAC